>VXBW01000699.1:767803-1087257 GCA_013400375.1 Thinocorus orbignyianus | reverse complement strand
AAAAGAAAAGAAAAAGGAAAGATCACATTTTTGTTCCAGATCTATTTGGATGCTTCTTTAGGAGAAAGCAGACTAGAATTTTCTTAAATCTATTTGTTGGATTAAGAAGTCATAATTCATAAGCATTCAGTGCTGTCAAAAGATGTGCATGTTCTAGGAAGAATGAATACTACTGAATGTGTCCCTGCTTCTGTTGGGTGCTATAAAACATACATTGTAGTCACAGGATTCTACATGGAAATAATAGGGGAAAAAAAAGTGGATTACAAGTTTTGAGACAGATAAGAGATGGTAGTGAGATCTGTTAGGTTAAGAGAGTAGCATAATATAATAGAAAAACAAAATTGCTTTAGGAAATGAAGATTGGGAAATCATCTCGGTGTGCCTTTTTTCTTGTTGTGTTTGAGTTGTTTAGTAAGGTGTTTAGTTTTGGACTGGATTATCTTTAATCTCCAGTTTTCTCCAGCAGTATTTTCAGTATTTGATCAAAGGGTACAGTGTAATGTAAATGTACTGTATGTGTGTGCTTCACAGTGTGTGTGATGAAGCTGCGGTTTCTGTATTTGTTTCTGCATTAGGCAGAAACAATTTGCCATAGCTTACAATCAATCACTAACCTCAGAAGACAGAGGAAAAAAACCCTGAAACAGACTGACAGCTGTCAACTTTTACTTTCAACTTTCTCAAAAAGATTATTTAGTTCTTTGGGTTTTGTTTTTTCATTTTTTTCTGGGAACCAGGCCTTTAACTGCTGCAAATTTGATCCAGTTTAAAATAACTTGGCAAAATTAATCATCCTTGTGCTGTTACAGCTTTAGACTAGAAACCCGTATGACATTTTTGCATTATCATTCTATCAAAGCACGTTCCTTGTAAGACAAAGATTTTATGCACTCACATGAAATCCAAAACAAAAAGACAATTTCTGTAATTTGCTGTTTTGTTAATAGAAGGATAATTTCACCTAACTCAAATTTTTGATTTTAATTCTTTTTAAAATTAGGGTTAAGAACTAGGAAAAAAATGCAATAAACATTATTTAAAAAATAATAAAATATTATGCTTAATTTGGAACACTAAGAGGAAAATTTGGCACTGTAAAATACAGACAAAGCAAATTCATTAGTACACGGAAACATTTTAAAGCTTTGTTTTGAAGATAATGCTAATAATATCAATACAAATAATATCGATAAAAAGAATTTATTGGTAATTAATAAATTATCACAACTGCCTGAGCATTTGAGATGATAAGAGGAGAGAAAATTACGCATATGTTATGTAGTACTAGTAACACCCAGGTTATATGGTCTGTCTTGATGCATTTTAGAATTAACAGCGTTCCAGATTTCAGCTCTAGGAAGGTTTTTGGAAGCAGTTTTCTTCCTGAAGCCATACTGGGAAACTGGACCTAGATATTAGTGTAGCCTTAACATCTAACTAATTTTGCTTGGGCCCTTGCTTCTAATTCCAGTGTAGCCCTTACACGATAGCAAATACTGAAGAGTTGTGATTGCTTGATTTTTGTCATTTGATGTGGCTGGAGGGAAGCTGTGTTGAGCAGAATGAAACAATTGGGTTTTATGCAGTTTTCTTAACTTTGGCTGCTGAGAACGGCAAAAAAACATTTTTCTCTAGCTGAGATGAACCAGTGTGATAGTAGGAGCGGGAGTAGAAGTAGATGTTTATAAGGTTATTTCTTTGTTTATTAAAATTATGCCCAGATGTACCGCCATGCTCAGGGAGGTTATGCCTTGCTTGCATTTTAGCTTTAAATGGTTTTCAGATCAGTTCCGAAAACTTCAATGGAGTTCACTCCTGCAAAGTATAGTCTGTATCACAGCTCCCTGAAATTTATTTTAATATTAAAACCTGTTAGACTTTGACAGTTTAAGTCTGTTATCAGGATTTTGTTTTAGAAGTGCGATTTTTACATGAGTAGAAAAAGACATGTCTGTGCAAAGACCTCAGTCCTGCATTTTTAAGACTCGGGGGAACTTTTCTGCCCTGATTATTACAGTACCAGTGGCTAAGCAGTATATTCAGAAATCTGTAAATCTGTAGTGGAGCTTACCCTGCTGTGGCATGCACGTTATGTCTGACTACCTAGAAACTGGCAGTTCCTTTGTGCCATTAAATACTTGAGAATTTCCCCCTGAGTATTTGATTTTAATCTTTCTGTCCTGAGGCTTTCCTGCGTTGGGTTAGCTTTCCAGCAAGTACATGACTGAAATCAGTATGAGCTTTTCACTTGCTTTCTTGGCCTGAGCACAACTGCAGAAATACCAGTAAGTAAGTAGGTGGGTTGGCATGTAAATGTTTACTCTGAGGGTGTTTTGCAGTCCATGTGAGCTAGGAATATTTTGCTATAATATCAAAATATTACACAGCTTTATTTGGGAGCTTAAATTAAATATTTGTGAGAAAGCGATTGCACAAAATCTAGTCTTCAGTTCTCTGGATATCTGTCGTAGTATTAGATGAACTGAGAAGACATATGATTGTTTTGTATGAAGCTTGTTCTCGTTACACAGAGGGGTATCTTTGAGACCCAGGTAGGTGTTATAAAATACTGTTTTCTTCACTTTGTTTGCTTGCTTGTTTCCAACAAAGTTTTTATTTGCTATGAGGAATCAAAATTCTCTGAAAAAAATCAGTTGCCATCCTTCTGTTTTCAAAATTGAGAACCTTCATTGATGTGGAAACCCTACCAAGAGGTTTGTTCAAAGAAAAGGATGAAGGAATTCTTTTGTGAGGAAAAATTTGTCAATAAAAATGTTATACACAAAAGCATGGGAGCAAACATTACAAAGCTACGTATGCACTAGAAATTATGAAGGAATGGAGCTGGGCAATCCTAATTTAAAAGTTTGACTTCAACTGTGAAGAACCAGAAAATTTATTTAGCTTTCTCTTAGTATATTATTCCATCAAGTTGTCTGTTCCTCGAAGAATCAGACGTATTCCACTGACTGGTCTCAGTGGGATGGAGTGGTGAGTGTCATTCTTTACTGCGCTTCCTTTCTTATTTTTGATGCCCTGAGCTCCTGCTGTTAAATAACTTTGTACAAGGTTTTTCATATCGTGAGCATTAGGTTACATTTAAAACCTCTACAAAGGTGTTGCTAGTGAGAAGGCTATTTGTGAAGGATGTGGGAATTGTATTTAAAATCTCAAAGTTGGCAAACTTGCTCACCAAATTTGCAGGAATACACTGTCTTAAAAAGTCAGTTATTAACTCAGGCTTGACATAGTTCAGAAGCAGGGCAAGAAGGAGGCTAGTCCATATTGTGCCATGTGAATGTAGCCTAGGATTTTAATGGAAGCAGCTGTATCTTTGTAATAATTTAATTATACATTCTAAGTGTGCCAATTGCAATCATATCTGAATTATTTACATCAAGTTTCTTTCAGCTTTTTCACTTTTTCCCTGTATGTACAACAAAATTAGTAATTAAAGCACACGTTCTGCTTTGCCTTAGATACAGAGCTAGATCAAAGCGTATGAAAACCATGAGCAAAATTTAACTTTGCACCCTTGAGGCTGAGGGAGAGTAAGTGTTTTATTTAGTCTTTCTCAGTGATAGAAGATGTCAGGGCCTTGAGCTCATTGTCCTCTCCTGAGGTCTGGCTGCCAGGGCTCAGTGCCGGTTTTGATAACGCCGTTGTCCACTCTTGAGAGGTGTTGGTGAATCTGGAAACCTCTCTAAGATGTGGAAGGAAGGTGAGGTAGGTTGGTTGGTTCTCAAGGAGTCTTCTTGGGCATCTTTCCTCTTCATTAATGACCACCCCTTTCAGTGGCAGCACTGGCCTGGGATCAGTGTGGACCAAGAAGAGTACAGAAGACCTTTAGGGGCTGACCAAGAATTCAGGAGCCCAGATCAACAAAAGGGTTTTGGCACTTCAGTCAGCGGGAGTTAGTGGCCCTGTGTATTGAGTCTCAGTTTCCCCAGTATTGGAGAAACACTTTTAAAGATTTTGAGGCATGAAATTAATTCAGAAAGGGGCAGTATATAGTAACAGATGACTAATCTATAAATCCTTGCTCAGGTAGGGTGTTTGGCAATGAGGTCAGAAACTATTTTTGTGACACTGATTATTTTAGGTGATCCTTGTACTAGCAGCTCTGAAAACTAGCAAGAATGGATAAAACCCCTATAAAATAGATTATTTTTTTAAAAAAATCTAACCACAGCATTACTTATCAATTTAAGATTTTAATTCTTAAGCATTCCAAACCCAAAGGCAGAATTCTACATGCGCTGACACCCTAAAAATAAACAAAGCACAACAACAGATTCTTGAGCTCTAAGGAATGCTCTGAAGATCTCTATCTTCTGTTTGTTTTGCACTCTCATAGGTTAATATAGCCAAGCTGATTTTCCTCCTGACATTCTGTGAACTGAATTTCCTCCGAGGCATTGTTTTGTGATATATGCCATATTTCAGCTCAGAGTAGATTTTTATATGCAAACCATAACTCTCAGAAGCACACTCCATTGACACCACTTTAAGTACAGTTGCACTGGCAGTAATATATCTGCACGAGAAGAATCCACTAAACAATAAAATTATGTAAATTACACTATAGGAAGATTATTCATAAGCAAATGCCTAGATATAAGCTTGGCATCTCCTATGTGCCTCATGGATTTTGTTAAAGTATGACAAACAATCCTGGCAGAAATCACAAGAGAAATTAAGATCAAAGCCTAAACATAAACTAAAAGAAATGAAGTATTTTCTGCTGATCAATTAACGATGTTCTTTGCTGCCAGCCTGCAGTCATAAACCAAATAGGAAATCACATTAGGCAGCTTTTATAATCAGGAGTAGAAATGGCACTTAGGGCTAAGAAGAGAAAACTCATTGCATTTATCTCTGTATTGTTTTTTAATTGTGGGTTGTTTTTTTTCATCATTGTTATTTTTCATCATTCACATTCAGATTAGTTACCTAATTTTAGATGGGCAACCAAGTGTGTAATAAATGCATGAATTCCATTCGGTTTAAATATCCCCATCTAATTATCTTGTGTTTTTGTTATCAATCTGATGTTAACAGCCTAATGGCAAAAAGAATTTTTAGTAATTAAATTGTTAGTAGAATTATTGTAGAGCACATTGACACACCAAACCTGCTTAATTACAACTATAAATAGTCTACAAAGGCTCTTAGTAGGAATGAGATTAAAAAGTAAGCTAGTAACAATCTAGAATTATATTTCCTGTCCCCTCTCTGTAGTCAGAACTGTCTTATTTTTGTCTCCAGCATTATTTGCCATTTTGTAGAGTATTGAGCTTTTGTTTTCTGAATTTTGTCAGCTTCTCTGCGTCGCTGAAGGACAGAACTGGTGGAAATCGCATAGCAGAGCACAGAAGACACTTTACTCATTGCTCCTGTGGTAGTGGTAAAGGCAAGACAGTTGCTTTCATAGTGTTGCTTTTTCCTTTCTCGGAAGATATTTCATGGAAAGAAAGATGTGGGTGGGGTCATGCCCGGTTATAAACTGTTGTGTTGAAGGGTGCATAGTGGACAACAGTCTTTCTCATCTTCAGAACGAATATAGTGGTTGTACTGTGTCTTGCGTACAGAAGGAGAAATGAATTGTGTGTCTTCAGGCCAAGGTAATTGGAAAGATTGGGTTTTTGCCTCTCTTGCTATGCTACAGGCTGGCTTTTCTGCCCATCCCACAGTTAAAACCAGATGAAAAAAGGGTAGAGTGTGTGTCCGTGGTTCACAGAGTGGTATAAACCCATTTCCCCATTGATACTGCTCCTTTTACCACTTCTGTAGACGAAACTGGATGCCATCCAGTGCAGTCTAACTCTGGCATTTTTTTCTCCATGCCTCCCCCTGTGCCTTTTCCTTGTACGCCTTTTTCTCCAAGGGCTATTGTCTCCTTGCATCCCTTGCCCCTGACCCGTCTTCCTTTCTCTGACCTCAGCAACTGGACCACCGGTGTCCCTGTTGGGTAGCCCAGGACAGAGAGCCCAGTTTAGATGGCACAGTACGCGGTGATAGAACTGTTGAGGAGAGGTTAATATCCAGGCTTTGTGCTGTGTTTTGCTAGGTGGGAATTGATGGTGTCAATCACATAATGTCCCAAAATATGGTGGTGGTTCAAGGTGCAGCAAAGCAGGTGGTCCAAGGTGCTTTGCTGAAGCAGGGGAAGGGAGGAGGCACAAGATTCTGGAGAGACTTGACCAAGCGGCACGTCCTGCATGCACCTTCAATTTAGACTAATGGTTTGATTTTTAGGATAGGAAGGAATTTTTCTCTGACTCATATTGGCAGGAATGAGTGTGGTTCTTTTTCCTTCTTTCACAGCATAGAGCCTTGTTCATTTGCCAGGATCACCAGGCCTGTTTCAACGAATTAAATCTCTGCAAGGTTATTGCAGCACCTTTGGGTTTTCTTTCTCCCCCTCTCTTCTTTCTCCTTCTCCATGTCTGTCTTCCACTTTCTTTCTTTCAGCTACTGCTGCTTTTGAGGCTCGCAGCCTGTTATTTAAAAAATCTAATGCTCTAAAAATTTTGAGGAATATTCTGGAAAAATTTTGAAGAAATTAGAATTTTCTTGCTATTGACATTCTGGAGGGCTGGTATTGACTTTGATGCACACCTACAGGGAATTATATTTCCTTTAAGTCTATCTTTTCAATTGTGGAGTATTGAGCCAAGTGACCCAGTCAGTGTCTGTCTCCCTTGGATTCCTGTTAGCTACTTTTAGGCTGTTTCTTGCTCTCTGCACCAGTTTTGTGGTTTGTCCTCTGAGGTGACTAATTTTCTCCATGACCTGGAATGACCTATAATGGGAACAGAGGTACTTATCATTGTGTTTTGCATTTGGGTCTGTTAACCACACAAAATTTAGCTGTTAGAGCATTAATTTCCTTTGATGAGTTAGTCCTTGAATTCACCTGTGTTTTCTGAAGTGCGTGCATAAAGTAAAATCGGAGGCTGCGTGTGAGAAATTGAAGGCTTTGGATTCTGACAGTTTTGTTCAAAAAAGGAATGCAAGGGTTATTTCTTTGCCTCCCCTCCCTTTTTTCATTTTTTTTTTTTTTTTCCAATTTAAAAAAATCTGGTGTATATTGTAAGAGTTTTTTGTGGGTATGTAGGAAATGTACTATAACATGCACCAAGTCATAAATCTGTCATAAATCCTAAAATCACAGCAGCTGTTGAGTTGACTGTAATGTTCACTGTGTTTGTTAAAACTTTTTGAGTTTTAGATTTCGTAATTGTTCATCACTAATGAGATTCCCACATCTTGTAGGGGTCACTTCCGTGGCTGTATCAGGAGATACTCAAATGGAGTTCGATCGTGCTTGTCAGTGGGCTTTGAAATCTAATTAGGCAATTATAGCTTAAATTCCACAGCTCAAAATAAACGGAGCTCCATCTTTTCTGTGAGCTATTTTCTAACAATGAAACCTGCTGAGTGCAGACGAACTACAACGGGCACCGCGCAGATTCTGTTCATCAAGAGGAAAGGCGATGCTGAAGTCTGCTGTAACGCTCTGAGAAATGTTACAGGCCATGTTGTGAAAAAAACCCCCCAGCATTTAGCAGTAAAATGTTCTGTAGTATATTTGCAGCGTGTATGGAAGCCACCTATTTTGTGCAGACTGCCATTTATAGTTTCAGCTGAATTACTGTTTGTTGTGAAGAATGAACATGCAAGTTGAAAAGGGCATTTCCCTCACCCCAAGCAGGTCTTCAGGGAGGTTTGCTTAAGAAATTAATTGACTTAAAAGAAATATCTTTCAGAATTGTGAAGTAGTTGTTTGCCACACATCCGCTTATAGATACCCACAAACATTTGCCTCTGATGGTACTTCTTAGCAATTATTTTAAAGCTTACATAGGTGCTGGGTTAGACACTGATGTTCTGGCTAATTAAAAGGTTTTTTATGGTATATTAGGTATGCGTTGCATGCAAGTGCTGTTGAACCCTTGCTGGTTGGTAACTGTATGGTCATAGGCAAGCGTCACTCACACTCAGGCTAAAAATTCTCTCTTACGTTTCGTACACGTGCAGAGACCTGTGGGTGAAAAGCCACGTGCTAAACGCTCTGTTACAGGAGTGGATCTGTCTGTACTGCTGGAAATGAGTGCTCAGCAGCGAGGACATACTGGTACAGGACTGGAAATTATCCAGGCGGTACCTGGGGGCCAGCTGTGGTTCCATGCAGCAGCATGAAGCTGGATGTGCTCTTCTGCTGAGAACCAGTATATTTTGGTATTTCCAAGCTGGTAGTCAGAGTAGCCATTGGGATGATGTGGTTTGTCAAATAGAAATTTCCCCTCGCCCTTCTGAATCTAACATAATTTCAAGGGGTGCAGCATTACCATCAAAATGGAACTTGGGAAATAAATCATTTAAGCCTAGCCTTGAGTTGTGTTGGTCCTGAAAAAATAAATAAATACATCCTCAGACTTTTTTACAGATGATGTGCAAATTTTGAAGGAGAACAGTGAATGCATCCAGCTTTCAATTTCATATTTCTGGAATGTATTTGTAAAATCATTCTTCACTTGTACCTCTTCTGGTGGGTACCAGAAATGTGTGTCCTGGTGACCAAAGACAGCTTGGTGCAGCTTTTGATGCTTCTTATCATGCTAGTCTCTCTTCTGTCCTGACAGTTCAGTTTAGATCCATCTGAATGCCTTACAAAAGCATATTTATTTCTAAAAAGAAAAATAGTATAAAGAAGAAGAGAGATTATCGAATTCAGTATTTCAATATACTACAAAGCTATGCCATTCTGAGTAACTGCATTATCTGAGAGAAAGTTGTTGTTTGTTATATTGCTTCTTAATTAAGGTGTTCCATACGTTTGTTTTTTTTATATGGAAGTGGCTTAGCCTTTCTCGTTCTGCCCAAGTGCTCTGGTCGCATGAATGGACTATTCCTTTTGGATGTACCAGCTTTTAAAGAGAAGCTCTTCATGATTCTACATTCACCTGCAACTTTTGACCACCTTTTTCTTTCCAATCTTTCTTTTCTTTGATTTTTGTTTTCTATGGCATGCCAAGCTGTTATTGAACTACCTGGGATGTCAAAGAAGCTCTGCCTGTAGATTCCTTTTTAGGGTATGTTGGTCTAGTCTGAGTAATTAGCATTTTATCCTAAATGTCTGACAGTTGACTGTGGTGTGTATTACATCACATTGGCCATAATCATGTAGATGACTGATTGAGAATGAATGCATCTTGAGTCTTCAGCAAAATCTCCAAATAACAGAAAGAAACCTACAGATAGTGCTTTGAATTCTGTTGATGTGATACTGCAAAATAAAATCTGGAGCACTGAGGTTATTTTTGAGGCTCATCATGATCACCTAAAATCTGCAAAATTACAAGAAGATATTTGCTATTTTTTCTGTCTTCATAGCAACATCTACGTGGATGATCTAAAGGTGAGACTTAGCAAATATCTATCCCAGTAGGATGCTTTGATTTTAAATGTTTTAAAACAGTTTTTGGATTAGTCCTTCTTACAGCATTAGTTTATCATGTATGTGTTACTTCAGCTATTTTGATAGACTGAGTGACATTTTTTAAGCTTCTTAAGAATGAGCGAGATGATGTTTACTCACTAGGATCTCTCCTGCTTAGCTTGAAGCCCACGGTGCACTGTAATCAAAGATACACTTTCTTATATGCTAAACCAAACAACTGTCTTATTTCCCCCCCTCCTGAGAAAATTCACAAACGCTTTTCTTTTTTTAAGTAGCTTTTCATATCCTACTGAAATTTTGATTCCCTCTGAAATGACTACTGTGGAGTTAAATTCGTAGCATATCTTGTCTTGCTTTGTTTAAAAGAGCTTAATATATGGGGGGTGGGAAAGAAAGAAGTCCTGAGGTTTTGTGAAGACTCTTACGGTAACTTTTAAATCCCTTTTCAAAATAAAGGCATAATATGGTGGTAATAAATTAAGGAAATGCCTGTTCTGAGACTCTATGTTCCGGGTTATTTATATATGAAAATATTTGTTGCATTAATATGTTATTGAAAATAAAATTAATTTCCCACTGAATCCTATTGCTGCCAAGAACAAGCTGTTTGCTTGTTTATTTAGTAGTTTCATCTCTTTTGGCTTTTTAGGACAGAGTTAGTATTAGGCCTTACACTCTGGTCCTTAAATTACACGTTTAAGACTCCCCCCTGGCCTGTTACCTCTTGTCGTGTCTCTGGGCATCACTGAAAAAACGACCAGCCCCATCCTCTTGACACCCAACCTCTAAGTGTTTATAAGCATTGATGAGCATCATACAGGCTTTTTCCCCCGGTATCTCCCAAATCTCTTTTAATACAGACTCTATCCATGTGATATCTTCTTCTAAGTAGTCTCTTAGCGGTGCCAGAAGTCTTTGACTTGTTTTCTCTTCTGCCATGCTTTTTGATGCTGTCGTTACTCATTTGGAATTCATTCTAACATGTTTGTGTGCAATATTTTTATTTTTCTCCCTTGATTTTTTTTCAATACCATTGAATAATCACTGAATATCTATATTTTATTTACATTTAGTAATTATACTTGGTTTTCTTCCAAAAGAAAATGGCTTAGGTGTAGCCACAAGTTGAGAAAATGGCATAAGTAGCATCGGTTGGAAATGTTTTACTGATGAGAACTGGTAGAGTGTTTTCAGTAGAGGCCATCCCCCTTGGCCATCTACCTGACAGCAGGGCACAGCAAAGTGCCAGCAGCCTCAGCTGTGGTGGTGGCACTGCCGGATGAGCAGTTTGCAGTATTTATTCCAGAGAAGAGGTGACACCCCTGCATGAGGAGTCCTGATACTGTTTAGCCAGTCTGAGGAGGTGTATGATGGACTCCAGAGGGGCTTCTCAATAAAGAAGAAAAGAAAGAGGGATAAGAGAGAGGGACTTTAAAATAAGAATTAAAAAAATCCCTTGCTTGTGCACTAAATGGCATGAAGGCAGCTGGTAAAACAGCAGCCACGTTTACTATCTAGTAGTCGTAGATTGCCATAGGAACCATAAGCGTATCACGTCGTCTGTTAATTTTAAATGCCATTCATAGTGTGGAATTAACAGTGAGTATCAGAAACCATAAACATATTACTTCAGTGCAAGTGTAAATACTCTGACCTTGAAAATTGCTTTTTCTTTTTCTTTTTCTTTTTTTTTTTTTTTCCACCCCAGGCTTTTTATATTTTTGTTAATGTTGACCTTAGGACCCTGAGAGCACCATACACAAAATAAATGAGGGAAATTCTGCCTACTGCTGCCATCTCCCGGCTGGAACCCACCCCACATATGGCCAGGTTGCTTTTCCTTCTGTAGTGAGAGAAGGCTCAGACAGTACAGACCCATGTGTTTGAGGAACTCAAGGCTGTACAGTATTTCAATACCATATGTATGTGGGCAGTTGATGATCCATGGATGCGAGTACAGCCACAGATAGTTAAATTATATTGCTTTACACACAGACGGCACAATCCTGTAAGTTTATTAAATATCCAAATGGAAATAAAAAAGCCACATAGAAGCTAGATCCTTCTGATTCGTTTCCATTTCTGTAGTCCTCTCTTTGAATATAAGTCCTGATCCAGAAAAATGTTGTCTGCACCCTTTTTCACTTCCACGGTTCACATTCCCACCAAGAATCTTTTAATTCTACAGAGAAGGTCATCTTCATTAAATATATGTTTCTGGAATAAATGTATATAATCTTCTGTATATTTATAACTTGTATGTAGGAGTGGGGTTTTTTTGAACAAAATCCTGTTGAGGCAGATGTCTGGAACTTTCTTTAGTTTTATGTCAAAGACACATGGCTCGTATCTTGTCTAAATCCAGTTTGCATCAAGGGAGGATCTGGTCAGAAGTGGTTAGTTCTGGAACTAACAGTGGCATTACTGTGGGAAACTGCCAGTGGATGTTAGTCGCAGGAGCACTGTGGTGGTTTGGGAATTCAGTTATATATTACTTAAGGTTTGTATTTAATATTCAACTCCAGTGATGCTTGTGACATTAAAAATGGTAGGAGCAAATCACAAGTCAGTGTCAACAGGTTAAAATCACAATGTCGCCTGTACATCATTGCTGTCCTCTCTTTGTCATTTATCCCTCTTTTGCATGAAATGGCAAAGTTTTCTCTAGCGTGTCCCAAAAATGCAAAGTTACTTTGAACTCACTGTCAGGTCCCCAGCTATTTGGAGACTTTTTAGAGTGCTTTGTACACGGCATTTTGGGTGCATTCCAGGGTCCAGGTGAATTCCAGTGCAGGGTACTGTTTATGGTTGGTATTTATTAAACCAAAACTTACTTAGGAGTGATATTTTCCTGAGATTAAAAGCTTTATTTTTTAATACTGTGAAGATGTCATTGTTTCCAAGAGGAACAGTGTGTTCTGGGCTGTGCTGGCAGGCAGCTAAAAAGTCCCTTCTGCCTTCATAAGACTCCTGTCCTTAAAGAACTCGTGGTGATTTCATAGTTTTATCAGCTAGCTTGTTATAAGCATAATATTTGGTGCTCATTTGGCATACATATCTATGAACCATAATTGTTTTGATAGTGATTATTAAACAATTTTCCTATTACTTCTGAACATTATTCTAAATCAGGGGTGCTAGGAGTTGAATTATGATGCCAAAGCAAGAGAGCAGTAACTATGGGTACTCCTTATGAAGTGCTAATACATTTTTTTTCCTTAGCTTTGTTATATGAATAACACTGAAATAAGAAGAAAAGACTGTGTTTGTTGAGTGTCTTGATTTTGGTGGCGAGATGGTTTCTATGCTTTCCCAATAATTCTATCGAATAGAGGATTGCCAGATATTCAGGAACGCTGTTTTCCAGCCCTGTGAAATTGTGGTTATGATTGTCAGGTAATGAACTACGTGTCTATAGTTTTGTTTGTTTGTGGACGTTTTATTTTGAGTAAAGAAACGAGTGTCGATCCTGATTTATAAAAGGTGGTGGTGTGCTATAGAATTAAGGCATGTTAAATAACACTTGAGGATGCAAACTGAGAACCGAAGCAAAAAATGCTTGCAGTGAATTTGTCACAGTGAGGTGACAGATCTAATAGTGTAGCTGGAAGAGCAGGTGGTTGCTTTTTGTTATCATAAATTCGGGGAGTACTGAAGTAGGTCTTCCTTGTGCTTGCCAGGATGTCTTAATAGTTTAATCTGATTTTTTTTCCTTTCTCATTTCCTATGCTGCTGCTGCTGCCTTGTAGGACTGATGGTACCCAGCTCTCTCCTGCACTGACCTGGGGTTGAGGAACACCAAGGGCTGGTCAACGGGGATGATGTTAGTTAAATTTTGTCATCCTTTCAAAAGCAGTTCAGAGTAGGTGACCGACTGCCTGATCTCTCATCCCTGTGTTGGGGACAAGCCCTTCATCCAACTGCCAAAACTGCCAGGGGACAAGTTCACCCTCCAGCCTCCCTCAGTCACCCTGCTTCCCAGGCAGCGGCTAGTGAGAAGAATTCAAAAAAGCCAATCCTCTTCAGAAAATACAGCCTCAGGAGATCTCTGTAACTGGGGAGTGCGCTTAAAAATCCTCATGTAGTCTGTGGGAAGCCCTTGGGAAGGGGGGACACAGTGCAAAGCTCCCCAGAACCATCCCAAAACTACCTTCTGAATAGAAATTTCTTGTAACTTCACTCCTGTGTCACTGTTTCTGCCTGACGGGTCCCTCTGCTGGCCTCAATACCTGGTTGAGTATTCTCAGATAAAGTCCCAGTTTATCCTTCTGTGCGCTGTCATCCTTAGCGTTGCAGGTTTGGTGAGAGCAAAGCCCAGCTTGCAGCTCCCCACTCTGTTCTCTGAGGTTTTGGTCCCTGGTTGTGCTGTGGAACCTCTCTGAACTTGGGAGGAGACAGCAGGTCCAAACTGGTCAGAGTGGTAAAGGGATGGAGGTTAACTAACTGAAACACATGAGGCTTTATTTAAGAACTTCTGTGTGTTAGGCCAGGAAGAAGATCGAGTTTTCTCAAAGCAGTCCCAATGAGTTTTTCTACTATTTAGAAAAAAAAGGCAAAATACATTGGAGTTATTGTTTATTATAGTTTCAGCTTATCGCGTTTGCCAAATACCTATCTATGTGAATGCCGAGACAGTGTGTATGGCAGAGGGGGATGGGTATATTCTTTTTGGGCTAATTAAATTCTGAAGATGAAAAAATGCAGTACACAATCTGTAGTGTTTCTGGTAGGTTTGGGGTAAGGAATTTTTTTAATTTTTTTTTTTACTTCCTTCTGTTCTCTTTTTATAGTGATGATTATTTATTGGCTTTGCATCTCGGTTCAGGAGTTGTAATGCTTCTTAATTTATTTCTTTTTTTTTTTTTTTTTTTTTTTAAACAAGTTTATATCCAAAGTTGGTATCTCAAAATTCCATAGGCTACAGTTTATGGAGTTTTGTTTATTCTTTTTCACCATCAACCTGGATTGCATTACTCTTTTCTACAGCTGAACAAGCAGAAGGCCATATCCATCAAAAGCATAGTCTTGAACCAAGTGAGCTCATATAAACTATATCCCTGAATGGTACTGAATTGAAATTGATTTGTACTTATGGTACAAGAAGATGAGCAGAAAATCTGAGATGACTTCTACATTGCTTTATTAGTTACCTAAATTTAGCTTATGTGAGAATGGACTTAGCAAACTAAGTTTAAACAAAGAACTCTTGCCAGAAATAGTAATGTAGGGTTTTTAGAGCTGCGTGTTTGTGTGTTGTTTTTTGGGGTGTTTTGTTGGCTTTTGGGGGTTCTTTTGGAGTAGGGAGGAGTAAGTTTGTTTGGTTTTAATCTTTTTATAAGAGTGAGGTAAGGGAATTCTGTCAGATTTATCTTCAGATAAATGTATTGGTTAAAATCCAGTACTCAGTCCCACTGCTTTTGCCTTAGAAAACCTTTTGCATGTCTATTGCTCTTTTCATTTTTATCAGTAAAACCACCATCTGAGCTGATTCATGCAGACTGCTGCAAATACGTTTCAGTTGCCAAATTCTGATTAGAACCCACTCATGCCTGAAGCTAGCTTGAGATTTTCAGGTTATCAGATATCCTTGTGCTTTTCATTGTGCTAAACCAGATTTTTGTGTCAAGTCTTTGCTTTAAATCTAATTTAAAGGAAATTATGCAGAAGGAAAGCAGAAAAGTAGAAAGGAAAAGGCCCGTGACATTAAGTTGATTTTTGACTGAGCAAAGCAGGATTTAGTAAGGAAAGGTCATATTTTACATATACTGTTTGTCTGCCTAATAAAATACAAGAAAATACAGCCTTGTGTTTGAATTTAAAAGTTGCATTTGCATTCCTGAGAATGCTGCAGTCTAGTAGGAGCTCAGACAGGTCATTTTACCTCTTTATATCAAATCTCTCGTGGTTCTGCATCACACTCAGATTTGTGCTCCCCTTCCCTTGTTTGGCTTGCAGAGAGGATGTAGTCCCTCCCTGTACACGGCGTGCTGCCTGCTGCTCCTCTGAACCACTGTATCCTGCAAGGGAGCAGTCCTGGAATACAGGGTGCTTTGCCAAACTTCAAAGTGGAATTACATCCCATGCACAAAAGAAACATGGGTGTATTTTATTCCAGTCTTGTTTCACGGCTGTATTTTCATAAGAAAGCAAAATTCTTATTGGTTAGTGTGGGCATTCAGATGCATTGGTTTTGAAATTAATTGTAGAGGTTCTTCCCTCAGCTTGGTGAAACTTCATACAGTTGATGCATTTTCATTTGTGTCATTGCACATTCTAGATCTAATTTTTACAGCATCACTATGTAGGAATAATAAAGAATATTTCTTTCTTACTGGAAATTTTTGTCAGTTTGAAAAGAAGCCAGAACTATGCTTTTAAAATATCAAATAGCCTTTTACTTTTATTTATAATTTTTAAATAATGTTATTCCACTATTAATGTATCAGTTATCTTCTATTATTTATATTATATTTCCGTAAATATTCTGGCTATGTGAGAAACACACTCTCGTCAAAGCATATTATGTGCTTAATACACATCAATAGAATTGATTATTACAATTAAAGTTTTTGGGTTTTTTTTTTCTTGGTGAGATTTTCAGAATCTCTTGGTATCTGAGGTTGTTTAAAATCTTTTAGATGTCATAAAATGATTCTGCAATTAGCTACGGCACTACGCTATGTCCCTACAGTACAAATAACAGAAAAAGAACGCAATGGTTACTTTGTGTGTATACACCCCATTCTTTTTTTTTTGTGTTGTGGTTTCTTGAAAAAACAAAAGACTCCAAGCCCCTCCCAGCCCAACGAGCTGTTTTTCTGGATTTTTGATTCGCAAAATACTGACTTACAGGATTTGTTGTAAAATTAGAGTTCAAAGAAAGCGAGGTATTTCAATTTGATGTGTTTGTTTTATACTCCTCCTATGAAGACTAAATATTTTTTTAATTTCTCAACTTCTCTCCTTAGAGAATATTATTATTTAAGAAACTATTGCCATTTTTAAGGTTTGGTATATATTAGCTGTAGAAATAGTTCTATCTGGTTGATATTATTCCATATACTAAAATATAATGATTATTATGCAAATGTGTCTATATATTTGATATTTGCAAGTTTCTGGTAAAGAACAAATAACTGTTTTTATAGTGTTGCATACAGACTGAATCTGTAATTGAAATCTGAGCCTGAAGCTAAACAAAATGTTAAGTAGCTATAGAAGCTGTGGCAGGCAAAAATTCATTCATCTCTGTCCTGGAATTATGAAATAAGATTAAAAACCTCACATGCTTCCTGTATCAGACTTACGGTTTTGATTTTTTTGCTATTATACCATAAATGTCTTATGAGGGGGTTCTTACTATAACTCTTGCTGTATAGTCCATGTGTATGATTTACTATATACTTTTAAAAATGCCCTTATTTTAGACTTCTGAAAAGTCCCTTCCATTTCTTAAGGATTAAAAAAAATATATATGGGTATAGCCACTTTGAATTTAATTTCTACTTACGCAGTGGAGAGGCACCCTGAGATAAAGATAAACTGCACAGGTTTCCCAGCAATGAAGGTCAGAGGACACATGCCCAGCTATTTATTTGCTTTTAAAACAGAGGGAATATGATTTATGCAGGACATTAGCTAATGTCATAACGTTGAGCTTTGCAGGTGTGACTATGGGAGCCTGACCCCCTGCTAATCCCCTGGAGTGCAGCGGGCACACAGACCCTGGCTTTGGTGTCACCCCGCTGCTGCTAGCCTGGCTTTCTGCACTGGTTTGAGAGGTGAGGCTGCCTTTCCCTGCACAGGCTTCCAAATTTTGGATTAGATTCAAATTAAGGAAGTTATTTGAGCAATGCATTTCGATGGAATTACCGATATCCGGAGTTCTTTTATTCTTGTGTGTGTTTGCTTGCTTGGGTGTGATGCTGGTTTTGCTTAGTTTCTTGTTAAACTGGAAGTTCCTCCTAGCCTTTTGTCCATCTGCTGAGGCAAAGCATCCTGAGCACTCAGAACTGAAGAAGTGGTTAACAAAGGAGGTTCAGATTGGATATTAGGAAAAATTTTTTCACTGAAAGGGTTATTAAGTATTGGAATGGGCTGCCCGGGGAAGTGGTGGAGTCACCATCCTTGGTGGTATTGAAAAGATGGGTAGGCATAGTGCTTAGTGGTACAGTTTAGTGATTTTTTTGTCAATTTTAGGTTGATGGTTGGACTGGATGATCTGAAAAGTCCCTTCCAATCCAAGGAATTGTATGACTCTATGCATCTATGACACTATAAGGGATTCCTACCAATGGGCTGGTCTCTATCCATACGTGCTCTTTAGGAGAAATGAGCCAGTGCTGACATTACCGAGATCTGACTAACTAGTGTTAAAAAGGCCCTAATTATGCATCTTCATAGTTTCTTTTAATGATGCATCATTGCTATGTCTTGCCTTCCTTCTGTAAGAGGGAAAACATGGATAACCATCCCAGTGAAGGCAATGGAAAGAAACACACTGATTTTTTAGGTGTTGTTACCCTGTTTTGGGTATGTTTATAAAGCAGAAGTGTTTTGTAACACATTACAAACAGCAATCTGATTGCTTCTCTTTCTTGCTGTTTTTTCTAATGTTACTGTTTGGCTATATTTGAAGCAGTGAGGTTATTGAGGTTATTCCTTGTGTGGCTGTAAGCTCCAGCAGAGATGGAACTAGATAACAGTCTTTGGAGTAGGATTCATAGCAAAAAGAATTCATTCCTTTGCTTGATATTGTTTGATAGATTCCAAACACAAATATAGACTGTAATTTTAAATAAAAAATAAGGAATACATAATGGTGGTTTAAAACTATTCAGAATAATGGTAAGAACAAAACCTGGAAGTGACGTGCCTAAACATAACAGGTGGTTGTACTTGAAAAAAGAACAATTAGTGATGGTTGATATCAGAGTTTGGCTGCGAGATTATTAACTGTAAAGATGTGGATATAATTCCTTTGATATGAAATATTTTCTCACAAACAGGAGGTGGCAGTGATTTCAGAACAAATGCAGTTGGAATTTTTGCTTTTGGGGTGAAGAAAAGGGGGACTTATTATACTTGTTACCTTTTCCACATGGGGGCAAAAAAGACATCTTTTCCCCCAAATTGTAAAATGTATTATTGGCATGTCTGGTTGCATCAGAATCATATAGCTCTTCTCATACCGGGGTATGAGAGAGAGAAATATGTTTATAGTTATGTTAAAAAAAATAGGTTTTGTGAAGGGGCAGGTAGGAACCCCTAGAGGGAGCCAGAAGTCTTCCTTACAAATGCCATGGCAAACTTTTGCTTGGAGTTAAAACCCTTTCTTCGAGTAAATTACTCATTTTGCTTCTGATGCTGTCTTTTATTTCCACTTTTTCAGTCTGATATTTAAACGTACCATTGTGTATATTACTCCAGTAAGCATTTCACAATGTACTACATTTTGAACTTTATAGCCATGGACTGTGATGTGTCAAGGAGGGGAGCCTGCAGCAGCGATAGGGGCTGGATGATGGAGGGGTCCATGAGTGTGTCCTGCTCTGCTGACCCAGCTCTTTAGGAAAGGCTGTGTGTGTGCACTGCTCAGGGGAATTGTTCCTCTCCCTGCCACAAATCACATCTGCTTTGGTTTCGAAATGCAGCAGTAACTATTTTCTTGATGCCTGCCTTCTTTTCAAAAACTAAAGATAAATTTGTGGATGTTAATATATTGTGTTTAGGAGGAAAAATCCTACTTTCCACCTTTTTTCCTCTCTCTATCAGTAAAAGCAGAGGGTGGGAAAGCACTTTCATCCTTCTCCTCCTCTCCACCCTCCCTCTTATCTTAGCACCTCAGTCCCCACAACCTGTTCATGGACCCTTCGCTCTAGAAGTGCCAGCCTTTTATCCCACGACCAAATTTGTCGACAGCTTCACTATAAAATGTATCACCTTCTGGGAATGCCATGCTACACGCTCAGCAAAATGCCTCCCAATACCTTAGCGAATCAGCAAAATATTTTAAGAAACGCTTTATTTCTATGAACTGAATACCCTGATGGTGATTGGATTTGTCACAGCGGATAGGGTTTCTCCTGTAGCCTTGCTGACCTTCAGATGCTTTTGTGTTGCAAACCAACTCTTTATGTAATCAAATCAGGAAGAGAATGCTTGATTAACAATAAATGATCCCATTTAATTTAAAAAGAAACAAGCAACTAATTTTTTGCGCTATCATTAAAGCTTACTTTTTAAAAATACTGGTGATTTTTAAATTTTTAGTATTTTAATCCATGGTTTGAAAGACACAGCGTAACACAGAAATATTCTTAATCAAAAGACTATCCAACTAAACTGCTTTCAGCAGGATAACACATTTACGAGTGGACTTGGATCTTGTAACTCCTGAGTGCCACAGAAATAAGCGGGTTATGAAAGGCATTTCTCTAGAGAAAAATATATGTGCTATTCAGCCATAAATCATTATAAACTCTCATTATACCACAAAGAATTAAAGAACACTAAGTAAATTACTTTTTCCCTCCTCCTGTGTGCTCCTGAGTCACACTGTAAGTGCTGGATTCTGTTGTTAAGTGATGCAAACGCTACCATTGCAACCTTTTATTCCCTGGCTGCAAATTAATCCTTTGTAATGTAATTTAAGGAAGTTGACGACATTATTTGCTGTGTCTTGGGTATCAAGAGCAGGAAGGAGCGCAGAACCAGTCACCACTCTGAGCTACCATCATGTGAAGGATCAGCTCAGCAGAGATTTAAGTAATTAGTTAGTTGGTGAACTCCCATAGTATTCTTCTAATTCTATTCATAGGGTTTTCTTAACATTATATAGTTAACATGTACAAGTGAGCCAAAGTAAATATGAATTCCATTGTATTTCATTAAATGCAAATGTTACTATGGTTTTCAATATGAGGGATCTATTTGTAATAATCCGTGTAACTGAAATTCCCTCTCTTGCATGAATGTCTTCAAATGTTTGACACCGTGGCTGAATAAATACTACCTTGTTTCAGTGGCCAGGTTCTGCTCTTCAGCAAACGAATTTATAACATTTGAGGTGGATGCTATAGGTGAAATAGTCGAATTTGGAGTGTAGAAACGTGTTAGTCTATATTCCAGTTATGTAAGTTATACTTTCATCTTGAAAATGTATATCTTATGAAGGCAGATGAGAACCCACCAGATAGGAAAAAAACCCCAAAGCAACACAAAAAGCCCCAAATGAGAAAAAAATACTGTGATTTATAAAGTATTCTTCCTGTGGCAGTGTTTCTGAGTTTCATGTGCTAAACACCTACTCTTGACCCCAAAATGACCTTGAAGTTTATGAGCTCAAGGTAACAATTATGCAACAGCTAAAATATGCAGACAGGACTTTACTGCCTTAAAAGAACCGCTGTCCTGTGTTTTGTTTGAATTAGCACACTTTTTGCTGTTTATGAAATGTAACTTTGTCCTGTTGAAGAGTGCGGGGAGAGGAGCCCTGGTAGCTCTCAGAACCAAGTGGGGGGCAAGCGTGGGAGGGTGGTGGATGCATCGTGTTAGGTCAGTTCTGCAGAACTTCCCAACTTTTTCTACATACCATTTCTGAATGAAACGGGTTTACCCAGGGAATGTCTCCAGTCAGAGGTTTAATGCTGAGAAGCCTCAGTTGCAGTATGAACTTTCAAGGAGGGTGGAACAACCATCTTCATCTCAAGCGTCCCCTCAAATTAAAGTGTTCTTGTCACAGACTTGGTTTAATTAATTTTTTACCACGTGTTACAGCATGTACAAATCATCATCAAGCTTGAACCTTCCAGTTGTGGTACACTCCTGAGGCAGTAAGGCGACTGTATTGTGTTTGCTGTATGTTACAGCTCTTTTCCTGAAGACAGAAATTGAATGTGAGAAATAATGTGTAATTTGTACAGTGATCAGAGACATCTCTTTAAAGTGGTAACTCCAATTCTCATCCTTTGGTAAACAAAAGTTTATCTGTTTAAAAAGGAAAAGAAAAAAAAACACAACCCCCCAAAATCTGTTGAATTGTTCTTGTGCTCTGTTGAGTGACACACTAGACAATAAACTCCAGTGTGTAATGATATTTTGAAAGTAGAGGCACCCAAACATGCATATGGAGTTTTAAAAAAATGCTGTATTTGTGGTTCGTCCGTTCTAGTGACACAGAATCTCAAAGCGACGTGCATGCAGGTCACAAATTTTGGCAATAAATGAAGCATCCCTTGGATTCTGTTTTACTCTTTGTGTTGACCACAACCACCTGCATTATTTATTTTATATTTTTTCGTGAAAGGGCTGCCGAAGGTGGAGTTTCAATTTTCC
This sequence comes from Thinocorus orbignyianus, assembly GCA_013400375.1. Taxonomy (NCBI): domain Eukaryota; kingdom Metazoa; phylum Chordata; class Aves; order Ciconiiformes; family Thinocoridae; genus Thinocorus; species Thinocorus orbignyianus. The sequence goes on along the minus strand of VXBW01000699.1, from coordinate 1,065,452 downwards.
TACAGTTTTTCATACCCTTAATACCTTGGAACAAGTTGCGCAGTGCGCAGTGATATTTGTATCTCCTTATCTCATTAGATGTGTTTAGAGAAGGTGCTGATATTTGGGGAGTATTTTTAAGATAAAACGGGCTGGAACCTTGAAGTGTGTTCCTCTCAGACAAAATCAAGCATAGTGTCTGTTGTGCTGTCCTGTCTCTGCAACAAGGACTGACAAAACTAAGGAAATTCCAGGGCATGGCTTTGAACAGCAGGTGTGAGCTTGCCGTGTCTTTCCCAAGCAGATGTTTTAGCTGCCGAAGAAACAGACCAAATGCGCACACCCCAACTCTGGAAACATTTAAATCTAAATATTTAAATTCATGGACATTTTTCTTTTGTATTAAAACTTTAACGTTATCATCAGAAAAGTATTAGCTAATGATAAAATTGTTCCTTGCATGTTTTTTTTTTTTTTTTCACAGCAGAGATAATGAGTATGAATATCATGTGAGAACAGGGCACATTTTCATGTGAGAACTAATTGTTATAGATGCTATGAACTCTCTTGGGCATAATACACATCTTTGGTGACAAACTTCCCTAAAAGCAACAGAAAATGTTTTCTTTCATATTTATGCTTCAATGGAGGGGCTTCTAATGGCTGCAAAATCCTCTAAGTAATAATGAAACCCTGTCATTTTATATTTTCTCAAAAATTAGGTGTGAATTCTTCTCTTCTTTTGGAAATTATAATAAAATGGGTCCCTTTGCCCAGCTGGCTTTTCCTGGGTCTACATGCTGTTTTTTTTTAGGCAGAATAAAATCGATGTCTTCAGTACTGCCAGTGTGAAGTGAATGTTGTCCTTCTTGCTACCTTAAAAATTAGTTACACTGTTTTTCTAGGCTTCATGGACCTTAAGGTACATTATGACATCTCAGATATGATTCTTTTTCACAATTTCTGTAAAAATAGCTAGTTATCTATGCATGAAAGAATTTCCAGTGGGAATAAAGAGGAACTTTTTTCCCTGAAGCTCATGTTGCAGTGTATTCTGATGAGCTGAGAGACCGGCCCTGACCTTTGCAGGTTGGAGAGACTCCTCGCAGTGCAGCGAGCATGCTTTAAATCAAGCCTGGTGTGTCAATTTTGCTGTAGTGGTGTACCTAGGAAATCATTCTCTTTATTACATGAAACGTATCTAAAAGCTGTGATGATTTTCATGACTTTCTGCCTGGAGATCCAATAGATTTTCTTCCAGAGCTTCAGAAGGTGCTCTCAGTGGGTTCTACATAGAAACTTTTTTATTGCAAAAAACGTTAATTTAACTAACCCAAAACAGAACTTCAATTGGAAAGGCTTATGTAGCTAAGGGGAGAGCTGATACCTCCTGGAGCATTCAGGAGCCCGTCTTTCCCTGACTCAGCTTTGGCCCTGGTTCCATCTGGGACTGACACCGGGGTGTCCAACTGTGCAGCTTCTTGACAGTCTGAAGCCGAGTCTCTTGTTTTCCTTTCAAATGCATCCATTTCATCCCCAGAACAAAGTGGGAAGTTTTTTTGAAGTCTGATTATTTGGCAGCATGGCAAAAAAAAATATCTTTTTTCCCCAGGAGAAGCTCTGCAAGGCTCTTCTTGTATGGAGAGGAACTGTCTGTCAGTGAGGACCCCAGAGCCCTTTTGCTCAGTAGCATCTTCAGTGAGGTTCAGAAGCCGTTCAGCTGAGCCTTGGTCCTGCAATGTGTCACTCATGCTCTTTAAGGCAGCCTCAGAAATCAATAGTACACTGCATGTATGTGATGTTTTTTTGTCCCTAAATCTTTAGGCCACTTACTGTACTGGCTCTCCAAAACACGCACTTAGACATGATGTCACTATGTTGAACTGAATTTTATTAATATTGAAATATTGCTGTGTGACTTGGACTAATATCTTCTATTAGTACTACCTACAGTAAAAAAAGCAGAATTTGAGTTGTTGCATGTGTGCTTTCCATGTGAATGCTGCAACCTTATCTTTACAAGGTCATAAGAAAATCTTTTCTGGACTTGGGGGTAACTCTTCTCAGTCTGCTGGGCATGATGCTAATGAAATACAGCCTGCTATTCCTTATTTTGAGTACTGCCTCTTAGAGAAAGGTGCTGGGCAGTGGGATTTAAGATTATGAATGGTGCATGAAAAAAATTCTGTGGGCTGAGTAAGGCATCGCCTGCTCTGGGGTAAATTGTGCACTTTTCCTGGATGGGAAAGGCAAGAAAGTGCATAGGCTAAGAACATGTGCATAGGTGAATAATATATGGTAGCTGTTAGGTTTTGCTTTCATGCCCTGTGTTTTTCACAGTAGTGTTTTCATCTGCCAAGGAGCAATAATCTCAGTGCTTAAAATGGCATTTATGATGATGAATATAGTTGATGGTTGGGGTTATTTTTGCTGTGTATGTCAACTTGTTTTCTCAGCTTCACTTATGATGTGGCCTTAGCTTCTACTGCATATTAGTATCACCATATGTGAGAAATAAAACCCAGAGAAAGGATAAGTGCTTTTTCCAAGACCACACAACAAGTCAGTAGCAGAACTGGAATGAAACCACAAGAATTCCTGGCTCCTTATTAGATTTTTTTTAAGGCATTTTGGAGGGCCTCATCCAGACACGTAGAGAATAGTTTCTGTAAAAAAGTACATTTTAAGCATGTCTGAAGGGTGATTTACACTATGCTGTGTTCTAAAGTACGGTATAAACAGGTGTTTGATGGCACTGTCTACCTGTTGGCATTCTTCTGATTGATTTTTCCAGCCATTTGGTGGTACTGTGCTTCTGGTAATAAAGAACTAAGGCAAAGAGGTCAGCAGTAGCTACAGCAGATGATAAAACCACATGTCTTTGTCCTTAGTGGCATTCTCACAATTTGGTCCTTTAAGGGTGAAAAATAAGACAAAACCCCCAACCGTACACAGTCCAGTGGTATTGAGTAGGTGGTATAGATAAAAAGTTCTTTTGTGGCTAAATTTAGCAAGTAATGGGCATTGACTCTCAGGGGCAGAACCAAACATAGATGTTGCTGTGGGTACAGCTGCTCACTGAGACAAAAGATGATAAAAACAATATGTTGAAAAGGTTTTATCAATTCCTATCTCCTTGAATGGGAACAATATATTTCAGGGGTGTGGAGGAGTGGAAATAAATGGTCAGCATCATATGCTTTCAGAAAAATATTTATAGTGTCTTTAAAATCCTGTTTATCTTTAATCTGAAACATTTGCCTTCATTTACATCATTACAAAATAGAATAAAAGTGGCTGTCTTTTACATTCACTCTCAAATGGTGTAAATGACAAACTAGAGAGAATGAGCCCCATTATTGCTTTCTTTTCAACGAGTTCTTATAGCAATGGTATACTGTAGACTTCCCTAATTAAAAGCTAATAAATACACAGAGCTGAATTGAAGGCATCGTTTAAGGTACCCATGTGATTTTGGAGAGCAGATTGTTGGTAACCTAATGGAAAGTTTAACAAGTGGACCTCTTCCTCGCTCTGCTGCACGAGCAGCCTGGGAACTGGCGGGCTGTCACCACAGAGCCTGGCACTGTGGAATGCTCAGCCAGATTCACTGAATATTGAATTTATGCCTTCCAATGACTTTATTTTTATTTTTTTTTTCTGGTAACAGCAGCAATTTTAAACTGCGTCTTGAAGTTCAGGATGCTCGAGCATGAGATTCTTCCTGCTGCACCTTGTGCAGACTCTCAAGTCGGATTCCTTTGAACTGGAAGAAGGAAATAGCATGTTTTTTCTGGCCTGGCCTACCTGGCAGCAATCAAAACAAGATCAGAGAACTCAACGTTTATAAGAATAGATGGATTTTAGGTAGTTGATACCTACTTCTTGCTTTTTCGTTGAGTTTTGATCGTTAACAGAGCAAAAGAATTTACTCAAGCTACTAAAAGCAATACTGCCTCCGGGATTTTTAGTTATCCCTTAGTTTCACACGGGCATTTTGATGTGCCATTTCCTTTGCTTTGCAGAGAAAAAGGGGGTGTTTTTTTTTCATCTGTGCCAGTCCTTTACTGGAGGAACTGCTAGCCAACTTCTCTTTATTCTTGAAAGGCCGACCGATTCCCTTCCCCAGCTGCTTTGGTCTGAGTGCAAACGCTAACTCAGCACTGGCAGGCTCCCCTTAGCGGGAACACATTCCTTCCTTTGCAGGATTCCACACTGGGAGAGCCACCGGAGCTCTGGGCAAGTCCCGGAGGACTGATAGCTCTTTCAGTGGGATGCACTGTGATGGTGACAAAGCAGCCTGCTTTGTTAAGCTGTCCTGATAATCAGGTCGTAGTCTGGACTGCACAGCACGCTGCTCGCCAGGGCAAATACCTGTTTCTCAAGACCCTGACCAACAGAGTGGAAGGATTTTTCCTACCAGAAAAAAAATAAAATATGGAGTTATGGAAAAGTTTGCAATGAGAAGCAATTTGGTATTGGTGTGCATAAACCTGAGGTTTATCAATCTCTCTTTAAGAGTTCCTTATTTATTTTCTTTTGTGAGAAGTGCTGCTCTTTTATAATGTTGAGATTTTGTGGGGTTTTTGTCCTTTTTAAAACCCCAACAGGAAATACTGTGAACTTAATGCTGGAGGTAAAGAACTGTATAGTCACTGAAAAGCTGAAGAGTTTGCTTTCATGAATTTGGGAAGGTTTTATCTTATTTAATGTAGAAATGAAAGGAAATCGTAGGAAATATAAGGAACTGCCGTAGCTAAAATGTTGGTTGTTCCAATTACTTCATCTTAGGAAAAGGAAATTCTGCACGTTGTTGACTTAGTACCAAAGTATGGCTCTTACTCTTAAATGTTTTTTCTGTCACTTACTTTTTTTAATTGGAATGTCAAGACAAGAGTCCTGTAGACTGGAACAAACTGTTTCAGTATAATCACATTGCAGGCTATATTTATCTGCTTTTTTGACTGCTGAGATTTTATAGCAACCAGAGTCCTAACACATGCTCAGAAGATACAATTATATGATACAATTGAAGAGTTTAAATTTGAGTTGTAGTTTATTTAAAAAAAAAGAAAAAAAGAAAAAAAGAAAAAAACCCCAAAAAACTTTAATAGGGCTATGACTTTTGGTCTGAGCTTCCTATGAAACAGTAAAACCAAACATAATGTTTGAGTGTAGGCATCAGGACCTAGATATTCCCTTGACACCCAACCAGAGCAAGGTATGGTGTTTTGCTTGCTTTTTACCTTGTGCCACCCCAACTGTCCCACTCTCTGAATTCAGGTCCCTTCTTGGAAAGCAGAAGCTATACTTGGGACCTCCTCCAGCTGAGAAGTAATCTGGGTCTACATCTGCTGCTTCCTGCTAAATTGGGCTTTCAGGAGTAAGCTGGCAGGGATCCTGAAGCGATAGTGCTTTGCTGGGACATTTATGCTTTAAAGAGAAAGGCACTGTGAGAGAGAAAACTAATTCTGTTGGTCCATGTTAGCTATGTACAGAGCATGGCTACGGTTAGTGTGATCTGGGTACCACTCTACTTAGTTTCTAGGCTAGTCAGGGGTCAGGCTCAACCAAAGAGCTGCATAACTTGGATCAAAGAAATTGTGATTTGCACAGACACTGATTTTTGGGCGCCTACAGCACCCTCAGACCCAAAGGAAAGTGTTTGGCGGGTTTTGGGGCTGCTCAGGCTGTATTGGGCGTTCAGGAAAACTTTCTCATGGACATTTGAAGTTTGAAAAACTTTCCTTGTTTATATTCTGATTTGGATCTGGTCTGTGATATGACTGAGTATTGGATTCTCCGTGTTGAGCAGAATTTCCTGAAGTATTACGTGCTCCCTTACCTCTGAGGTGGCTGGTATATCAACCTGCACCTGAGTGGCTGCCATCGCTGGCTCTTTATGACCCTGATGTCCTTTACAAATGGTATCATCCACAGGAGCCGTGAACTACTGGGTTCAGAAGTTGTGCTGTGCTGCTAGAGTGGCTTTTGAAGCACACTTTGAAAACGTGTTATATGATTGCTGCAACTTCAATTAGTACTAGCATTTGGGATATTTTTATTCTGTTCCTCATTTTCTATGGATTCATGGAGTTTAAGACTAGAAGAGGCAAACTGATCATCATGTTTAACTGCAGGAATACGAGAGTCAATAAATGTTGCTCTAAAGCATTTTCTTCAGCATTCCTACCATTTGCAGCACATATTGTGCACATATTACCTTTCATCGTGAGCTAATGTTGGTTTTGCTGTAAGGAAATTATGTGACTGTGAAATAGAAACAGACGTAATCATTAGATTGAGGACAGGTGGTCTGTTTCATAAGATCATCTCTGCCAGTTTATTATCCACTTTTTTTTTTTTATTTTTAAGAAGAAAAAGAATATGGAAAATCAGTGAGTAATCCCATCTTATTCTACACACCACAGTCCTGCAGCAGTCTGTGCTCAGCAAACCTTGGACTAGGATATTCTTAACTTCAGAAAAATCTTTTGGTTGTTTTTTTTTTGCTCAGCAGCCTTCACAGTATTTCCCAGTGAGAAATGCAGAGAGCACTTGTGCTATTTTTCTTGAACCTGGTATTCTAGGAGAGCCAGTTTGTCAGACTCAATGATAATTTTCCTCCTGTAATCTCTTGTAAATCTGCGTGCATCATGCTAGTTAGGACATGATAAGTTGCTACTGAAAGAAAAACCTTGGTCAGACATTAATTCATGGCACACCTCTGCATTGTGGTCTTTGATACTGCTGTAGACATGAATTGGCGAGGCAGGCCTGACTGGCACATAGAGTTGCTCTGATCTTTCTTTGTAGAGTGAAGCACACACAGAATCTCAGTTTTTGCATCTGAGACAGGCTGGATAGAGCTCTTTTTTGAAGCAAGCAGAAGACGTTGTCCTGCAATCTGTTGATAAGCGAGAGACGTGGATGGGAGCGTATCCCTCGACTTTTATTTTGCCCTTGCTGGCGACATGGCTGAAAGTTGCTTGGCTCATTTTCCATAAAGATTGTGTTATGTCCACAACATTTTGCCTAACGAACAATTTGCCTTCCAGTATGTGATGCTTTAAAACCTTTCATGAGATGTCAAGTGAATGGCAGTGGTTGGCACTGATGAAAGGGGACACCAAAGCACTGTCGAGGCACTGGTGCAGGGGTATGAAGGTGACGCTCTTGTTCAGAGCTCCCTGTTTGGCGTTTAAGCACCAGAGCTGTAATTACATAAACAGAACCTCTTCAGCCAGCCCAACGTGTCATTATGGATTTTCCAGCTAATCTGTCCATTCATCTTAATGGTGCAGAACTTGCGCTTCATGTCACTCCCTGCCTTTGTTCCACTCCTTCATCTCTTGAAACGTCTGTCATGAAGAAAGTGTTTATCTTGAATTATGTGTTGAAGAAGGTTAGAGTGCACACTTCTGAAGCTTGGCATGAAATTTCCTAAACAAACCTTGCCGGTTACTTCGTGAAAATAACTGAGGTATGGATTTCAGATTAACCTTGTGCATTGATGTTTTTGGAAGCACTTGAAAATAATGGCCATGGTGTTGGTGAATAAAGGAATCCTGTTGAAGCGCGTGTGACATCTGCATTATTAACAAATCAGCTTATTCATTCTAATGAATATTATTATGATAAATATTATCTTAATGCACGATGATTAACAGTTATTACAGAGACTTTATATTAAGTGAAACACTTAACTTGTGTTATATTTTACCTTAATGCAGCACAAGATTTAAAAACTTTTCTGCTGGGGTGTTTTTGTATTGGGCTAATGCTGGTATTGTGTTGCTGTACAAACACTCGTGGGACATTCGTAGGAGGGGAAGCGGAGAGCCAAGTGGACGTGAGTGAAGGCTCAGGGACCCGCTGGAGCTTGAGGCACAAAAAAAAGATTGCACCAGGAGCTGCAGAGAGTCTCTGAGTCACAAGGAGCTCACTGCTGTGGAATGAAATGATTTCACTTCATCCTCTCTGCTTCTCTTTTTCCAGTGACTATCTTTAATTAAAGCTGTGATCTTTTCCTTACCCCTTTAGTAGAGATGGTCTCTGCTGATTTCATCAAGTTATATACGTAATATTCCAATTCTGTTTCTGTAGCTAGTTGTACCTATTCTTACTTGGCGCTTGTTTTTCTGAATTTAGTCTTTTTTAAAAATGGTATTAGCTACAGTTCTGTGTCTTTTTCTATATATTTTGTATTAAGACGCCTGGAAAATTTGTTAGGGGGGAATTAACAAAGAGGCAAACTACATTATTAAGAAACCAAATGTGCTCAGGAAGCTGTTGGGGCTCTCGGTTTGTTTTCCCTAAATTCTCTACAGAAACAAATAAAGAAGAACAAGTTTATTAAACACATCTGACTGTTTTCTTAAAAGTGAGGATGCTACTTCTTCACTTCACTTAAGATCTTTGCTGTTCATTTTTCAGCAATTTATGGAGGTATATTCTAAATCTTAAGAACATGAATACTTCTATGTAAATCAATGGGATTTCTCATGCTCAAAACTGAAACTGTTTCTATGCACCTAAGGTGAATTTAGAAATGCAGGTGGTCCGCAGTAATTCAACTAGACGTTGTGAATTTAATTTCTGTATTTAAAACAATATTTCCAGTTTAAATTTGGTTAAAATCCAGATGGTAATTTCTGCTTTCAAGTAAAATTCTTGCAATGCTCTTAAATTCCGTGGAATTGTAGGCTTGTATTTGAACTCGGGATTGATTTTCTTTAGGGTCCAATATTAAATTGAGCAGAGTATGGGTGGGTACTGCACCTACTCTAAAAGTAGCATCAAGGTCTTACAAAACCTCATTAAAAAGTAGGTATAAACCAGAAGAATTGAATAAGAGATCTGTGGGCTTTAAAACGTCCACATTCTTTTCCAATCTTGAAATGTACTATATTTGTTAGGGCTTTTGTTTATTCAAAGTGTGCAGTAGAACCAACGGTTTTAAATCAGCTTCCTCTGTCTATATATATAAACTGCATAAACTGCAGAAGACACAAATAATTACACTTCTTTTTGTCAAAGGAACAGGATTAAGGGAGGCAGAACCAGAATGGTTGTTAGTAATAGAGATTAATTAATATAATACCTAACAGTAGCATTGCTGGTATATAGATCTACTTAGGAAGGATAATGGTGTACCAGTTTGGGACTTTCAGGTTTATACGAATGCTAATAGATGATGTTTGCTTTAGGAACACAGAATGACGCGAACAGGTAATTTATATGATGCTCTGGCGCCAATACTTATCGAGAGACTTTGTAACAAGGTTAAATTTCTCACCAAAATTTGTGGGTATTTTTCTTGTGCTGTGTGATTATTTTGGTTTGTTTGTTGCTGCTTTGAGGAAAGCAGTGCATCGTATAATTGCTTAGGAAGGAAGCTGCTGCTATAGTATTTATATATATAGTATATAAATGTCAAATTATTGTTGCACTGGACTTCTCATAAGTGAGTTGTAAGAAATAAATACGGTACCATTAATAACATTTGAATAATCTAGGTCACTGATGCAAAATTAGCTCTGAAGGGGATGTATTTAGTACCGCTCCCAAACTTTGTACTGGTCAAGTAAATCTCTTTTATTGATCATTAACATTCCTCAGCTGTTCCTTGAAATTCCAGTTATCTTTGGGTGAGAATGTTAGGAAATACATTATTTCTATTTTAGGACCATGGAACTTGCAAAAAAACTTCTAAAATCATTAGCAGATTTACTCCTACTGTTACTGTTTTCTGCTGAAACCCTTTTCTGCGCTGCTGTTACATACCAAATTAGATCCTCAACATAGCGCTGAGTTCAGTGTTTATTGGACTAGATTTTCCACTAGTCAATTAAGTTTTTAAGGTGAAATCCCGATTTTGGTAAAACAAAGGCCTGTATTTTGAGTATGTTTTAGAGTTACTAGATTTCTTCCTTTCTGTTTTAATCCATTTATTTGTGATATAATCACAGTAAATACGCTGGTAGCAAGTGCCAAGTCTCTGTCACAAGGAGCATAGGATAGAAGTGCTAAGTCCATGGTCCTTGCTTATTAAAATAGCTCTGGCATATGAAAACACTTCTGTTGAAAGCTGTATTATTAATAAAATCAGCCTTGTTTATAAAGGGTCTCTGGCACTGGCTTTGCTACAGCCTGGCCCAGTGCTGGTGACTTCACTGTCCCTCTGGGATAGGGAGTTCCTGTGTGATTGGGAGTATGTTTACATGGAATAGACACCTCTCTTTACTATCCATAAACCTCTCAATTTAAAAGCTGCCCCATTTTCACCCTGAACTAATCATGCTCACCTAATTGCATATGGTGTAAGATTTTTCTAAAATATTGTTGTATTTCACCAAAATTTCTGTTTTTATCACAGGACAACAGGTTATACCATCTGCAATGAATTTCACATTTATTTTTTTTTAATGATTTTGTTAATGAAATCACTTTTGATCAAGGTGATTATACAGGTCCCTGGTGGGTGCAGTGAGCAGGGGTGCAGCGGGGTTGAGGGATGGGTGGTAGCTGCAGTGACCCAAGCATTGCCTGCGCCCAACGCTGTGAAGGTCCCTGGGGTGAAAGCCACCAAAGGAAAGCTCTTCCCAGGATGCCCAGAGATCCTAATGAGGTCATTGCTATGAAGTGTCATAAGACTTTTTGTGGCTTCCCACAGCCAGAGTATTTTGGGATTGTGCGAAACTGGTAAATGGGGTATTTTAATAGGGGATTGTGGGAACGTGCAAGATGCGGTATGGGATGTTTGGGGAGAGGATGAAGGGTTGATGAAGGGAGAAGCAAACATGGGAAGACGGAGGGAAAAGGGTCTGGAAGCAGCTTGTCATGTCATTACACTTGCCTGACTGCTTGCTGGGCCTGGTTGCCGCACTCTATATTCTCACAACTCCTATTACTAACCATCCCCTACAGACCTCTTCTGCCCTGAGCCTTCCTGAGTGAACCCTGAAATACGTGGAGATGGGCTGATGGTCCTGGGTGCCACCCACCAGCGTGCAAGGCTCTGGACCTGGGGGCTCCTGGGTGCTGGGGGTGGCAGAACCAGGCTACAAGGGAAGCATCGTCTGGGCCAGTCCCCCTGCTGTTCTTCGCAGGGTTTTGAATGTTTGTCCTGTGGCTGGTGTTCATATTTAGCATTTGGAAGTCAGGGATTACAAATAAAACTGTGTGGTTAAAGACAGTTTAGTTTCTGCGTGTTTAATATATGAAAGTAAGTGGCAGGTGGCTGGCGAGAAAGCGTTTTGTTCTGTCCCTCACATTGAGTTGATTTACTGTTATGAAAGCAAACACAGATTTCCTCTCTTGTAGACTGGGTGCTTGAGACTGCACACAGGGTTTTGTACAACATTCCTGAGATGCCTGAATAAGCATGTGGACTCTCTTATATAAATAATAGTGGACATACAGTAATATATATGTGTATGTAAGAAATTTTTTTATTTTTTCGGTTTAATTCTACATGGATTTTGTGAAAGACAAGTACAACATAATGCGAACAGTGAGTGGAGAACTTTGCTTTTTGGTGAAAGATTTTAAGAGCAATAAAGAGAAAAGGGTGTCTAATCAGAATAGGAAAATATTCTTGATGGTTTCTCCCCACAATGGAGTTTGCTAAAAGATAAAGTAAATTGCATCTACCTAGAGATACATGATTAAATAACTATCTGTAGATTTGTATAGCATTTTCCTTATATTGTTAGCAATTCATGACTTGATAAAGGTTCTCACAGTAATTAGAATTGTTTGTTTGAGGTACTGCGTTTACCAATTTTGGAGTGTAAGTCAAAGTGCAGCAAGTTGTTGTCGAGTATGTTCTGTGCGTGGAAAAAGTGAACTGCAACTTCTGTTGGTGATTCACGTACATCAGTGAGGAAAAGGTTGTTTCTCAACTGCGCTCAAAATTGGAGATTTCCAAATGGTATGGTTTTAGCCACCTAGCGTCAATCAAAAATGTTGTGTGAGTTGAATAAGAGATGTAAGTTACAAAAAGTTTCTGACATACAGCTCCATGAATATGTTCCAATATGTTGCTATTCAGAGAAAAGGGGTAAAAAAAAAAAAGGAATAAAAAATGGGATCAATTCAACTGTTCATTCTTTCTGAGCTCACAACATTGAACACTGTCCTTGTGCTTTTGCCTTCTTATGAAGCCTTGTACGTGCTTGGGAATCCAGGAGTTGATTCCTTTCCGGTTATAATTATGCATTGGTCTGTGTTGTATAGAAGTGGTGTGTGACAGAAACTGTGAATCCAGAATCCAGCATACAACAGAGCTGTTTTCAGGTTTTGGGTATACATGTGGTTTTTATGAGAGGAAAAGCAACAAACAAATTATACAGGTTTTTTTTTTTTTTTTCCTTCTAGAGAGCTATTAAAAGGTCTGAATCTGTCCATTTCACAATTGAGTATTTTATATCCTCACCAAGTATTAGGGAAACCAATAAACATTTTAGAGGGCTTTAAATGGTATTAGAGGTATTATTTTTTGTGCTTATATAAGGTATAAGTACCTTAGTTCAAAGGTGGGGCTTAGAGAGTGTCATAAACATAATCCTAAATGAACTAAAATAGATTTCTGACTCATAAGAGTATCACAGCTTTTAGGATCAACATAGTGGGCCGTCTTAGGTATTCAAAATATGTATATGTTTCAATGGGAATTTTGGGAATTTCACATTTTCGGATGAGAAATTCGTGTTCTAGACCCGCTGCTGTTCCCTAGTGCTATCAGAGTCGGGGCCGTATGCAGGTGGACAAGGGAAACAGTTGGTGGAGGGCAGAGGAAAGGATTTTGACTGAACATTTGAGTGTTTTGTGGGTGTTTTTTGGTGGTGGTTGGTTTGTTTTTTAAGGAAGGAAAGCAAACGGCTGTTTGAAGCCACTCAGAATGTTGCAGGCTGTTTCAGAACTGAAAATGGGCGCACAAACCACTGATGAAATGCTTTCAGAACAAGAGATGCCCTATTGCTATGCTGGCTAGCACAAGGCAAGTAGGTTTATCTATGTGCTGTGTAACATGCTTAAGCCAACTCAGATGTTTGGAAATGTCTACGTGATTGATCACGTAGCCCCGTGATAAATGACTTCGTTCTGCGTCTGTATTTGAATACAAACAATGTTGTGTGTCCAAAAAAACGTTGAAGTTGCCCTTGAGACATACTGTTAGTTAAAAGATTTTTTTCAAAGGTATAAATGAAAGTGGGAATAGTAGCCTTCTGACATATCTAAGAGGAGGTACCATGAAGGTTGAGCTAAGACTTTTTATGGAGGTGCCCAGCAAGGTAACAAGAAAAAGTTGTCATAAATGGAAAATAAAAGGGGACGAAATCTGTATGAGGGTAATTAAGCAAACCAGATTACCTGGGGAGGTTGTGGAGCCTATCCCCTCGGAGGTTTTCAGTGCCCAATGGGATAAACAACATGATCCAAATTCTGTGTTGATCCAGCAGAGCAGGAGGCTGGACTGGAGATACTCCAAGGTCTCTTTGAATCTGAGTGCTTCTGTGAGGCTGCAGTGAACTCGGTCAAACTGTGCCTCCAAAAGTAAGCCATTTCCTATTGCAGAAGCTGGTGACTGTCCTTCCAACACAGCTGCAGTAAAATTTGTCTCTTGTTTTATAAAACAAAAAATAAACCCTTTATGTTGTGGCTTTTAACATGGCGTTATAGTTAAGTATAGTATTTTTTCAGTGACGTGTAAGACGCACTCTGTTGAGACATTGTCTGTGGTACAAGGTTTCTTGTCATCACAAAAGTCTGAGCACGAGCCTCTGCACCCTTACGAAAATTTTCTTGCTATCACTGGAAAACTCGGGGTTTTTTTAGTTCACAGTGCCTTTGAATTCTAAACAACTTCCCTCTTTACTTCTCTTGATCCTCTTTGAACTGGCTGGTAGGGGGAGCTGTTGATTGGAGTTCAGTTCATCCGGCTAATCTTGTTTTCCTTTTTTGTTATTATTCACTAGAGGACTGACTGTTTAAATGCTTGAGTGAAAAGACTGTTTTTTCCAGTTACTATGTTCAGAAAATATTCATTTGGGTACAGAAAAGGAGAAACCAGGAAGCACGAACAAGAATCTCTGATGGTCAGCTCCAAACTGCAACAGCTTGATCCTTGGGAAGAAGTAATTAGTAGCATGTTTTTACCTAGTGTTGCCACAGCTCTTTAAAGGTTTTAGTGCTGTATTTGTAAATGGGATGTTGCACTGAAGTGATACCTTGATACACTTCATTGTGCAGATCATAAAACCAGCAGGATTCATTTGTGTTTAGGTTTGTACTCTGTTCCAGCATTTGGAAAGTGTTTGGTTTGGCTGCAGTATCCCTTCCAGCTCCCACCCTGGTCCAGATTGTGCTTTTTCTCTTTCCCTTTTCCGTGCTGGATGGTGCGGCTGAAGCAGTCCTTCACTTGCTGGGCTAGGAGCAGAATGACAGAGTTGTTTCTTCCCTGGGGGCTGGTCTGGGAAGGAATTAGAAATGTCTTTCAGTGAGTCTTTCAAACTGAGGAGTAATTGAAGCTTTTTGAATTCTCCAGACTGCGGTCTTTAGCTTACCAGTAGACATGTTATGTGGTTTTGACCCCATCTGCTTGTTCCTGGCAATTTCTAGGAGTTCGTAGGAGCTTCACTGCCAAGAAGAGTCTGATGTCTGTTACGAAGACCTGGAAACCAGGAGAAGGTGGCCAAGTAATGTCCATATTCAAAACTTGTAATATAAAACTCTCGTTCGGCTCCTGTTCTGGTGTTGCCTGTGGTGTCTCTTGTGATTTAAAGACAGGTTTGGGAGAAGACCAAGAGCAATACCCGAGGAAGGTGCCTAAACCTGTGATGTGCCTCACCAGGACTATGCAAAGGGGGAACAACTGATTTTCAGGGTGATGTTGAAGGTAGCTTAGCTTATTTGGTGCCAAACTATGCATGCTATAGTCAAACTCACCAACCTTTGTTTCAGAGTGCAGATACCCCATAATGTACTGTGTCGTCTTTATGGCAAGGCTCCAAACTACATCCACAGCTAGACACTCAAAGTGTGGGCTCCTGAGTTCAGAAAAAAAAACCCCAAACTGACGTTTCTCCTAGGTTTCTTCACCAACCATTGAAAGTGATCTGCCCGCTTGTGCATTTGTTTCCCACCCAGACAGAGAAATTACGTGCGGTGAGCTCCGAGGGTGAATTCTTCTCTCCAGGACTGCAGCCTGACCCCTGCAGAGGGAGCTGGCACAGAGGAAATCTCTTCTCTGCTGCCTTGGGCTGCTGGAAAGATTTGCTCTGCGTACAGATGAGCCTTTTCTGTTCTTATTTCCTCAGTTTGAAATGTTGACTCTTTGCTCGCAGATAATCTTTTGATCCTGCTTTGTCTGGGCCACAAACTTGTAAATCATGTCATTCATGTCCTCATGGTTGCCAACTGTATTAATGTTTAAAAATAAAGCAAGCCAGTATATTTTCTTATGGCAGACATCCTGGAGCCCTCTGTTTTGGATGTTATAGGCATCATGCTATACAAGGGCCAACAGAAAATTCCTGAGTATAAAGTGATGGAAACAAATTTATATATAAGATATCCAGTTTAAAAAAAAAAAAAAAAAAAAAAAAAAAGGAGAAAAAAAAAAGAAAAGAAGGGTTTTGCAAGTTGGGAAACATTTTGGGGCAGCAGATTTTCAAAAAATGGCCCCGATTCAACCAAAACTGCAATGACTCATAATTGGATTGGTATAACATTTCTCCCTCCCACTGGGCTGTTTTGGCTTTTCCAACTGACTAATAAGAGGATCTGACAGTCGTCTTTATTTCTGAGATACTGGAAACGTGTTCAAGGATTTCCAAAAACATTTTTAATATAGGCATAGTATTATTGAAGAGTTCACAGGATCCAGGTGCCATTTGCTAAATGATTTCTTTTTCTCCACTGTTGGGGAAAAAACCCAACAAAGTACTTGCAATTAATTTCAGTCACTTAAAAGGATTTGACAGGCATGCTGCTGATGAGACTCAGCTAATTAGTGATGGTTTGTTTTCTGAGGACTGTTTATTTTCAATTTGGCAACAAGTAGATTTAAAAAAAATTCTAATCATGGTAACACATTTCTCTGTGCATACCTGAATAGACAAGACACGGATGGGTTTAGATGCGTGTTTCTGGAGTGAAATGTTTGCCAACCCTTGTTGTTGGGTTGCCATATTCTTCCTGTTGTGTTAATTCCAGAATGATGTTTTGCTTTGAGAAGCTTGTCCTACTTCCCTTGCTTGTAACATGCTTTAAGCTGTGCCAAGGATTCTTGTTTTCCTTTAGCATTATTTGAACTATAAAGTATTAAAAATTACCACTTGGTTTATACCAGCTGTAATGCTGGGGGAAAGTATGGGTACTTGATTAAATGACAATTGCATGTGAGCATTCCAGAAGCTGAAGCCCAAACTGCTCAAGTCAGCAGAAAGAGCAGTAAGGAGGCAACACCTGGAAACCCCTGGGAGCTCAGAGCAACAGAAGTGCTTGAGGAAGGGCATCTGGACAGGCCACTTCTCTGGCTAATGTCAGTACCCAAGCATATCAGAGGTCTACCTCTTCTTAGAGAGGACCACTTGGGGCATAAACATTCCTGATTTCAGGGATGTGAACAGAAAGGAATAATAGCCTTCCTGCTGATCATCCCATCAAATTCAAGGCATCACAGCTGTGGTGCATGCTCTCGGCTCCATCAAGGAGCAGTTTTGGGTTGCAGGCCAGTTTCCCCTTCAGCAGCAGTGCTGCTGCTTGGCAGGACAGCAGAGGGCTGAGTACTGGTTCCTCGCTCAGCTGTGGTGGTGTTTGATGGCTGCACAAAGTAGCATTCATTTTTCCTTTTATTTCTTTAAGCAAATTCTTATATACTTCATTTTGCTGCTTCAAAACTGTGTTGTTTGCGTTGTGAACTCATGCGTGCAAATTCAGGATATGCAAGTTTTCAGTATCTTGAAGAACTTTATATATGTTTATATGTTAGATTGATCTTTAAATGCATAAATAGGCACTAAGGTTTCCAGAAGAATTTGCCCTGTTCAGAGCACAGAGGAATGTAAATAGCTGCTATGCATCTTTGCGTGTCCTGGTAATTTCACTTGCATAAATATCCAGGAATGAACCCATAATTAACAAGCTAAACTTTCCAGAGTGTGCGAGCTGTTCCTGCACAAGTAAATAATTGCAGAGCAAACTTACTAAATGTGCATTTAATTTAACCACTATACGGTATGTGCAAAATTGAGAATTGCAGGAGAAAGGAATATCCCTGCGAAAGTTTGTTTCAGTAAGCTGGGATTTGAAGGATAACTAGTTAGTTGAATCAGTCATAAGTTCATCAGGTCAAAACCATACTTGTAGGATGTTTTGATTCAAAGAGCCCGTAGTTGTGTGCAACAGAGGCTGCAGAGTGGGGGGGGAAATAAAACAGCCTGTTGGTTTTCAGAGTAGCTTGCATTTGAATTTTGGACTTAATTTCATTTACCCAGAACAATCAGAAAAGTCTACACTGAAGGAAGTTTTTACACAGCTGTTAAAAGGTGGGTTTTTTTGTTTTTTTTTGATGCAGCATCTTCCTGTCTGTGACCTTGTGATATGATGTTTGGTTAAAGAGGATTGAAAAGGAAAGGTTACTGAGTGATATATTCTAATTAAAACAGGAGCATAGTCTAGGAGCACTTTGCTTCCAGGTTCTTTTCCTGGCAGCAGCTGAAAACATGGGCTGGCTCCTGGCATAAATTAAGTGCCCGCTGTAGGTACTTGGTACTGCTTTAGACAAGTCCTCTCATCTTAGTGTTTCAGTTCTTTATTTATATTACAGAGCTAATACGCTGCTTCTCCCCTTCACTGACTTTCACATCTGTTTTATCTCCACCCAGCAGAGCTCCGAGTTGGTCTTTTTTCCTGGCTGTGTTTTAAAAAGAACCTCACTTGGTGGTGGTCCCATCTCAGGTGATGCCCCTAACCATCACCATAATAAATCGATCTAATAATAAATAATGATATTTTCCCACAATCCCCCATATTTCTAGAGGATTTTACACTGTATCTGTGCACTCAATAGTGAAAAAAAGATCCTGCCTGCAATATTTCAACTGACTTGTAAGCATTTAATCAAAATTTATGGCGATAACTGTAACCCTGATGTAGTCTGAGACCTTTCTGCTGTGAATTCATTCAGTTGAGTAGTATTTCAATGGCTATTTTGTAGGGGTTTTATAGTATTTAAGAATTGAGGTTTTAAGTGAAATATGAATACAGAATATATTCAACATACTACAATCAGTTTATTTTTTGTTTTGTTTCTCTTTTATTGCCCACCCAGTTTCTATTTCCAGTATGTCAGTCTTCTCTGTGACTGTGCTTCATCCAACTTTGTTGGGAGGTTGGATGCCTTGATGTTGTTGACAAAGCCTTGGGTGATGGACCAACATCTGATGGGGTGTGGTGACTGGGGCCTGAGCATTTTGGATGAACCCACACAAGGGGGACAGGTTTATCACGTTTTGTGGAGTGGAGCACCACATCTGCCTCAATGGACCTTGAAGGCAGCACTGGAGCTCACAAGCTCAAGAACACGCTGTGGACTTTCCAGCAAGATTTGAATAGGTTGGGCAAGCCAGCAAGTTAAGCATACTTAAGTTTTTGGTTGAATTCTGTGTGGACTGATATGTCAGGTGAAGAACCCTGCCCACCAGCAGGGCTTTCCCCAGAGGAGGCAGACTGCACGAGTGAAGGCAGAAATGAAGTACAGCAGATAGCTGAGCTTTGCCCTCCTGTGGAGAAAGCAGGCATGTCTTTTGCCTAAGTTATCTGTGTGACTCCTGGTCAATCCTAGGAGTCTGCTGGACCAGGCTGGGGGCCTTTTGTAGGTTCAGGATTCTTCGCTGATCCAGATGTTATCAGGACTCTGAAGGTGTCCTAGAGACTCCCTCTCCTCCTGCCATCAAGTGGTTTAGCTCCTCCTGAGATGGAACCATGGAGAAGTGTTAAGTACTGCTGCAGGGAGCAGGTTTAGAGCCATGGCATGATGGGGTGAACAGTTCTACCCAAGCAATTCTGTGTGCGTCAGTTTTTAAAACTTTTCTTCTTTGGCGTTAGTTGCTGGGTACTTAGTCATTTCATAGCAGCCTACTGGTGGCAGGTTGTGTTTTTATCAGTGCAAATTGTAGAATTGTATTTAGTAGTGCAGCTTTTTGAAAGGAGTGTGGTGAAAAATAGCATGATTACATCATAGAATCATAGAATGATTAGAGTTGGAAGGGACCTTAAAGATCATGGAGTTCAAGGTTTGTTTGTTATTATCACTAAATAAATAAAAGAACAGTGAAAAAAAATATTTTTAAAAATTATAATTATTAATTATTATTATATTATTATTTCCCCTGGCTTAATAACCAAATTTTACTGTCTTTTTACTTACTTAACTCCAAACAGTGCCGTGCAGATGCGATCTGCAGGATAGATGAATCCTGATTTCCACCGGCATCAGTGAAACTTCTACTGATTTAGTGAAGATACCGTATGGTCCGTAGCTCTTTGCTTTCCTTCTTAGGTAGAATAATGTCATTTGACAAGAACAATGAGAATTTCAAATGGGTGGAAGGCAGCTTAGTGAACTGAAGGAGTGAAGTGGTTAATTAATTGTAGTGTGGACCTGAAGAAAAATAGCAAGTTGAGCATGCATGGTATATGAAACTTCTTTAAAAAAATAACTGTTTTCCTAAATGGTAGCAAAAATGTATCATGACGCTCAAAAACTTGTAATCCTTTATTGTCAAAATTTTTATGGCAACCAAACTATTTGACTTTTGGCCTTCATTCCTGAGGCAAGGAGGCTAAAATGATAGCACCTGCTGTCTTTCCTCCTCAAGCTTAAACTCAGTGAAAAATTTCAGCCAGATTTAGCTGAAGAGCAGAATTCTGGAATTCATGGCAGAAAGGCTGCAGTGCAGGTGGTGACTGTGTGATAGCTTGGCTTGCTAATTGCTTACTGAAAGCATTAGCATTTGTAAAGCTATTAAGTGTTAATTTTGCTTTATGATTTCAGTTTTTGTTTATTTTTCAAATGGGAATGAATTTTCCTGGGCTTTTTTAAAGTGCATAGGTAGACACAAGCCAAAGTAGTAGGTATTGTTTGGTACTATTAGAATAGAAAGCAACCTTGGAAAAAAATGCATTTTTATATATATGTGAATATATATTCTCACAAGGTGGGACTTCTGTTCCTGTTTGCCCTCAGTATTGCTTATATGTATACTTTAATATCCCCGCCAAAGAAATAGTGTGAGGACTCGTATGTATGAAGCATTAATTTTGCCAGTTTGTTTTCTTGAATCTTTGGTAGAGAATCACCCTGCCCTCTGTTGACTCTGAAGTACACTGCAAACTCAGAAATTCATGCCAGTTAATGGCCTGTATTAATCTTGCTTGCCTGTATAAGTTCCCTCCTGCTACTTTCTGCCGCTGAGAGCAGCATGCAGATGT
Source organism: Thinocorus orbignyianus (assembly GCA_013400375.1). Taxonomy (NCBI): domain Eukaryota; kingdom Metazoa; phylum Chordata; class Aves; order Ciconiiformes; family Thinocoridae; genus Thinocorus; species Thinocorus orbignyianus. The sequence goes on along the minus strand of VXBW01000699.1, from coordinate 1,044,971 downwards.
TCTTTCGTGCCAATCATTAAAGAGAAAGAATTGTGCTTAATTTCTTCTCGCCTAGGGGTTAGTCAGTTTGAGTAGCAAATCACTATTGTATGCCTAGGCCCTAACTGCATTTTAACTGCTTCTCATTCTCATCCATAACACAGTTGTTTGTGGTGGTTTTTTTCCTTGAAGAGCATCGTATAAGTAATCTTTTCTGATGTAGTGCGGTACCTCAGTCTGCAAGGAGTTAATTTTAATGTCATTATGAATGAACACTTCGAAACACAGCTTTTGAAGTCGTTTATCAAGTTGTAGTAATTTTATTTTTTTAAAAAAGATTTTATTATTTTTTTTTCTACTCAGTAGGCATTCCACACAGCGTTTCTGTTTTAAATATATCCCAGTACATCTAAACAGACAGTCCCAGTTGCTGATTTGCATAGCTGCAGCCCAAACATTTCCAATTTGGTACTGATATTACTAAGCAGTATCACTCTCTCTTATAAAAATATTTTGTTGCTACCAACTGACATGCTCCTTATGCTGCACAGTTTCCTGGTGGAAGATTTCCTAAGCTTTTCCTAATCTTAGCTGTGTGACGGTTTTTCTAAACTGTCGCTGATGAACTGGACAGGGCTGAAAGGTTTAATGACTGATACGTAGTGAGATACAATATCGCTTTGTGTAAGGTACTTGAAACTAGATTATACATGTAAATTTTTAATACAAATGATGAACCACAGGATAATCAGACAGATGCAAAACAATATACAGTATGAGGAAGTACTTATGCTTTATTTTTACTTCTTACATGTGTTTCTCTAAAGCTCAAATTATCCCTTGACTAGTGGAAGACAATCTGTTAATTGAAACCTAGGCTACTTTTCTCTTTCTCAAGGCCCAATTTAGACTAGATTTCAAAAACTAAATAAACAGCAGTCTGCCTGCCCATTAAAAAGGAGCGTGTCAGGTTTCTGTGTATTTAAGCCTTTTAAATAATCTCCACTTAACAGTTCACGAGGGGCCGTGTCGTCTTTAAGGAATGATGTTGCTGTCGCCTTTTGGCCCAGAGCGATGGGGATGTGCTGGGGTGTTTGCAGGGAGGGAAGGATTTGGAGGTTAACCACCGGCATACACTTTATGCTACTGGTGCTGCGTGCAGTATTTATATTTAAAAATTGCCTACACTGACACTTTAGTTAGTATGAAACCCGTAACAGATGGGCTGGCTAGTGAAATACAGATTTTTAAGTGGAATAAGCTGCCCCTCTGCAATTACAAAGTTACTACAAAGTTTAGCAAAGGCATTGCAAATGTTGGGGTATAGAAGATGTGTGTTACACCGTTGTGCTCCTCACTCTGGGTTGTTGGGTTGAAAACTGACGGAGCTTTATTGGGAGGAAAACCTGTAGAGAAAAGGGGCTCCCAGTGTACTGGGACTTCTTGGGAAAAACATCCCAGCATGGGGAAGGTTAACTGACCCCACAGTGCATGGGGAGAAACCGAAAGAGTTGGATGTGGCCAGGGAGGTGTTGAAGGAGGGGCCCTATATGGTGGAGATGTCACAGTGCTCTCCTGGGCAGGGACGTTGGCACTGGGACTGGAAGCTCCAGGACTGCAGGTTGGGGAAGGCTGGTGGAAACTGGGGCAGGAGAGAGATCCACTGCAACGCTTCTCTGTGGGTGGAACGTAGAGTAGCCACGCTTGGATGGCTGTAAGTGCTGAGCACTGCTAGCTGAAGGACCAAAATCATGTCACAGGGTGATGTCCCACATCAGCAACTGTGAGGAGTGCCTCATTTTTACTTCCAGTCTTCTACCACTGCACTTGTGGTCTGGTGGGTCAGTAACATGCTGCAGGTCTCACCCGACTCTACAAAACGCAAATTCAACCTGTGGCTGCAGAATCAGAGGAAAACCCATAAGGAAACATCAACAGCTTGGAAAGTAGTGTCTGTATCTGCATTAAATGTGGGTGAAGGCTACGTAACGGTTGAAGAGGAGAGAGTAAAAGATGTAATAGAGCAATGACTGCTGTGAGCAGAGGTGTCAGAAGTTCTGTAGAAAGAAAGCAGCGCGTAGAGGTGTGGTTAAAGATTCAGTCACACCAGCCGTGCACAAGGGTATTAAAATGAAAGTTGCGCCATCGAGATTAATCTGGTATTTCCTGCCTTTTTAATCAGACCTTCTAAAGTTTGTGTGAGTTGCTGTGTACGTGTGGTCACAGACTGGTGCGCGGGCACGGATCCTTATATTGCTGTGTTTGCCTTGAATCACCCTAAACCATTAGCATTTTCTGTATTGAACCCAAAGAATATCCACAGACTCAAAATCTACAGAGAAAAGTACTGATTTTTTACACAGAATTCTTGCTCTTGCAATGCTTTTAAATACAATCAGTTGGAGGCTGGGGAAATGGTGTGTGTTCATTCTGTTATTACTCTTCCCTGGGTACCTGTGCCTGAGCCACTGCATCAGGCTGGGTACAGGGTGAAATGAGCCTGTCCTCTGCCCCAGGACATCCATTCCTGTGTTGTCCTAACTTAATCATGCAAAATAAATAAAGACAAATTGACTGGAATGATTTTGAAGTTCTAAGGCCAGCACTGCAGATACCTTAAAAATAAAAAAATGCCCCCAATAAATTAACTATTAATGCTTAAAGAGAATTGGAGCATCTTGCGTTTCTTTTTCTGGACTCAAATAAGAAAATTATGTTTTAATTTCATTGTAGTTTTGGAAGAGGCAACTTAAAAGGATGGAGATTTGAGAGATCATTCAAAGTTTTATGAAAGATAGTGCTGCAGTGCTTAGACTGCCTTGTAGGTATCGCTGGCTTTGATTTAACATGGGAGAATATTGGGCTCGGTCAGACAGATGATCACTGAAGAGACTATTTTGGGCTTTTTGGGGTCAGTTCTTCAGATCCAGCCTCGAGTCTTTGCAGATGTGGAATTTCTTTGAATATTTGGCACTTTACTAATTTAAAAATTGAGAGGTTGTTGAGGTTGGTTTTATTTATTTATTTTTTCCTTCTTAAATGTTCATTGAAAAAATTGCTGCTGAACTGAGTCTTCATCTGCCGTATTTCAACCCCAAGCAGATTTTTACGACCAAGTAATAAACCTCTGGAAATGGGGTTTTATAATGGAAAATACAACTTAACCTTAAGTGGAACAGCACCTTACAATAACACATATTTGGAACCTACAAAATCCCTTGCTCCCAAGGGTGGTGTTATAGTGAAAAGGGGTGTAATAACAGTTTAATTTATCATAAATACATAACATATTTTATGATGATTTGATTGTGTTGAAAAATTTCACCTTATAGATTTTAATAAAGCAACCTACTGGTAAACTTATTGCAGTTGGCTTTCTTTTCCTTTGACTGGGGGTCTCGCAGAATGAAGCAGAAATGACTTAGTTTTAGAAGCTGGGTTAATAAAAAATAGATTTCCTTTCCCCTTGACTTGTTTATGAAGCTGAAAAATGACTAGGCAGGTCACTGGTGTGTGGCAGAGCTAGTTTCTACAGTTCTTCAACTGGCAATGAGTAAAACATTATTGTTAGGCTGAATAATCCATTTTCCTTTGTGAACAAAAAATGCAATAAATTATCTAATATTTATATCAAAAAACAGGAAAATTCCCATCTTCTGCAAAATGGGAGAAATGGATAAATGTGGGCTATGCTTCTTTTTGGGTAAACTCGTCACCAGGAGTGCCCCATACCAAGGAAGGATTGGTCTTGCTTTCTTAGTGTGCAGTGGTTTGGCAAGAGATGTATTTTTTGACCGTACTCTGCCTAAATTTAAGGTACATCAAGGACTGCCCCAGATCAAAGCAGAATTTTTGTCCTTACATGTATTCGTGATACATTCCTACTGAAATAAAAATACTGAATTTTCAGTTTTCTGGTCTTCCCATCCTCAACAATGTATAAGTTAGAAATTGAGCAGCAGAAGTTTTTAATTTACTGTGCATTGTTGTGTTTCATTATTATGTTGGTGTTATCAAAGTTACAATAAATTAGAGGGGGGAAAAAGGTGTTATTTGACTTAATTTTTTGCATGGGAACCATTAGGATTGTTTTAATTATACTTGGGAAGACTTCTGTGGCAAGCGTGTGTTGTGCACTGGCACTGTATATGGATGGCAATAATTAAAAAAAATGCTTTTTATGTGAAGTTATGGTGCTTGTAGTTGAAACTTAATACTGTATGCCAGGACCTTAAAAACTGGCAAAAGTTCTCCAAAATTAATTGATTAAACACCATAGTTCTGAAATAAAACTCCTATTGAACATCTAGATAAACAGAAAGAAATGGTATCACTTGTTCCTTTCTCAGCCATTTTTCTGAGAGCCCTTTCCTGAGAAGCCCGGAATCTCTCCAAGAGATTCTTAAAATTCCTACAAAATGTGGATGCAAACTGATTTTTATTGGTTTTATTGGAATGTGAAATGGATTGATGACCAGTAGGAAATTATGTGCTTGATGTTATGGTATATATCTAGAACTAAGTGGATGAAGAATTATATATTACCAGAATGTCACATCTTTGCATTTTTGTTGCAAAATATTGTTTTAATTTGCACTTGTAAATGATTTTCATCCTCTTTCCTCTATAATAATGAAATGAAAATGACAGTAGATAAAAATAACACGATGTCAGAATGTTTCCAATTAGGATTTATAGCCTATGTCTGAAAACGCTTGGCCTATGGGCTTTTGTAGTGGTTTTTTGGTTTGTTTTGGTTGTTGGCTTTGTTTTTTTTTTTTTTTGTAGTATGATAATCGCTTCCTTTCTCCCTTAACTCCTACAAATATTGATTTTATTGTAATTCTCCCAAACAGAGACATGAACAAAGCTGAATGATTAGGCTGAAGCTAGATCTTTTTTTTTTTTTTTTTTTTAAATATACTGGAAGATGGTTTGAGTGTGCCATAAAACCCACAGCTATTTTTTCACTCAGTTTGTGATCAGGTAAGGGACCACAAAATGAGTTGCTGGCAGTATTTCAGTTAATATTTTCTTTTCAGTGGTAATGGATGGCAGTCTCCTGAAAAATGATCTTTTAGAAGACAGTCCGTAGTAAACCTCCAGACATAAATGCTAATTTGTTCTGAAAAAAAATCACAGCTATTTGAAAAATGCTAATAATGACTCTGAATTGTTTGATAGTTCATCACTGCCTAATTAGCAAGTTTTAAAGCTTTTCATTGCAAATTGCAAAGGCAGAAAGATTAAAAAAAAGAGATAGGAAGTGGAATTACATGACAAGTTGAGATTCCTGTACAGCAGTATCAGTTCAAAGCTAAGACTCATTAGAAAACTGATTGTCCTTGTCCTGGTACTGGACTTTACAGTACCAAGATTTGCTCTTCTTTTATCATAAAAAATTTGGTGTCTTTTGATCATTATTTTTTATATACAATAAAAATTATTGTCTCTGGTTTCAGTGCACATTCTCTTCATCAAGTGGACTGGAGCGTTGGAAATGACCTGAACCTGGGTCAGGGTGTTTCCAGGACTTGTCTGGCAATATTAATTAGCTCCTGTATACTCATTTTGCGTAATATCAGCATTTTTTGGTACTCAGAATTCAAGTAATTTTTGACCTCAAGGCAAAGTTTAACTCTAGTAGTTTAACTGTGCTGTGCCTTTGTCCCCTCTGAATGCAGCCGTGTGCTCAGCTGTAACCCTGCAGAGCCAGGGTTTAGGTTGTTCTACAGCATCTGCAGAATAACCAGTCATTTCTGCCATCCCTATGGCAGAAAGCTGTCCTTTAAACCCAAACTCCTTTCCATCTATCATTTAGTTTCATTGCCTGTAGGCCCTCTTTATGTTTTCAAGTCTTTCCCCTTAAGCCCTAAGCAATCTATTACTTCTTTTCTTGCTCTTAGCTCCCATTTTTTCATTTGCTGTCATCATCTTCAGACTCAACATCTCTCCAAATAATGTGTTTGCTTTAATTCCATGAGGTTTCAGGCTTGCAGTTCCAGCCGCATCCCACTAACTTTGATTTTCTCCTGTTTTTTGCCACTTCTTCATGGCATCTGTTATCCAGTAGTGAAGATGTAATCTCATTTTGTTCAACAGCTTTCTTTACCAACTTTTTATGTTTTCAGGTGGACTTTGTTAGGCTATCTCATCATGTTTCTTATATTTAGGAGATCCTGTAGTACCTGCAAAATTGTATGGTGCCTATAGAAACTTAGCACAGGTTAGTTTGATGGATATGAGTTGTGTCTATTACAGATGATGATCAGTATTGTCCTACATTTCTTTCCTGCCAATATACATTAGACTTTCTTGCTGTATAATTAAATGTCAGTTCAGAAGGGGGTATGTTTTTACTGGTTTCTTTGTTGTTTTTTTTGTTTGTTTGGTTGGTTTGGTTTTGGGGGTTGTTTTTTTTCAAGCCTTAATGGGAGTGTGTTGGTCAGGGCTTAGGTAATATAGTAATGCCAAAAAAATGTCTACTTTGGTAGGTACCTCCTAGTTCACATCTACATAAATATAATTATATTACACTTTGATTTGTGTATTCCTGAAGATGGTTTGAAGCTGATACATTCTTAGCTAGCTTTTAAAGAATTCCTGGAAACCAAGATAATGTTACTTGACCTCCTTATTTCTTTGATGCAGCATCAAAGAGATAAATTGAAAACTATTGCATTGTTTTTCATATCTTGAGTAATCTATATTGAATAGCAGAATTCTGCCCTTAGTTTCTATGTCCCCTTTGAGAGGAAATATGAGAAGGAAAGGTTTTCTGGTTTGGGGTTTTGTCCTTTATTTCCCCACCCCTTTCCTTCACAAATAAGTGCTTTTTATCCAGAGTTGGCTTTGGCAGGTCTACTGTCATGTATAAAAATTGATAAGGTTTTTTTTTTCATACGTAATACATTTGTATTTTTCTCCTACTAGTCAACTTTTAATAGATCAGATCAAAACTCTGGCTAGCAATTTTGTGGAAATATTTTCTGTATTTTGTAAAAACCTCTTGGAAGCAATCAAAATATAGTACAAGGCTGGAACTTCACCTAGTTGTTAATTGGCAGGTTAAACTTTTATGGGTTTCTGGTACCCTGGCGATACATGACTATTAAAAATTGCAGGTGGTTCAGGGGAAAGGGGGAGGTGAGTTCCTGTGCTAGTAATATATCATAAAACTATATATTTCATGCGCCTGTTGTGAAAGTGGAGACTTTAATACTTTTTCACAATATAAGCTGATTAAAGAATCTTTATGGATCTCATTAACGAAAGTTTTCTTTGTGAACACTGAAAAATGTAATGCTTATGGATAAAACCAGCCAAAATAATTAGCCTCTGTGGTGCCTCCTTTGGTTTAACAAAAGCGGTGTGGTATCAAATGTGGTTATTCATTCTGAGTTTAAGTTTGTCCTTTTGCACAAAATTCTCGATGATTTGGCTATTTTCCTTCCTTCTGACATGGTCAAGCATAGGAAGTGAAAGGGTAGGATTGTTCCCATGCTCCAGCTACAATAAAATACTACAATGTGTTTCATAGAGTCACAAAATCATGGAATTGTTGATTTTGGAAAAGACCTCTGGAGACTGTATATTCCCACCTCCCTACTCAAAGCAGGGTCAGCTACTGCAGGTTGGTCTGGACCAAGTCCAATCAGGTTTTGAATATGTCCAGAGGTGAGGACTCCACAACCTCTGTGGGCACCACATTCTGGTGTTTGACCACCCTCACAGCGAAAGAAGCCTTTTCTAATGTTTAAATGGAACTTTCTGTACCTCAGTCTGTGCCTGTTGCCTCTTGTCCTTTCACTGGATACTGTTGAGAAGAGCTTGTCTCCATCTTCTTCACAACACCATCCTTAGTAAGTAAATATCCTTAGAGGTATTCCCTCTTTTAGGTATCATATATATTCAGTGAGAAATATTCTACACCTTTTTTTATATTTTTTGAGTCTTGGTTTTATTATTTTCTAATAATAATTATCTTCTGCTAGTTTTGATACTAAACTTGTCATGTGAAGGCTTGTTTGGAATGGTCCACAAAAGCCAGAATGGTCTTTCTATTATTAGCCAGACTTCAGAGGAAAAGTAGGTGGTTCCTGGCAAAGGCAGAAGAGGTTTAGGGTTGGATTTTTAGCACATTCTTGTTCTGTTGTGTTAGTCCGGGGGCTGCACAGCCTCTTGCAGAACACAGGATGTTTCTGCCTGTGAAGAAACACAGCACCAAGGTTGAAACTCAAATCAATCTAGTCTAGTTAGGGCTATGCTGGACAGGGGGACCTTCCTAAGCTTTTTCACTGAGATGTTTTATCCTCCTTGGTGTCCCTTCAGGGTTCTTTGGGTGTGGGTGTACCGCAGGTTGTCTGAGATGGCTGAAAGAGAAGCGGTCTAGAGAAGTATATGAACAGTTGGTTTTGTCTCCTTGTATAGAGAGGGTGTCTTCAAAGTCAGAAAAAGTGTTTTATACATATGTGTACAGGTATGCATACATATTTATTAGGGCAGCCTTCAGAAAAAAAAAAAAAAAAAAGGGGAGATTTGTACCTGTATTTCTTTCTTCCCCCAGCCTAGTGACATTAAAATAGGCGGCCAAAAATCCTAATATGAAAACTTGAAATTCTGGTTGTTGCTTGTGCACATCACTCTGCCTGTCATTTCTGTGAATTAATTCACTTTTCTGATCACTCCTAGAGATGGTGTCACTGGAAGTTTCTTGCTGAGAATACTTTCCATGTCACTGGGCACCTCTGAAATTCAGTCTATTACTTCTTGTCTGGGCTGAAATTCTAGTGATGAGTATTGGAAACAAGTAGGCAGGAACCTGGAAGGTGAAGTGTGGTATTCAGGAATGAAATAAAAATATTTTGATAACCAAAATATCTTGATAGTTCTATCAAACAGATCTTGATTTTTCTGTCCTTTTCAAAGATTTTATTATTGCTATAAATAATAGCAAGGCCTTAAACTGTATGTCTCTGAATATTTTTCGAAAACAAACAAAAAGATCATTAGCATTTAACAAACATCTTTCTCATTCAATTCGAATGCAAGATTAAGATCTTGCATTCATCAGTTTAATGATGCTTAGTAATTTAAAATTCAATGGCTACACATGAAAAAGCAGAAGATGGCTTGAAACGTATCTGTAGACTGTCACTATATAGGAAGAAAATACGAGTTGTCATGTGTTGGCACAAAGAATTTATACAAAACTTACTTATGTATTATTTCTTGCTCTGTGATTTTCATAGAACTTCAGAAAAGCAAGTGCAAGGAATACAATCACAATTTACATTTTGAAACAAAGGGATTAGTTGCAAGGATAGCCCACGAAGGTATGTGTTTCTTCATGCAAATAGAAATTTCAGCATATTCCTTTTCCTTCAGTAAGAAATTTTATACTTTTCGTGGCACGGAAATAAGAACGACTCCCAGTATTACAGGAACAAGGAGTTCCAGCAATTTCAAAGCGTGCCACCAACGAAGCACTGGCTTTCAGACACAGAAAGAATAAAATGGCTATTCAAAAACTGCAGACTCCTCAGCTATATTTAATACTAGAAAACAAAGTACCACTTTTACATTTATTCCATAGGGCCTCATTCCAGAGAGCACTTCCATGAACAGAATGCACAGGCACTACTTATATGTGTAAAGGTGCTTACGGGCCAGAGTGTTTCCAAGAAGAATTGCATTTGCCATCTCTATTTGAAAAGTTGCAAGAGTTTAATTTATTCAGTTTTAAAAGCCATGCAAATGCACCTAAAGCCTGCCTAGGTTAATTAAATAACTATCCATGCAATTTTAATTGTTCTAAAAGAACTTTAAAGTGTGCATTCACTTAAAAATTCATTAAATAATTTAAGTAATTATTAAATGAGTATTGAGGGGGAATGTGTTATCTTTGTTATTTGCATGAGTTTTACCAGATTTCATTTAAAAGACTTGGGTTTCCTTTTCTCCTTTATTACTCTTTTTTTCTTATAAAATACAGGTCCTACTGAAAGAAATATGACTTTGACTTAATATGTGTCAGATTTATAAAGCCTGTTAAAAAAATGTGGAGAATTTCAGATATGGCTGTGTTGAAATGGGAATTAAAGATCTAGGATGCTTATAAAAGCTATTATTTGAGCAGTAAAATTTGCTCCTTGAATGATAAATGGCTGCCTAGAATATGAGTAATGAATGTTTTCTGATGTTGTTCTTTTCAGTAATAGCTTTCAGCTTGTTGTCCTTCAGGTTCCCTGCAGCAGCAGCATCATCATAATTTTAATAATATGTAAAATCAGTCCTTCATTACAAGAAGGCTCTTAGGCGAGTGCAATGACATCTGCACATTACCAGCAATGAACGCCAAGCAAATTTGTAATGAAGGAGAACTTGATGTGCTACCACACATCAGTGATCCTGGCTTGTTTCCCTGATTTGTTTTGCTGTTTAGATTTTCAGCATCATTCCTTAAAGCTCTTGTTTTCTCATACCCGTACAGAAATGACTGTTGTTTCACGTCTCAGTGCTGTGAATTTAAATGGGCTGTGAACTAAGATCTTAGCTCCTTTGTCAAGTTATTCCATCCTGTTCATAATGAACAATGCCGTTTTGATGTGGTAGGCTGCCACACTGGGGCACAAGGGGGAAAAATAACGAGGGTTGTTGGGGTTTTCTGTCTGCATACACAACAGGTTCTGCATCTCACTTGTACATCTGCTGATCCTCCCAAGGAATATGCAGAAATTTTGCTTAGACCTTGTATCCTCCATGCTTGGAAGAGGAGGTTGGTGATCCTGCTCTCCTTGGAGAACAGCTAGAATAAGTAACCCCGTGAGAGACCACTTCTGTTCTGCTCCTGTCACTGGGGTAGGCTCACTCTGAGCGAATTGAACACGCGTTCATCACATGTAACATCTTTAACACTGTCCAGTTTTGGTTTTAGTGTGACTAGAAAGTAGAATATGTCTGGCCAGTAATAACTTTGTCTCCCAAGTCAAATGAGTTAAATAAGGTGACATGAAGGTGCACAGAGCACAGTTCATCTCATGTCACTTCATCTGTCTAAAAATTAAGCATCTGCTTCAGGATAGTCCTCTGTGCCTTGAAATTGGGGATCTGGATCACCCTGATGATGCCCACGTCAGTTGCTTTTCTGCTGACTGGTGGAGGCACGCAGTCAGCTTTGTGGTCACCATTCTAAAATCAAAAGTGCCTGTGTAATTCTGTGCTAATATTGCTATAATTATCCTTTGATAAGCTTTGATCCCCTTAATTTTCTGACAGTGTATCGTTGTTTGTTACCAGGAGAAAAGATACTCAGATACCAACTCTAGAGATTGGAGTTTTAAATGCATTTCATTAATAAACACTGGCACTTCTATGAAGAAAGTAAAGAAATTCCATGCATTCACTGTGGCAGTGCTAGGTCCTTGTCAAGATTTTTTGAGCAAGTTGGACTGTGGCCTGTGGAGTGTGGTCTAGGAGATCATACCTATGATCTCTGCATCATAGGTATGCTTGTTAGAGAGTACTTCGAACAGAAGAACACTTTGCAGGGACATGGCTACGATGGAGATCATAGTCCTGAGTCTTCAGAGTCCCGAGATTTTCCCAAAAAACTCGTATCTGGCATTCCTATTTATATCTTTGCAAAACCACTCATCAATTGCTCCCTGCATTTTGGTAGCTCTAGGCAATTACGTATTATATGAAATATTAGAACAAACGTTGGATAAAACCATTGACGTCCCGACAATCTTGGAAGAGGAGAGCTCTTACGAAATTTAATATCATCACCACAGAACAGGAAAAATAATCTTATAGGTTTCAGTAGATGGATGGATGTATACACTGTGTTATTTTTCTACATCAGGCTCAACAGTCCTAACTGTCATTAATCATTTCAGAATCTCTCCATTGCTATTTTTAGGAGCATAAAGAATTTCAGTATTATAACATGATCTGTGCTAGAAAGAGGTCAAATAAATGGTCTGCAGTAGAGATTTGCTGCTAGAAATACATTGGTATAAAGTTGAAAGTAACTTTATAGCACAGGACTACTGGGTTGGGTGTACAGTAATTTACTAAATTACAACAGATTTAAACTGCTGGAACAGTTTTATTAATACTCTTATTTGTTTTTACAATCCAGCTACCTCAGAACACAGCAGTTTATTCAAAATAGGTATCTCGGATTTCATTTCTAAAAATATTTTGATATTTTTTTATGAATGTTTAAAACCCAGAGGCTCTGTGTGCTTAAAACAAAACATAGACGTTTTATGGCTTTCTTACTTTTTGTCAGCTATTATAATTCTGAGCATATTGTGCCAGATCACTGGAGGGAGGCAGCTCTGATGAGGAGCTGAGGGGGCCTACTGGTTCTTCATCTGGGGGAAGTGGCCTTTGCAGGACCATGTACAAGATGTGAGGAGCTCAACTGATATGCAGATGTCTACATTTCTTAAGAAATGAGCATCATCCAGGGACAAATTTAGAGCTCTTGCTTTTATGAATTTACTGAAGAGTGTCATGTATGTAAAACACATTATATATAATCTGGTGAGACTAGGCATGTTCTGATGGTGTCTTAAGGCCAGGGTTAGTTTGTGAAAAAAAAAACATCACTGGAGCTTATGTTTGAAGATAAAGACATTTTGCAATGCAGAAGTTCACTGTAGAAATCCTTTTTTTAACCAAAGCTTTGCAAGTTTACTACATCTCCAGGTACTGTTTCTGCAGTTTAATGGTCAACAAATACAAAAACATCTCATAGAAATGCTATTATTTTTATCATCCTTACTATATGGATGGAAGTTAAGCATACAGATTTTCTTTATTAAGTAAATCAAAGGCATTTTCTCCTCGAACATGGTCCTTAGAGAATCTGTGTCTTTTTGCTAATGTAATGAAAAACAGAACAATACTGGAAAGGTGGCAGATAAATCTGCTCATGGATATAGGTAGATCTTTAACATCTCTCACGTATTGGAAGAGCGTTTTCTTGACCGGTGTATATTCATAATGATAGTGGAAAATATAAGTAGATTAAAATGCGGCAGTTCCCACTTTGATGCTGGTAGGTGTCATAAGTGAATATGGCTTGGCCTTTTGCATGAATTCAGAGGCCAATTTAGGAATTATTTTTCTGGAAGATGTTAATTTTCTCTTTTGAGTCCTCACTAAAGCAATGTTTGGTCAGAGCACTATGGCTCTAGTTCTTCTGGCCATGCTTTTAGCTGTGTTGTAAAGCAGAAACAAGGTGATAAATGTTTGTGACGATTTAAGTGATCTCAGGAGTTGAAATCCTGACACTGTAAAGCCAATGGCAGAACTCCCATTACCTGTAATGGGGCCAGGGGTCTGAATCATCATCTTGGGACTTTGATCAGGACTCAGGACATTTAACCCTGTTTCACAGTAGGCTGAGCTACCGAGAAAGAAGGTGCTTCCTTGTCATTAATTGCTGTTGGGAGCACTGTTCATTTGCTTGTAGCTTGGAAAAGTAACACACATAGGTGTTTCAAGGATGACATTGAAGTATTTGTATATGTCATGTTTTGAGATCTTCTGCTGGAATGTCTCACAAGGGAAGAGATAGAAAGTTATTCATTGCTCCCCATATTGTTAGCAGCCTATAACTGCTAGGATAGGTATTCATTAATGTACAGAAACCTTATCTTAGACTTAAAGGGATGTGTAGGGGTTTTTCCCCCCCCCACTGGAATCCCATGTATTAATGCTTTCAAGCTCAGATACTTTCAGTGGAGAAATGAAAGTGTGTCACCAAACGCTACTGAAATGCTAAATCATATGCTACTGGAAGATTTAAGATGCTGGGAATTTTAGTTTTAAAAACAATAAAAAAAAGTCCTGCTATTCCCTTTGTTTACCATTCTTTTCATTTCTTTATTTCCAGCATATACTTTATGAATCTACAAATTATTACCTTTATTGAAAAGTTTGTGTGTTATTCAAGATGACTTGTAAACTTGACTCAATCTTCCCTAGCAAGGGAAACAGGAAATACCAGGGAACACTAGACCCACTAAACCTATAAAATTTGAGAATGCAGCCCATTATTTCTAGAGACTTTTCACATAACACTTTGGGAAGCAATGACTAATTAGTTTTTGGCTTTAACAATAACAGTTTGAGGGGTTTTTTTGTTTTGTTTTTATGGCTTTCATATTAGGTAGAGGAGGGAAAGTGGCTCTGAATGATGAAATATTGGCAGTGTATACACTTGCTTCTCAGTAGGAGCTCAGCTCTTTGATCCCTAGTACAATTACATTGATTGCCCAAGTTTTATTGCCATGCCAGAGAGTTAACAAGCAGCCGCTACACTCCCGACAGCATCCTAATGGATTTTTTTTCAATAGGTAATTGAATATTTAAAATTAATGTCTTAGATTCTCTGGATTCTTGGTAATAATTAAATGTTCATAGCATTTTTTTTCTTGACTATTTCACAGCAGTAAATAGAATATTTACATTCGTCTGTTCTATCACTCTAACAATGCTTCTGAGTGTTAACTGTAGCTAGAGCAATATTTTAGTTATTGTTCCTTTTTCCTGTCTGAATACTTTGTTGAGTGTTATTCTCTGAATTCACAAAATGGCAAAGCTCAGCTGGCAGAAAACTCCACAGCTTCCTAATGAATATTTAAATTAGTACTCACTTTGGGCTCTTATCATAAGAATGGACTTCTTATCAAGTACTAATGAAATTTAAAAGTTGCAAATGTGATGGAAGCATATGTTAAAATAACATTCTCTTATTTTCCTTTTCGTTATTCACTGCTGTTACAAGCTAATATAATGTTCCTTAATGATCCGTCAAGATTCTAGCTGATACTTCAGCTAATTATACGCAAGATATATACAGTAGGTAACTTTCTGAAAGGGAGCTGGGAAAGATGCTATTATCCAGTGATTAGACCAGGAGACTGGAAATCAAACTGACCTGATTTCATTTGCATTTCCTTCTCTTTTGCTAAGTGACCTTGAAAAAGTGAGTCTCTCTGTAAGTGATTTCAATCTTTCTTTTTACCATTCTATCTTTTCTTTTTCAATTTTGGGTCTGACCTTTTATGTGTGAAAGGTATATCATCTATCAATAGGAGAAGTACAGGCTACAGCAGTCAGACTACAGTCGTCTTGGAGTATTTTTTTTAATATAGCTTCACTTCCCAGAATATGTTAAAAAGTTTTAATGATTTTAGTTTCTGTTACTAGCTCTTACTGGGATAGTGTAAAACAGTGGGCATGAGCTAAAATATTAATAATTAAGGATGAACCTGAGGCATTCTTACCTGCCAAATAAATGCAACATCATGTAGCGTCAGACAGAATGAGGTACTGGAATTTATGCCACAAGCCATAACTTGTGACATGAGTAGAAATGCAAACAAATACCTTTCTGACAGTAGATTTTCATATGAGCCTAAACGCACAGCCCTCTCTTGTTTCCAGGTTCAGCGGCCTCACTAGAATAACCTTCTCTGCAGATGGTTTTCATTTTCCGTTTTAATGGCTAGTCTGATACGTTGCACTTGTCTGTGTTCTCCAAATCATGCCAGCATAATTATCATAGCTCTTGTGAAAAAAAAAAAAAAGTCTGTATAAAAATATATGTTTTCTTTAAAAAACCTAAACTAAGATAAAGAAAAACTGAGTAGTATTCCAAATGTTCTATTCAATGAAGATTGGTTTGATCAGTTGACAATAAAAAAATTCAAGGAAGACAAATTAGCATCAATACAGATTCCTTTTTCCCAGATTGAGGAAGGAGACTGCATACTGGCAGGTTTCTTTGTGTTTTGATTGTACAGAAAATAGTTGCTTGATTAGGACAATGGAAGTAAACAAGGAGTTTAAAAAAGGCCTCTTCGAGCATTTTCTCTACCTATCTTAACAGTGGGATGCACTAGCGCCTCTAGCCATTACTGATGACCTTCATTTTGGCAGGTGAGGAGGATCAGTCCATGCTATTGGATGTAGTAGAGCTCAAAAGGCACGAGAAGATGTGGACTTAGGCTGATTAGCGTGGTGACTAATCAACCATATAAACCTGGGTAGGTTTAAAACTAGTTTCTATTCAGTACCTAAATCAGTGACTTTAGTGCTGTATTATACAGTGGTTACAGCAGAGCCCACCAGTTATGGATGTCCTAAATCAGTGGGGCTTCACCTTTGGTCTCCTGCAGACCAGTAGTGCACAGTCACAGTTTCTTCTTCCTGTTGGCTTTCATTTTAAGGTCTTGATTTTTCTATGGCTACAAACAGATTAAGCAGTTTCTCAGTCAAGATGTTGTCCATGTGCTGTGACCGAGTTGTGTAAAATCCCCTGACAGTAGCACAGGTCATACCAAAATTAATGTGGGCAGACTTGATGATTGATGTCTACTTTACATTTATTCCATTCCTATATTTTACACATTTAAAAGTAAACACTTGGGTGTGCAGCCCAAGTAAGTTTTATCTTGATTGCTGATATGAATAAGGCTGTTACAAATTCAAAATATTTTCTTAAGTTCGATAGTCACCTGGTGTAGAAACATAGAAATAACAATTTTTTGTTGATGAAGCATTTCCTGATTTAGGATATTGTCAGAACAAGGTTCTCCGTGTTAATAGTAGAGGTAATTAAATCAGTAATTAATAATGCCTGTTTAGAAGAACACTGTGGGAGAACAATTATTAAAAAGCATTAGTTCTTTAAAGGATTCCTCTGTCTGTGTTTATCTCTGTAATTTGCCTATAGAACTATAGGAGCAAGAGGACAGGATACTTGGAAAGTAAATATTTTTTTTTTAACTTTTTTATGTTTGCAAGGATGAGGTATGCCCAGTCCTGAGAGCAGGTCTGGTAATTCAAAACCGAAGTTTGGTCTGCGGATGTTGTCTAAAAAGCCCTTCCAGTTTGCTGTATAAACTTGTTGGAATGCAGTATGTTATTATGGAACCGGCTGTCTATCTGCAGCAGTTTGCTTGGGAAACTAACAGGGTTGGCTTGCGGTATTTATTTTTCTGGAAGGTAAGAGGTGAAGCTGATGTGATGGAAATGACTGGCTCCCTCATCCTGAAACCTTAGACCAGTTTGCACTAATTCACTGATGTATGTACCTAAACACATTAATAGGGCTAAAATAGACGAGGCCACCTAATGACGCATGCTGGGCCGGGGATAATGCACCGGCAGAGGGGTTTACTGAGGATCCGTTCCACTGGGAACAGAGCCTTTATATCCTAATTAAAGCCCCGTAAACCTTCATTTAGTACTGGAAATCCAGTATCAGATTTACTGAGCTGATTTTAATTAAAGCTGATGTTAGCCTCGACTTAATGTGGGTTTCTGACCAAAGTAATAATTTGTAAGCAATGCATGTGTATATGTACCTATATGTACGGATGTACCTATACATCTATGTGTTGGGAGTGTTCTTGTGCCTGTGTTTGTATTCTGTTGTATTTAAATCTTCTGTAATTAAGACCAGATCATCCCCGTGTTTAAACTAGTGATTGTTTGTCTTTGAAGGGAATACTGACAAGTTATTTTTACTTCTACGTTAGCAGCTGTCATCTTAAATCTAGTACCAGGTGAGGGCTCTGTGACCCTTACACCAGGGGAGGTGGGAGGGACGTTTGTGCTTCCCTGCTCTATAAATACCCATCTTTGTGTAACCATTGCAGAACCAGATGTCATCTTGTAGGGGAATAAAGCCCTACTCCTACAGATAAATAGGACTGTAATAGCCCAGCAAAAGAAATAGGGATTTATTAATTTTCCTCAGTTAGATTTTAGAAACCTGGTGTATCAACACAGATTTTAAAAAGAGAGTGGCCTATAAAATCTGAGAGGAGGACATCATTCTTCTTTTTTTTGGTCGGTGGGATAGGGATAGTCTTAATTAAAAGGCATATTACATATATCACTGTATTTAAAGCGCGTGTTTGTGTGTGAGATACCCGTGTGAAATTGTAAAAAAAGAGGAGAAAGAAAGAGAGGTAAAATACTGGAATGCTAAAACAGTGGAGTTAAACAGCGTTTATATTGTCTATATACCCTTCATTGTCCTCCTTTGCTCTTCTGCATAGCCATTTCACTTTCATCATCTTGAATTATTTTCTTTTTTGTTTCTGTCCCCTGCAGAATCTGGGTCGTTTGATAATATTTGGTAGATGGTCTAGCTGTATAGGTTGTTTAGTAAAGAAGGCTTGTTTCTCTTTTCAGTAATACTCTTTACGATGTGCCCTCCAACCCTGTACTGGATGCAATTTTTTTGTGTGTCCTATAGGCTTTTTCATAGTGGTTATTTACTATTTTATCTATTTTGTAATAATTTTTTATGGTAATGTCTTTAAAAGATAAGATGGTGTTATTTTTTTTCTATAAAAACTCAAAACTCATGGCACTGCTGTGCTGAGTAACTTTAGCTAGTTCTGGTGGAGCTGGTAGTCTGGTAGTCTACCAGAAGCTGCATAATAAGACGTTCTGCATTGTGCTTCCCAAATTAGCCCAAGTGAAGCACTGTGGTTGTGCTATATTAAGACAGGATATCTCTGACTTGCAGAGCATTCTGCTGTTTAGACATCTCCTCAGAGGTTATCTAAAATAGCAGCATAGCTACCCAACTTTAAAAATGCTGTTTCTCAAGTACTTAGTAATATGATAGCTGTGTATCGCATCCAGAGGGTAGTGGTCAACGGCTCAGTGTCTGGATGGAGACTGATGATAAGTGGTGTCCCTCAGAGGTCTGTACTGGGACCAGTACTGTTTAATATCTTCATCAGTGACATAGACAGTGGGATCAAGTGCACCCTCAGCAAGTTTGTGGGCGACACCAAGCTGAGCGGTGTGGTTGATGTGCCAGAGGGACCTGGACAGGCTTGAGAAGTGGGCTCCTGTGAACCTCAGGAGGTTCAACAAAGCCAAGTGCAGGATCCTGCACCTGGGTCAGGGTAACTCCTGATATCAGTGATGGAGTTGAAGGGATTGAGAGCAGCCCTGCTGAGAAGTACTTGGGGATACTGGTCGGTGGAAAGCTGGACATGAGGTGACAATGTGCTCTGGCAGCCCAGAAAGCCAACTGTATCCTGAGCTGTATCAAAAGAAGTGTGGAGGGAGGTGATTTTGCCCCTTTATTGTGCACTGGTGAGACCCTATCTGGAGTGCTGCATCCAGTTCTGGAGCACTCACCACGGGAAAGACCATGGATCTGTTGGAGCAAGTCCAGAGGAGGGCCAGAAATTTTATGAGAGGGCTGGAGCACCTCTACTATAAGGACAGGCTGTGAGAGCTAGGGTTGTTCAGCCTGGAGAAGAGAAAGCTCCAGAGAGACCTTTCTGCAGACTTTCAGTACTTAAAGGGTGCCTACAGAAAGGAGGGGAACAAATGTTTTAGCAGTGCCTGTTGTGATAGGACGAGGAATAATGGTGTTAAGCTAAAAGAGGACAGACCTAGACTAGATCAAAGGAAATAATTTTTTGTTACAATGAGAGCGATGAAACATTGGTGTGGGTTGCCCAGAGAGGTGGTAGATGTACTATCCCTGGCAACGTTGAAGGTCAGGCTGGGGCAGGGCTCTGAGCAACCTGATCTAGTTGAAGATGTCCCTGCTTGTTGCAGGGGAGGTCAGTCTAGATGAACTTTAAAGGTCCCTTCAGATCCAAACTCCCCTCGTGTCTGGCTTCTTCCCTACAGCTTTGCTCTGGGAGGTCTGGTGCACTGAGGTTGTGGAGGTCAAGTGCCCATACAGAAGTTTGGTCCATTTTGGCCTTTTTTATTCCTGCCAGTGACAACTCAGCAGTGAGCCTGACTGGGCACTGGGAGTGCCACACTGGCACGTTTGGGAAAGGCGGGGTCTGTTTTAGTTTATTGCAATATGCATTGAGCCATTGAAAATGATCCTGAAATGTATAGCTCAAAATGCATTTTTGTGTTACACCAGCATGTACAGACATCTTTTCCAGGAGTCTGTATGCAACTCTCACACTCTGAAACTTGTTTTTGACACTTCTTTTAAAAACACGGAGGAAAATAATACAACAACCTGGACACCATTACAATTGGATACTCGGGTAACTTTATGAACTACATTGGAAAAACTGGCTATATATTGTGAGAAAAACTAGAGTTTGGACCAATAGCTTTTTACACTTCACCACTCATTTATTTGAAAGGCCTGGAAAAATATTTATTTGATACGGGATGCTGACCTAACTGTTACATCCAAGATCAAAGTTTGCTTGCCATGCTAGATCAACCTGATAAGGGCACAGTATTTGTCATGACTATCTGATTATACACACAGTTTCTACTACCTAATAGTAATATTTTGTGATATTTTCCTTATGGTGGATTTCAAATGCTGCGATGTGGTACATCAGGGTTTATGTTGTAGGGCTCCAGCAGATGGCAGAGGAGACGGGCTTTGAGTAGGTGAAGTTTTTCAGGTACTCTGTTAGAGTAGTACAAGAAAATAAGTTTTATTGTGAGTTTCAGCAAACCTGCCAGTTTCACTTGACTCGGTTTCATTGAAGTGGAACCGGTGTGTAGGGTTTATGGGGGCTCACACGCCCTTCATGGTCGTTGGGCCTTAGTTGGCAGAAATAAAACATGCTGTAATAGAGGTTGCCCATTTGGGATCTGAAAAGATTACAAACGTCTTTTTCTCCTGTAAATTCAAGTCATTGGTTTTTAGAATCGGTGCCTGAGGGAAAAGCAACCTACGGGGACAGCTCTGTTCTCTAAGTTAAAAATACTTCATAAAAGAGGCATAAACATAAAGGGCTCTGATATTTGTAGGTACAAGCCAAGGCCTGCCTCTGTTCTCATTTACATCACAGTAAACCCTGAATAATAAAACTGACGTAGTCCATATGCAGTATTAAGAGTCTCGGTTTGGATCCAGATCCCCCTGTGTAATCCCACGGAACACTCAATAAAGCAGCTGCAGAAATCTCTAGGTAAGTAAGAAAATGGCACATAAACTGATAAGCTGGACACAGCTGTAGGTAAAGCTCAAGCACATGCATTTTCCCCTCTTCCAAAAGGATTTTGCAGTGTGCTTGGGGCTCACCTGAGTGAGAGCTGACCCAAGAACAGCGCAGCCTTAGTGTGAACACACAGCTTGGGAACCATGGTCTAAATTCACTGAAACTTAACATAAGGAGATGTGAAAAAGAGGAAGAGAAAGAGGGAAAAGGAACTTCCTTTCTTTGGAAGGGATGTGAACAGTTGTCGGGGAGGTAGGAGGACCTATTTCAGGAGGTGCTGATCCAGGAATTTATGGCTTCAGTGAGTTGGTGTATGATGTATGATAGGACAAGGGATAATGGTTTTAAATTGGAAGAGGAGAGGTTTAGATTAGACCTTAGGAAGGAATTCTTTGCTATGAGGGTGATGAGGCACTGAAACAGGTTGCCCAGAGAAGCTGTGGCTGCCCCATCCCTGGAGGTGTTCAAGGGCAGGCTGGATGGGGTTTTGAGCAACCTGCTCTAGTGGGAGGTGTCCCTGCTTATGGCAAGGGGTTTTGGAATTTGATGATCCTTAAGGTCCCTTCCAATTCTAACCATTCTACGATTCCATGATTCCCTGATGTACCTCCCTTGTCTCACTGAGGTTCCTCCAAACTGTAAAAGGTTCTGGATCTCCTCTGGTCCCTTTTGCAAAGCAACATCAGTGACTGCAGCAGTGTTTCTGTGGTGGGCTCTCCCTGCCTGGGGAAATGGCCTTACGCTTTGACAGCATAAAGAAATGGCATTTACTTTACAGCGAAGTTGGTGAGTTTGTCCTTGAGAAATTCTGTGCTACTTTAGGAGGAGAGACCAGAGCAACTCTGTCCATCAAATTAATTCAGGGGCCATGAACAGCCATAGCTAAATAGGCAGCTCTGTTAAAGAGAATGGAGTTGCACCCACTTATATTGTGAGATGAAATGAAAGTTTACTATTTAAGTAGTCTCTATAAATAAGTTGTTAACTTTAAATGAACAGGGGACTGCGTTCTTCTGGTGCGTGCTGCACAAGGCAGAGGTTGCTAATAGTAATTCCCTACCTTAACCCATCGCTAACAGTTATCCATTCCAGAATCCACTGCTTGATAAATCACAGTATTCAAAGAGATGTTTCAAGTCATGTTGTAGTTCTTTTGTTGCCAGATACTTTATAGCTCACATTTGGTTAGTGGGACCATTTGTGGGGGATTTTGTTGTGTGTTCGTGATGAGGAATTGCTGTCTAGCCACTGGGGGATGCCAGCTGGTTGTTGAGATCCATGGGGCAGTAGATAACTTGTCAACGCCTCCTGCACTGCTCTGAATATCCAACTGACTTCTGTATCTTTTAGCTATGTGTAATCTTTAGTCACATTTCAGTCTGAGCAGTCAAATAATTTGTCAGCTGAGTAAATTAAATGGGAATTGTGGCTAGATAATTTCACTGTTACTATATTTACCTCCATCTTTCCCAATGTCTATGTATCAACAGGAGCCAGTGAAAGTTTTAACTTTCTTGTATTAATTGCTTTTGTGTGACATTATTGGCTGGGACTGTGAGAAATGTGAGTTCACTTTATATCTACATCTCTTTCTTTCATGTCTTGGAGCATAGTTCCTAAACCCATGGTTTGGTTTCTCAGTCCCTCACAGAATTCATTCCATACTGAATAATGACAAAAGCTCCTGAATTCTACCCAAGAGTTTTGCACTTTATAGGAGAGCTTACTAATATCTGAGTAACAGAATACTTACAGTGTTGCTGAGCACACCCGTTACAGAGAAATTTGTAGCTGCAGCAAAACTAATATGGCATTTTTTTGTAAGGCCATAATGTCAGAGCCAGCAGATAACATGCTTAGTTGTAATCAGCTTTCACTAATCACAGAAGGTAAAATTAGTTATTAGTGTTGAGTCACAACTTTCTTTAAGTAGCAGCCTAAATCTAATTACCGTAAGTTACTTTACTTTCCACTTAGTACTTTGTTGTTGCTCATGGAGGTTTTGGTGGAGCAGAGGCTATTTATACCTGAGTTAATGATGTACTGTCTTTAGTTTATTTGTACGGTCGATGTGGATCAGATATTAATTTCAGATGCTGATTTTGCTGCTGAAAAGTTTATGACTCTCATTAGAAGTCTAGTATCTTGATTAACCATGTGGTGCATTTTGAAGCTGATCTCAAATTTGTGTAAACTGGCATGTCTTCATGACCTTACAGTCAAGTAAAATTCTCATCTATGTTTGTAGGAAAAGAGGGTTAAGAAAAAAGAGAGGGAAAATAATTTATTCTCTAAGTAGATTATTAAAATTTAATTGGTTTACATTATAATGAAGTGCAGTTATTTTTTAAAAAAATCAAGGTGCCACAGCATAAGAGAGTATGTTGGCCGGGTTCCTGTTGGCTTAAATAATAATGTGACTATAGAGTTTGTAGAATAGTAGAACTGAAATCAGTGGAAACGGAATTAGACTAATGTTAAAGGCTTCCAAAAAATCTCTCCTAAAAATACACGTTCTGTCTTATGAGTTCATTCATGTGGTGAGGTCATACGTTTGAACTTGAGCTCATCACTTGATGCCTTTAACTCATCGACTGGGAAAATGTGAGGCCCCGTGACTTGCTGATGCAGCTGCTGATCTCCACCAGACACGCAGCCTGTAGGATGAGTGGCTTGCTCTGGTCTGGAGAAGCCACCATAGCTGCAGTATGAAAGTTCCAGCATGGAGATCATGAAGCAGCGTGAAAGGGCTTGTGCTGCTTGGGTTATGTTGCCGTGCCAGGATCTGGGGGTCAGCTGTAGTGATGAAGGCAGCTTTGCTATCTTGGGTGCTGCAGTGTGAGTGTTGGACTCCAAGTGGCATCCAAAGCCTGTAATCCCAGGGAGTGGAATCCAAATAGATGTATCTGCTGCCAGGGCTATGTTGGGGATGGAGAGCAGCTCTGGACCTTTAGGCCATGGTGGCTCTGGAGCAAAGTCAAGATCTCTGATGTGTAACAGAGCCAGTGTCTTGCATAACTCTGCTCCTGCCACATTTGGACACAGTGAATGGGTCCAATTCTGACACTGAGGGGTGGTGGGGCCAAGGGGTGTGAACTCAGTACTGAGGTTTTCAGTCTTCTCACAACTTTCATCTCGTCTGTGTCCCTTTAAAATAACTTCGTATGGATTTGCAGTCCTGGCAGCAAGTGTGTAATTTATCCCTAGATGTTGCAGTGGTGTAAAGTAAATAAATCAAAACAATTTTCCAGCTCTTAGGATGATTATAGTAAATATTTGCAATGCAAAATTTAGCAAGAAATGTAAAATCTTAGACAACTAATTTTCTCTCCCCAAAATTGTGTATAGAAGTTCCAAACCAATTTTAAAAAATTTCCAATATATTTCACTGAAATTTGTTGGGTCTTGTTTTGTGGTTTTGTTGTTTTGTTTTATTGTTCTTTTTCCCCAAAAAGCAATTTCCCCTTTACATTTGAAACTACTGGTGCCAGCACTTCTATAAATGAGGGCTAATGCTGCTGTGAGAGCAGTGAGTCATGAGAACAGATTCCCTACATCAGTTCAGAAAACACCAAGCTTCTTTTTTTTTTTTTTCCTCCTGTTTTTATGCAGTTTTACATTGGTCAGGGAAGATGGCAAGTTCTGACCCCCACACGTGGTTTATGAAAGCGTGCTTCCACCCAGCTCAAGGAAAGTGATCATCCACATGAGAGTTTTTGCACTGAAGTGCTAGGGCTCTGGTTAAGCCTGTCTTTAAACCTGGACTTAGCCTGAATTTAAACCCCCAAGAGATGGTTCCATTTGAATTGAGGTTGTTTTGATTTATCTGGTGGCTGTGTCTGCTCTACGAATAGCTGTGCCAGTTGAAGACCTTATTGTCTGTGCCAGTGCCTTGTGACTTTCCATCTGGGGCTCTGCTCTGCACTGCGGAGGCCACAACTGGAATACTGCATCCAGTTCTGGGCTCCCTAGTTCAAGAGAGATTGGGAACTGCTGGAGAGACTCCACCGTAGGGCAACAAAGAGGATTAAAGGATTGGAGCATCTCCCTGATGAGGAAGGGCTGGAAGAGCTGGGACTCTTGAACCTGGAGAAGAAAAGGCTGAGGTGAGACCTTATTAACACATACAAATATCTGAAGGGTGGGTTGAAGGAGGATGGAGCCAGACTTTTTTTTTCACTGGTTCCCAGTGACAGGATGAGGGGCAATGGGCACAAGCTGGAACACGGGAAGTTCCATTCAAATATGAGAAAAAACTTCTTTCGGATGAGGGTGTCAGAGCCCTGGCAGAGGCTGCCCAGGGAGTGTGTGGAGTCCCTTTCTTTGGAGATCTTCAAGCCCCACCTGGATGCAATCCTGAGTGATGTGCTCTGGGCTTGGTCACAGTAACTTCTGAGTTCTGCAAAGACTTTTCATTTTTTCTGTTTTTGGAAAAAGTGAATGTCAGCTACAGCAGGTTGCCCAGGAATGTGTCCTGTCAGGTTTGAAGACACCACAAGCTTTCTTGCCACACTGTCCTAGTGTTTGATAACCCTCATGATAAATGAGGGATTTTTTTCTTATTTCTAGAATGAATTGCCTGTATTTCAGTTTCTGCTCATGCCTCTTGTCCTTTCACTGGGCACTGCTGAGAAGACTCTGTCTTCTTGACTATCAGGTATTTATAAACATTTGTAAGATCCCTCTAAGCCTTCTTTTTCTGAAGGCTAAACATTCCCAGCCCTCTCAGCCTTCCCTTGTACAACAGATGCTCTGCTATGTGACCTGAACTCTACTTGCAGATAGCAGGCGGTCTCTTTTAATCAGCTACGAGGTAATTAAGCAGACCAATATGGTTTTACCCCGAAAAGGACTTGCTATTTAAGAGTATTTAATTTTGTCGAAATACTTCACGTTCTTTGAAGACCACACAACAAACTCTCTGTGTTATTACTTCTGCAAAGGTTTTTTTTTGTTCTTTCATTTGGGTTTTTTTTAAGTTTATTATTTCATTTGGCTTTACCTGTTGGTAAAAGGCTGCACTACATGGCAGGAAATCGTGCCTGACTAGCTAGCTGTCATCCTTCATTCCTGGAAAAAGTATGAGGGTGTCTTACGTTGTTCAGCTCTGACTTCATAGGCCAGTTAAGGAAATGCATTAGAGACAGTGAGGCTGTGTTCCCAACCCAGAATAAAAGTCATGAGTCAGTCCTCAAAAACCAGTAGGCTCAGAAGCTATTTACTGAATAATTATATATTGTTTAAATATCTTTAGGAGAGTCCTAAGTTTGCCTTCTGTTGAGTTCTTTTTTAGTCTGAATATTTATGTCATATCTCAAGCTTTCATTTGAACCTTGTGGGATAAAAATACTTGTATATATAAAAAAACAAGTTTTGTAAGCTTTTCTTTTTTCATTTAGGTCTATATTTATATATAGATATGTATGTGCATATTAAAAGATAAATTCTTAACTAAAGCTCTAAGTGTTGGATTTAGATATTTAGAGAAAAATCAAAGGTATTGTAAAAGTATGATAAGCGTGTGTGACAAATTAAGTCCTGTATGATGGGTACAATTCCATCAGCCAAAGACAACAGCCAGTTGTACTTATTTTGCTTGGAAATTATTTGTGATGGGAAATTCTGTGGAATCTATCTTTGTCTCCACTGTGGATTCAGTACTGCAGCAAGTAAAACTTTGTGGATTTCAGTCTTTGAAAAGAGGTTTGTGTATAATTTACTTATTTACTTCTTGTAATTGATTATTTACAGGTGCATGTGAGGCATGATTCATCTCTTCAAACTCACTAGTAAAACTCAGAACAGAATAAAAAGTAATGGTTTCTCTGTTATAATCTGCACTTATTTCTCCTTATCTCACCTCAGAATATTACAGACCATGCTAATACTATATGGAAAAGAAATGCAGTGTAAGGAGGTAATTCTTTACTGCTGTCCTGTAGGAATCAAAGAAGTTTCTAAATCACATTTAAAGGAGTAGAAAGTGGAGGGGTTTGTTTCATTTTCTCACCTCTTTAATGTTTCCCCTGTGACTGTTTTGCAGCAGGTATGAGCATCCTTGCTACCAGGCAACTACGTTCCTGGCTAAAATGTAAATACATGATTGTTGTCCCTGTGGAGCCCTGAGCATAGGACTTTCATGGCATCACAGTTAATTATTAGTATAAACTTGTGGGGACATACTCTTCCTTCAGCTGGCTGGGGAAGCAATTAAATGAATGGGGACGATTTGCTTAGCAGAACTTATTAACTGTTGGCTGACTGTGTCTCAAGGCATAGCTTGTCCGAAAGATGACATTGCAGGCATTTAACTCAGATCACATTAGATTTATATATATTCGTGAGGTTTTGAATCTCTTGAAGATTTACAGATATTTACAAATAGGTTGAACAATGTCATACGTAGCTGAATTTCGGGTGGGGGGTGAAGTGTATTCACTTCTTTTTTCCTTGGGGTGCAATAGGTGCAAGCCTTTATTATATCCTCCCTAGGACCTGATATCCTTTTTATCCACACTGAAGAGTTCTAACTTACTTAGTAGTTCCTCATCCAGAAATCGTTTTATGCCCTTGCTGCCTGTCTCTGAAACTTTCCCAATTCTACTATATCATTTCTCCAAAGAGGGGCCCAAACTTTACCAGGTGTCAAGATAAGCTGGGGATTTAGTCAGTGTTGTGATGATGCTTTTGATTTTGTTCACTGTTGCTTTCCTAATATCATTTTCAATTATTTGATACCCTTTTCCTGACTTCTACTGAGCACACAGCAGATGGCTTTTTTGTGGAACTATTTACAATTCTAAGATTTCACTCCTGAGTGGTTGTGGCTGTAAAATGTCGTTTTATATTGAAGCTGGGTTTGCTGTACTTACACACATTGCTTTCCCTTTAGCTTCATGAATTGATTTGCCATTTTATTACTCGTTCAGTTCCAGAAATCCCTTTTGCAGTCCTGCATAGTTAACTCATGTCTTTACTGTTGGAGATTCACTGTTTTCACTGCTTACCCCTGTTTCTGAGCTAGCCAGTGTTCCCTGTGTGTGCACAGCATTCATGGCCTTGTCTTCTCTGGGTGCTGTGAGCACCAACTGGACCTACAGACTTGCTCTACCATTTCTTTTGCACATAATGTGTTTGAAGGCAGAATTATTATTCAATTTGCTAGCCGATCCATATACTTTTTAGGGTAGGATGGGAGAGGTGGGGTGTGCATTCTATTCCTCTATTTAATTTACTTCTCTCTACGATTTTCATCTGGGTGCAATTTCAGCTTTTTGAAGGACATCATCTTGTTCTCAAGCTCCCCTTACAAGGTGAGATTCAGTAGTACTTACTGTGTTTTCAGCTGGGTGCTTTTTCACATAATCTCTCTGCAGCCTCTGGGGATTTAGTGTTTTTTAGTGTCTTGTTTCTGTTTTGGGTGTTCTCATCCTTTAAGTTAAATACAACTTTGAAAGCAAACAGAGAGAGAGAAAGAGAGAGAAAGAAATCTGCCTTGTTGCCTTTGGCAGTAGCATTGCTGGGTCAGAGCCAGCCAGGACCTGGCCCTTCAAGTCAGACAATCACTGTTTGGAGTTACGTCCCCTTTTGTGAAGTGTTGGTGTATCGGAGTTTATGCTTCTGTGTTTGCAGAAGCCATAGCTTTTTATATTTTAAGAGTTTGTAATATCCTTACGTGGTGTTCTTCAACAAGGGATTTCCCAGCAATGAAACAGTTCGTATGTGTGAGCTCCAGTGGGATGTTTTTATGAGAGGTAAACTCTTAGATTACTGGAGTGAAAGATGGTGGGGTTTTGTAACACCAGTTAAATTGCTGCGACACCAGCTCCTACTTGACATTCAGAGGAGCAAGAGAGCGTTGTGCTTCACATTTGTGCTGTACTTTCATACAGTAAGAAGGGGATTACACTTGACACAAACAGCTGTTTCCACCTAAATGCACGCTTTCCTCATGGAGTCCTCTGTGGGATTTTGACATGTCATAGCACGGTAAAACCAGGCTCCTATATGCTTTCCAAATAATCGTGATAATAAGTTTGCCAAGTCATGACACTTAATTTAGTACAATGAAATGGGATTTTAGTGGGTTTGATAAGATTTTGAGACAGTAATAGACAATACACCTTTTTTTAATTTATACCTGAACTGTTTACGGTGGCAGATTTTTATAGAGGTAGTAATTCTGCTAACAATTACACTGTCAACTCTCCTCTCCAGGTGGGAAAGGAAAAACATTTGTATTGAACACATATTTCACTGCTAAGTGATATGGGAATTTTAATTTGTAACCTTTCAAAGGAAGTAAATAACCTTTTCTTTCCCTTTCTATTTAATGATTTCCCTCCCCTTCCTGATCAATCCGTTTTTCCCTTTGAGATCAATTTTAGTCTATTTTTGGAACTTGTCAGTTTTAAGTGATGGAGGGTGATTTCCTATGGATTGGACAGACATGAAGTAAAGCCTTTATCCTTCAAGTCAGATTGCAGGAGAGGGGAGGGATGAAGAATTTACACCTTTGCCTTGGGAAAGCTCCAGTACTTGGTGTCTGATACTTACACTCGCTCTTGTTTGTGGCACTTCTGGGATGGAACAGAAATGTCTCTGCCAGACACCATGCTCTTCCAACACCCTGAGCTCCAATACCTTCCAGACCATAGTACCAGAAGTTTAGGAGTTTCAGTGAAAGCTCAGATCTTGCCATAGCTGGGAGCCAGATTTTTTTTTTTTTGAGAGTGTATTTCCTATCACATATTTATACAAAATATGTATTCTGATAAGTAAGTTTGTGGATTTTCTAAGTTTTCATACTTAATCTGTATGGTCACTGCACCAACTCTCAGGCACTGGTCTCTGTACACTATGATAGTGCTTATCCCTAACAGCTCACAGTAAAATAAATAAGGAAAAGGTCTACTGGTCTTTTCTCTCTACCTTTTGCTTTGAGTCAAACTTATATATTTCATTTGGCTGTATTTTCTGTGTGCTCTTTTGGATGGGGTACAGGGATGGAGTTCAGAGTTGCTTGTGCCAGTGGCAGAAAATCCTACTGTTTCATCCACCGGGAGAAACAACTCAGCCCACATGTTTTACTTTTTGGAGAAGTCTGAGATCCCTTTGCAGGTGTCACAGTCCCTTTTAGAAGTCAGACAATCTGATCTTTGCCCACCCTATGTTCAGCGTCTTGTCAGAAAGTCTATAATAATGAAATTTTAAAGGTTTTGATGCAATATAATCTGAAGAAAAGCTTTAAAAAAAGAGAGATGATAATACATATATGGTAGAAATATTGTCTGTCGTAATTGCTCCATCCCATTTGTTTTCAAAAGAAATTTCATGCAACCACGTATATTTTCAGTGTTTCCCAACTTAAACAGAAATAAATCAAATTGTCTTCCAAATAGCAGTAGACAAACTGACTTGCATGAAAATGGATGCTGTTAATGATTTAAATTTAGAATGACGCACCAGTCTTCCTTGATTCATGACATTGTTGTTATAAATGACTATAATAATTTTTAATCTGGGTTAGTTACTGAGCTCAAGTGTAAAGTTTGCACTTGAAGTGGAAAGACAACAGAATGGAACAGAAAGCTTAATTCAATAGATCGTGGAGTGGCAGGAATTAGGAAGTGTCATTGTTGTTTTAGCTTTGATATTTTTTCATACTCTAATGTCTTCCCCCCTCGCTTCCCCTGACACGCACAATTTTGTGCTCTGGAGTAATTTAGAAATAGCTAGTGATCTAATCGAGCCTGTCAGGTGCTACACTGAAGTAAATACGGTCATTTAAGGTTTATCTTTAATATGCAGTGTCATTATTTTTTCTGTGGACCATTTGACCCACAGACCTGCAGGGCTTAAAATAATTTGAAGCAGGATTAGTCCTGTCAGCCACTAACTTAGGCTTTGGATGGAACCTTAAAAATTAAAGAGCATATTAGTCTTTAGAAAAACATTCCTCAGGTATTATATATAAATTGATAGCACTAATCCTGCTGCTTTCTACTCTGTTTTTCCCACAGCACCTATTCCAAATCTGTCTCTGTTTCTCTTTTCTTTTTTTAATTTTTTTTTTTTTTATTTTTTTACCGTTGTCTTTTGATTTGCCCTTCTGCATCAATATCTGTATGTTGCTGAGAACCCTTCAGTCTGTTTTCCTGTACCTCTTGGAAAGCATTCAGCATTTCTCAAGGTTAGGCCCCAGGTTAAAATCATCACAGTTGAGATTTGCGTCTAATTTTAGATGTGACACCACCTTTTGTGATATGATGTGACCATGTTTGTGAGGAAGGGGTTAGGACTTTAGTATTTAATATACAAGCAACAAAGATGAGGAAATCTTGAGTAGCTGATTTTGCTGGACTACGGTCTTCTCATTCTTTTATAATAAGAAAGTATCAAGCAATCCAAGAAATTTTTCAATTTAACTTAAATTTTCTGAAAATAAGGACGGAGTGAAAAATTGATATAATATTTATTAGTATTTATTAAATATGGAAAGCAAGGAAACAGGTGGTTTGATGCAAGCTTTACTGCTGCTGCTCTTCTCACCAGCTCTGCTACTGTGTTTGCAAAGCTCATAAAGGTGATCTCAGAGCTGAAGGCAATAATACGTTGCAAGTGTGACCTAACCCAGTCCACTGCATACCTCTAACATTAGCTCACAGTGGTTATTTTAAGCTCTTCTTTTAATATAACCTAGTAATTTCTTTGCTATTTTTGGCTTAGTTGCTCTAAGGCACCTGTAAACACCAAGGCTGAATGTCTTGGGAGAAAGACCGACCTTACTCTCTTTTGTTATTGTTACTTCTAGAAAGTTTGTTCTGTTGTGAAAACAGACTGAGTCACTCAGAGGAGCTTTTTTTAAAGATTTTTAAATTTACCTACTGCTATTATACCTTCTTTTTGCATAGCTTAGCTTTCTATTGTTTGGCATAATGCTTGGTGCTATTTATCATTATTCAGCTAATAAAGGAGGACTGGTGCAAGACCGGCAGATGCTTAGACGATGGCTTTTGTGAGCTTAGTTCAGTCCTACGTGCGTGTAAACTGAAGGCTGCAAAGTGCTTCAAGATAAAGTCTCCTATTAATTCTGTAGCACCATCCGTGTGTGTTTTTTTTAAGAAATATGAGGATGTTAAGATGAAATATCCTGCTTGTAGTCAGAAGATGTGCTGAGTTGCCTGAAGGAATAGTATCACTGTATACCTGGTTTATTTGCTTGCCTTGAGCAAGTTTTAAGCCAGGTGTAGGAAAAGTATCCATAGAGAGCTGAAGAAATACTAGGAATTTGGACATTACTAATTTATTTATTTTTAAATAGATCTAGACATCTTTGCAAGACTTTGCTGTATGCTTTGCAGACTCGTCCTGTTTGGTGGCATTGAACGTATGCTTTTAAGTCATTGTATCTTGGTCAGTCTCAGACTGATAAACAGTGTGTTTTTTTCCCAAACTGTAATTTTTCTGTGCTTGTTTTTCTAGCAGGCATCCAAGTTGCACAGTAAATATCCCTCTTCTGCAGCCACTTCCCCAGCTCCTCCTCCTTTTCTATTCAGGATGCAACTCCCTTTCTGTGCACTGTGGGAAAAGAGTGTTTTCTCTCATGAAATAAAAAGCCTACTTTTGTTTCATGTAGGACAAAAATAGGGCTTTATACCTCTCTGTTTTCCATATAACAAAGGATAACACTGGCTCTGGAGAGATGATTAAATATGGTGAATATTGAGTATACAAGCCTCATCTTCTCAGTGTCCTTGTATCAGTTTTGATGAGTCTTTATAATCAAAGGAAAATGATGCTTTTTGGATCATTTCAGACCCTTTCAGCTGTCTGTCCATTGGTATTGCACCAATTTATAACCTGAAAATGGTAAAGTCACAAGTTGCCTCTGTTTGACTTGGTGGCAAAACAGAAGTTTCTCTGCTTTCGTTGGCTTTTAAAGAGCTAGGTATCTCCAGGAGGAAAGAGATACAACGTTAGCAGCAACAAAACTTAAAGCATAATGTGGAATGATTTCTGAATGCTATAACAATCATTATCCTCTCCAAAAAAAATAATGGAATGAGACGTGACAAAATTGGCTGTGTTTGATGTTTTCTTTGAATTTGAGGACTCAAAGGAAGAATTTCAGTAGCTGAGAAAACAGTTTCTGCAGCATCTCTATAGACGAAGGAAAGATGAAAGTATGCAAGTACAATAAGAAAACAAGTGGTAAGGAACACATTCTGAATTGTATTTGATGAAGAATGTTTAGTCTGTGAATAAGAATAAAGAAACTGCAGGGTACAATGTCTATTAAAGGATCAAAGAGCAAAAGACTAAGTTGTGAAATATAGTGATAAATATAGACAGAAGAAGATTAAAACAGAGAATTAGTGATCCGAAGCTTCTGGGAGGAGAGATTGTGGAGCATTCTTCGTAGAAATTATAGAAGGCAAATACAAGAGAGAAAACATTAAAAGAGAAGGGCACTTATTTATGCACGAAAAGAATGGGAGACCTGATAGATATTTGACGTGAGCTGTTCTTTGAGGAGTGCTTTGCATCTGCTTTTTGGGTTCAACGTTCAGCAGAAATTATGGCAGTTAAAACCCTGTGAAATGAAGTCTGAAGTAATGGATTTGGAATAAATATGACTTCTGATGATTGGTGGTGGTGGGGTGTGTTTCCTTAGCTGGTAGCAAGTCAGTGGAAGAGGTCTTTTTATAGAAGCAGACAAGTGATGAGTCTGTGTTGGGTCCAGGCCCCTGGAAGAACAGGAAAGTAGCAATGACGGTGATAGCACAATTTCAATACAAAGCCACAACCTCTTCTTTTATCTGATGGAATGGGACATTTTACGTTCATCATCAAAACAAGAAGGCCTCTTCCAAATAATTTTTTCAGCCTGGGTGGAAATATCTTGGCTGCCTCATACCTGTTCAGATGTGGAAGCAGAGAACGATATTGTCTGGTAATGTCAGTGGGTTTTCTGGGCAAAGGATCAAGATTCCTTGTATTGACCTAAGGTGGAGAATTTTAAGCAGGTGGAAGAACAGTCAGATATTTGGAGAGTTCTGCACAAACAAGAGACTGGCATAGGAGACACCTCAGAAGAGCGTTTTGTCTGAGTTTTTAATGAAGAGGAGGTCAGCATTTCAGTATTGAATGAAAGGTGGGGTTACAGGAGGAGAGCAGGACAGACAGTTGTGTGTCTGCAATAACTGAAGAGAGACCAAGAACAAGAAAGGAAAGACAGAAAAAAATGGTCATCAATTACTAATTTTCTCTTGGAAAACAGCATCCTTTTTGATGATGCAGAAGGAAAGGATGACATTTATAAACACGGGCCCCACAACAATACAAAGACTGTTCTTCTATTCAGTTTAAAAAGGAAAATCCAGCAGAAACATTTACCTCTATTTGCAAACAAGGTTTCCCGTCTCATGGGCAGGGTATAAAGAGGACTGGCTGGTCTGATGTTGACTAGAGCAGAGGCAGTTTATTGTGGTCAATCATTGTTCAAATATCCTCATGCCAAAAACAGACTGAAAACTAACTGAGCATGCCAGGTCTCTGCTGGAGATGAAATAAAGAGAGCAGGTGTGTATGACCACAGCTTCAGCTGAGTGCAGAAAAGAGTCCTTCGCTTGATCTCATTAATTCATTAATGTGCAGCAGATTTTGTCAAAGGAAGAAATGTCTCCTCAAAGGCATGGGTTTGGTTTTTAGATTATTTTTTTTAAAAATGCATTTACTTGAGCTAAAGTAGATAATTTTTTTTCTTATCATCAGGCATTTAGTGTCTATATGAGTTTATACTCCTTGCCACAACTGTTGCTACGCCGTCTTGTTTCTCCTTGTGAATAAGAATATCACTAAGTTGTAAGCCTGAGAGCCTGGAGAGAGACATAAGAAACTTTTTTCTTAGCTGTGTTTTTTTGCAAGTGGCAATGTTCCGTTTACAGAACTACATAAGCTGTTCTGAAGAGACCAACAAGTTTAGGGAACACAGGTGAAAACAAAATGCTTTTGATATGAAAAAACATGGGCTTGTCTCTAACTTTTGAGGAGAAACCAGCTATTCCTGTGGTTTGGGGAAATCACGTGCAGTTTTATTTTGGTAATAATCAACTATATGAAACGATTAAGGCTTTAAAAAGCATTGACAGTCGTGAACAGTACTCAGAGCCTTGCCAGTTCCCTGTGGAAGGATGCACATTGCCATTTCCCAGCTGGCTGTGCACTGTAGAAGGAGTTTGGCAAAAATTGTTTGGCCTGATGAAAGTGTATGTTCTTCATTTCCACCATGTGTGAGCATCCTTGAAGCATTTGTCCTCTAAATAGTAACATGAAATATGTTGCTCTTTATTCCCGTTGGACTGATGGGGACCTGGAACACAGAGGATTATGATGTATCTGATGACTGGAAATCTGTGACTGGTGACTTCAGCTCAAGAGGACTGAAACCTGAGTGCCCTAAAAACCAACTAGACCATAATTTTCTTTTTTAATCATAGAACCGTTAGAGTTGGAAAGGGACCTTAAAGACCATTGAGTTCCAATGCCCCTGCCATGGGGGTTGGAACATTCATTAACCATATCTCACAGGATCTTTTAAGAAATATATGATGAATATATAGATGTAAAAATCTTCACATCATCTTCTTCAAAGTTACCACAGGAAAGGCAGACAACTATAAGAAAAAAAAACACACACAAAAAACCCAACCAACCAAACAAACCAAGAAGTCTATTAGGGTTTTGTATATATCTAGTGGGTATTTCCTTTCTGTGTGTGAATGAAATGCAAATTTCCTTCTTGGTACTACCAGACTAAGACATCTGAAGGCTTGACTTTCTGCTAGTGAAGAATTAGATTGCTCCAGGTAGAGGGACGAATGTTACCTTGTGAAATATGGGAACAGGGCCCCCGTGCGAGTCAGAAATAGATTATTGGCTCCAGTGAATGCACGAGAGGTGCTCGGGCTGGTTTGTTCTGTTGTATGTGAAATCATGTAGTGATGCTGCACTTTTGAATCCTCTTTCTGATTGGATTCGATATTATCATATCTTGTCTCCAAAATGAAAATTTGAAAACTGTATTATCAATTGGAATGATGGACAAAATTAGTTCCCTTCAAGCCTGTGTGTCGAGCAGAATGACATACAATGAGCCTTATGGTGTATTGTTTTTCTCTTGCGCAGGTGATAAAAATAAATGTAAAGCTTATTAAATGGGGTGGCCGAATGATATGGATTATTTATCAGCCTCTTCTGTGACGCCAGCAGTCGGGAATGTCCCTTTGCCCTCTCAGTGCACAAATGGCACGCTCTGATTCCTGCCTTTGCTAGGACAGGAAAATTACGCACTGGTGGGGGAATTTTGTGCATGAGCATTGAAAGATGAGGAGGAAACAGTCTAAGTCTTAAGGTAACCTAAATTTAGTCTGAAATTTTATAAAAATTAAAGGCATCAACCAAAGTCTTGTGGAAGTTCATTAACCCCATGTTCCATTTTCGGCAACATCAGAAAATGCAGTTTGTACCATGTAGAAACTAAGTGAAGAGTACTGTGCTTCTTTTCAAAGGAGACCTTAATTGTTTATTAACTAATGCAGTTTAGATCTATATTGTCATGACCACAAATTGGTAGAAACTTGGGTTTTTAAAAAAAGCTCTGTTAATGGACTGCTGTTGACTTTGTGTGTATCTTTAAATGATATTACTAGTTTAGGTAGTCAATTTTGTTGATTGCATATATTGGCTTGGCAATCTTGGCATCTCTTCAAGATGCAAGTCCTCTTGAATCCCTGTAGTGCCACTGGTGGAGTTCTGGAGTAGTAGAGTGCTGTCAGGAGTACTTTGAACTCTTGTCACTGCCCTTGTGGCTTGATTACACAGAGGACCTGGTGACAATGAAAAGCTCTTGCTTTTCTTGTTTGTGCTTTTGGGGTCTTGCTCTTGTTGCTTGTGCTTTTTGAGCTGCTTTGGAAAACTGATCAAGTTTCCTTTAGAATGAATGAGTGAATTAATAAATACATGTAAAACCTTGCCGTGCTGGAGGATGGGAGAGGACACATAGGGTACTCCTTGACATGGCGTTGCCAGTAAGGCCCCTGTGTCCCAGCTGGACAAACATCATTCTACTGATCAGCAGTGCTAAGGCTGTTGCAGTAGCTGGCTTGATTGAGATGTTCCTTAGTTGTGTTGCTTAGTATACATGGTCTTATTTAGGACATGGTCTTACTTAGGGCACAAGTCTTAAATAAGAGTATTTGTGCTTGAGAAATGGCTGTCTTTGGATTCATACACTGGCCAGTGACACAGTAGTTCCCAATGTCACTTGAGATGAAGTGGCTGAAGGACTTACCATGATCCAACCCTCCACAGCTGAAGGTCACTCTGTAGGAAATATGTAGCCACAACGACTCTTCTGACCATCTATAGACCTTTTTTTTCTCCCCCTGCCTCAAGAGTACACACACACACACACACACACCCTTACCATCCTGCAGTGAGCTTATGGTCTTTGGATCAGAAGATGAAGTATCACGAAACAGCTGAATGCCAGAAAAGGAGAAGAATGAAAGCAGTTACCAAACTTGTTGGTTGCTGGTGTCTGCAGCGCTAAATAACTTGGCAAAAAACGAGATGGGAGCCGCAGTACTGCAAAAGACTGACTGATGAAATATTTCTGTTGGCAACCATCCTAGTGTATTTGTAGCCTGAAATTCTTGTTGGTAGGTATGCCTTGGAGATTTCCCCTTGCAAATATAGCTAGTTGCTCAACTTCTCGACTCATTCATTTTCTGATGGGTCCCAGAATAGCATGCTGCCTCTCTGAATCGCTGGAGGCTTTCTGCTGCCATCTGAGAGGACACTAAATGAACAAAAGTGAATGTAATGATTTAGACCCCCAGTCAATAAATTACTCAATCATCACATGTTTTAAGCTAGATGCTTGCTTGTGTACCTTTCAGCTTTATCTTTTTTTGTTTACGTCACCATATGCGCACTTTAGTATTTCAGCTGCGGTGTCTGCCACTGGTAGCTGAAAGCACATTGTTTATCTGTTTATATTTTTATACACACACATCACCCATGGGACTTGTACATATAGGGTCTCTAAGAGAAATACACTTTGTAAGCCTGTAAATAGTGATCGAAAGAGAATGCTGTGGTTATTTAGCTAACAGTAGGATGATCTTTGAACCTGTCTAAATAAAACCAGCTCTGCTGTGTTACTTCAAGTAAATTACTCCTTAAATATGAGGTTGTCACATTTGTGTATGGTCCAAAAAAAGCAAGAAGCATTTGTTTAAAATGGTAAACAAATTAATGTTGTAAAGCATGAGGATGCTATTTTTAGAAGCGTTTTTACTGGCAATTAAAAAGGAAAAATAAAGCTTGACCAAATTTAAGCCTGTTTCATCACACTGGTAATTTACTTATGTGGGGTTTTTTCAGCCTTATTATTACAGTGCTTCTATTTTTAGTTAAGGCGGTGCCCAGTTTTGCTGCACTCCTTTATCAGATAACAGAAAACCAGACTCAGAGCCTTAGTTATCTTCCTTTGTCTTCTGAGACACAGAAAGCTTCGTTAGTCACAGCAAGGGAACCATTTGCAAACCGTAAGTGCACTTTTTACTTGTCCGAGTTTTCTGTCTCCACCTTTTTAGCTTTTCTTTTTTGCTGGAATACTCGCAGAGGTGAGGAGAGGAGGTGGAGAATACAATTAAAGTTTAGGAGAATCTAGGTTGTAATTCATTTATTCATTGCTGTGGATGTAGTCCATGGGTGATACCTGCTACCCATCTAGCTTTTGTCACCAGTTACTTTTAGACAAAACTGTCACTTAACCTCGATACAGCAGTATTGTGTGGGCTGCTGAAAACCCACTCAGTTTTTCATAGGCTGATGATAACCCTTTAATTGCATAAATTTCAGATACAAAATAAAAAAGTCTATTGCAGACCTCAGGGAAATGTTCTTAGCAGTTTATTTCATTGGCAACTGCTTTAACAAGCAGAGGAAAGGGCTGGCAGTGACGTGCAATCATAATGCATGCCGGCCAGTCCATCCGTGACTGATGACTTGCGTGAGACCTGACTTGTGATGGTGCAGAACCACTGATTTGTTCACTGAAAGGGTTTGTTTTCCTGCCATTATCACCTATGCTACCATCCTGTTCTTTTGACTGCCCATCGACTGAGTATGAAGTGCGTAGATGACTGCTATAGAGCTGTGCTATTTTTGGAACAGGCCCTGAGCCCAAGTTTGATCCTATTTTTTGACCGCTCAGAAGCTTAAGCTCATCTAAAATAGTCTGTCATCTCTGTTTCTGGCATTAGGATTCCAGCATTTGCGAATTAATTTTCATTTATTAATTCATTTTTGTGCTGCCACTTCCCGGCAGCTTTTTGTATTGAAGCGAATAGAAGAGCTTTCCTATCTCAGACCCTTTGCAAGTTATAATGTACCTGATCAGAGTTGATTAGAATGGAAGTGTTGTCTGAACATGGATTCAGTGTGTGTTCTTCCTGGTTCCCTGTGCTTTCAGTGCAAATTATCAGTTTTATCCTGTCCATTTCTTTAGTGGTTTGAAGCTCAGAACAACTCTTCTTTTATGAACAGCTCTCCTTCAGAAAACTGGGTTTGGGACCAGCCTGGACCCAGACCTTCGTTCTGGAGAGCTTGAGCACTTGCCTCTGGCTGCCAAGAGCCAGAGATGGGGCAGATGAGGGACATAAGGAAGCAGCCCACATCGACCTGCTGAGCAGTGGCTTTGCTGGGCACTCGCCGTACCCTTCCTCTGCCTTTTTTCATCCTGTCCGTGGGACAGACTGCCTGGCAGATCAAGGGTTACATGATTTGGCTAAATGAACTTGAAATATGGATAAAAGTCTTTTTGAGGCTGATTCTGGCCTTAGAAATGCCTGTTGGGTACCTGTATTTATGGAAGTCAAGTTTGTGACACATTTTGGCAGTATCATAATATATTACAAAGTTATTTTCAGTTGCAGTAAGTAGCTGTATTAAGATTTTCACAGTGATTTGCCTAACTAAAGACAGTGGTTATATTTAGCTGAAATGTGTTTCCTTTCAGAATTATGAAACCTTGCTTACCAGTTGTATTTTGATTGATTTTTCTCTTATGTGGGCTATCAATTTGTTGCTTCCACAAGGAAAATTAAGTTCATATTGCTCTTTGGGAGAAGTCCTGGTTCTACTGAAGTCAGGCAAAACAATTAAAGTTCTATCCTTTTAGCATCGCTCCAAATTCACCAGCACAGTAAAACCAGCTCCCAAGCTGCTGTGTTGATAACATTTTTGTTTGCAGATGTGTTTCTTACCAGAGTTCAAGGCAAGGAAGAAAGTTAGATGAAAACTGGATCTGGCTTCACTGAAACATTTTGAAAGCAACAGGAGAGAATCATAGGATCATGGAATTGCCTGGCTTGGAAGGGACCTTCCAGATCATCCAGTCTAACCATCAACCTGGCACTGACAAAAAACATCATCAAACCATATCTCTAAGCACTATGTCTACCTGTCTTTTAAATATCTCCAGGGGTGGTGACTCAACCACTTTCCTGGGCAGCCTGTTCTAATGCTTAGTAACACTTTCAGCATAAAAATTTCTCCTGATATCCCATCTGAACCTCCACCGGCACAACTTGAGGCCATTGTATGATTCCATGATTTGCTCTTGTCACTTGTTACTTGGGAGAAAAGATTGTCCCCCACCTCATTACACCCTCCTTTCACAGAGTTGTAGAGAATGATAAGGTCTCCCCCATTCTCCTTTTCACCAGACTGAACAACTCTAGTTCTGTCAGCCACTCCTCATAAGGCTTATTCTCCAGACCCCTGACCAGCTTCGTTGTCCTTCTCTGGACTTGTTCCAGCACCTCAATGTTGTTCTTGTAGCGAGGGGCCCAAAACTGGACACAGTACTTGAGATGGAGCCTTACCAGTGGCAAGTACAGGGGGACCATCACTTCCATGGTGGTAGCCCTGCTCACCATGCTGTTCCTGAGAGGGCCAGGACTGAACTTTGCTGCCAGCCAGGAGGGTTTTGTCTGGTTTCATCATGGCATTATTGACCAGCATGAGATGCGACGTTTTCATAGCACAGCAGCAGTCAGTTTGTTTCTGCTCTCAGAGGCATGTTTGTTCCTGTAATGCTGTTTTTCCATGTGTTTGGATGCTCAGGGATGGAGGACTTGGGATAGGAAGGAGATGGGTCACACAGGGGCAGAGACTGGCATGTGCCCACAGTCCGAAGCATGATCTGGCATCTAAGGTCTGGTCCTCAGCCCGCACATTAAAGTGGGACCTTTTTAGTGCTTTACGTGAAATATTTTTCTTGGCTAAGCTTCCAATGGCTTGTAGTGGCAGTCCTCTAACTATATAAATTGTTTGATACTTAAGAAAACTCTCACTTGCTTCAAAATTTAAGAGAGAAATTGTTGTCCCAATCCACGTAGGTGGCTTTATAGTGTTGTTGTAGCACGTAATATAAAAGTCACTGCAACCCTCCATGAATCCAAGCCTAGATTTAGAAAGGCTCTATGTTTGAGATCTAATTCAAACAGAGCAAACACATTTAGGCTTTCTTTTCACAAAGAGTCTTTTTTTTTTTTTTTTCTCAAAATGTTTAGAGTGCACTTTGTTGTCCTGCTTTTGTAAAAATTATAAACCTAGGAAAATAAATGTAGTTTGGATTATGAAGGAAAAAAAGAGCACACCTCAGCTTTTCAGGAGAGGGTGATTTAGAAGAAGAAAATTATTTCTGTTGTAGGAAAAATTACTCTAGTTCTTATTATTCCTATCAGTTCAGCACTAATTCTCACTAGTTCTTAGTAGCTTTGAAGGTTCCCTCATGATCACCAGGGTATGACCTGTATAACTTGGAGTCCTACAACAAAACCTGCTTTAAGTTTGTGCTACAGAAGTATTAGAGCTTACTTTCCAGCTTTCTGGCTGCTGTTGATGCAAAGCTAATCTATAAATTGCTGCAGTGGTTAAAACGTGTTGAAAATGTGAATTTTCTAGTCAATGGATGAGGGAGATGGTTCTATCCCTCTGCTATGGTGAGACCCCACCTGGAATACTGTGTCCAGCTCTGGAGTCCTCAGCCCAAGAAGGACATGGGTCTGTTGGTGCGGGTACAGAGGAGTCTTCAGACTGAGAGAGTTGAGGTTATTCAACCTGGAGAAGAGAAGGCTCCGGAGAGACCTTATAGCCCCTTCCGGTACCTAAAGGGGGCTATGAGAGAGATGAGAAGGGGCTCTTTATCAGGGAGTCGAGTGATAGGATGAGGGGTAACAGTTTTAAACTGAAAGAGGGGAGATTTAGCTGAGATATTAGGAAGAAATTTTTTCCTGTGAGGGTGGTGGTGAGACACTGGAATAGGTTGCCCAGAGAAGGTGTGGATGCCCCATCCCTGGAAGTGTTGAAGGCCAGGCTGGATGGGGGTTTGAGCAACCTGGTCTGGTGGCAGGTGTCCCTGCCTATGTTTCTATGTGCAACCAGCTTCAAATGCCTCAAGCGCGCTGACCCTACTGCAGGCTGCTGCAGGTGACATGTTGCAAGCTGCCATGGGTGATGTTGGGGGTTGCTTTACCTCTGTCCATCCAGGTGTGTCTAGTTCAGGTAGACATGGCAGCTGCAGTGCACATATGCACTAGCATGTCTCTGAGAAAGTTGGGCATCAACATGGAAGATGTGGCAAATCTCATACTGCTCATATCTCATTAATTGCTTCATTAATGGCATCAAAGGGGCAGAGGGCTTTGTGGATCTGAGGCTGAGTATGTGACCTTACTTGTGGCTCCATGGCTTGTACTGTATCTATGCAATTTTACCTCCGCCTTGCTGCAAAATACGGAGATTTTAGTTCCAACCTGATAAATAACTGTGTCAGCAAAATAATTGAATAGTGTATGTATTTCCAAACCTAAATGTTATTTGTTTATTTGATAACTCTTTATGTGTTGAGGTTTTTTCTTGGTTTTCTTTAATTCTTTGAGCTTTTTGATTCAGGAAAGCACCTCTGATTTTATGAAGCCCTTAAGTGTATGCTGAACTTCAACCTTGTGCTTATAATCAAGGTTGAGGTGTTGCCCTCAATCTAGGACTTAATTTCTAGTAGACTTATTCGTGTGAATGGAAAGGCATATTTTAAGAGGAGAAAGAAGTGATAAGTCATCAACTAGTTCCCAAAACCCTGAGCTAATTTGCATGAGAAAGCTTCAAGGCTCTCTGTATTGTTACAAGATTCTGTGGTACAGACCCAGACACTTATGTAGTAAGGCTCCTTATCCTTAAAACATTGTAAGTTTTATTCTCCCATTGTCTGACACAAAATCCCCTCAAGCTAGAGATGCGTCTTTCTTTGTTCCAGAAAATTCCTTTGAAGCTTGAGTTGAGCTTAAGCACGTATAGAATTCCGTTTTTGTCCTCCCTTGGAAAATACTCATCCTGGGAAAAGCAACGTGTGTTCCTGCACAGACAGCACCAAGGGCTTGCTACACGGAAATCTAATCAGAGACATTCCCGTGCTATGTCTTTCCATGCAGAGCTCATGGATTAAGTGATTCGTTTTTCATTCCTCCAGGGGTATGGAATACGATCCCTTAGTTTCAGGAGGGAGCAGAACCAGTACGCTTGAGCATCTCCCCTGATTTCGTTCTGCTCCCAAACCATCTGCTTCGCTGTGGTAATAGTCTTCTACTGTTCGTTAGCCTGGTTAATCCTCTAGCATAAGCTGTAGTAATTTATGCTGGATGTTTGGGTTTCACATGGTACTAATGGTATCTAATGAACTGTGGATATAGAAACATCTGTTCTATACAATAGTTAATTTATTTATTTATTTATTTATTTTTAAATCCTGGTGATTAGATATACAAAAAAAACAGTTAGGAGCTCTTTAGGCTGCAGAAATTAGAACTCAAAA
Source organism: Thinocorus orbignyianus (assembly GCA_013400375.1). Classification (NCBI taxonomy): domain Eukaryota; kingdom Metazoa; phylum Chordata; class Aves; order Ciconiiformes; family Thinocoridae; genus Thinocorus; species Thinocorus orbignyianus. Next base: position 1,001,051 of record VXBW01000699.1, on the reverse strand, counting down.
GTTGAGTACTGAAATAGGCCAGATTTAATATTACCCGTGCAACCTCGGTTTAGCTCCTACTTGTTTATGTTTTATTGGATGTCGATGCCTGCAATTACTTGATGCCTGTTATTACTTGATACTTTTTCACAGAACAGTTGCCAGATGAAAGAGGGGCTGAAGGAAGGTTGGATGAGACACCTGTAGGACTGCAGTATCTTCCTTTAAGCATACAAGTAGAAGCTAAAGAACATCTATTTAGTTTTGTATATAATATTTATGTGATACAATGGAGCTATGTGGCAGAAGAAACTATGCAAGAATTCATTTGCAAGTAAGACAACTGCAAAAGTTGAAAGCAAACTATTAATATTAATGAAGGCTGTGCTCCAGAATGATGTGAGTGAGAAATGGGATATGCTAAAAACAAACAGTAATACACTGTTTGTGCTTAACAAGGAGGGTAAGAAGAGAAAAGTGCTACTTAATTATAATGTCACAGAGTTAATAATGCAGTAGAAATCTAAGCTCTTTCTAATTTCAGTGCTTAATTTCTCGGTTATAATATTGCAGTAATGCAGTTTTCAGATTTAATTTCCTTATATTTATTTGTTTTTAGCAACTTGGAAGGCAAGTAAGAGAAACACATTGTGAAACCCGGGTAATGAGATCTTAGTGCTACTAACATGCCTTACATTTTCTATAAACTTGCTGATTGCATTTAGAGTCGCCTCAGCAGTGCTAAATCATTTCAACAGTTTACTCTTACCTCCAGTGTCATTAAAGTTTTCCCAGTTTAGGAAATGCATTTGAAAAAACAGAGCAAGCCCCCTCGTGTTCCTGTATGAAAATGTCACCTTATAACATTCATAGCCTTAAAAATAAAAACCAGATTTTCTTCAGGCATGAACCCTTCATCCTTTCCCTGTGGGGCTGTAAAGGAGCTATTTAAACTTGTGTGATCGTGCAGTTCAAGGCTGGTCTGACTCAGCAAAGCGTTTAACTACGTGTTTAAATTCTATTGCGATCAATAGAATTTGAGCATATGCTTAAATATTACATTGAAAAGGGATGGATTTACACACGTGTTTTAAAGCTAAGCATGCACCAAAGGCAGCCCATAATAAGTTGGAGCAAGTCGGAAGAATTCAGGTTGTAAATGCCCTACCTTTGGGGTGGCTGACTTCATAAGTAAAATATGTAGATATAATTTTTATATGTAATCTAAAATATAAAGCACAACGCTGTAGTTATTATGGTCTGTGAATTAGCTAACATAGGATAGTTTATGTGTCTGTCCATTTAAAATACAGATGCCAAAATTAAAAACGCTTGCAGCTAAATCTCTGAATGTACATTTTCTGCTCTTGAATATAGTTGGCTTTTATTTAGTTACTGAAGTATTTGCAGTCAGTCAGAGCTGTGAAGGCTATCTTTAAAAGTGCAGCTGCATACATAAGAAGTTACAAACATGTATGGGTACCTGATAGCAGGATCCCACACTCCAGCATTTTCTGTGTTCTGGCCTGTTTTTAACTTATTCCTCCAACGTTTCCCTGTAATACAAGACTTGATTATTTTGAGGCGCTGAATCACTAAACAGGGTCATGGTCTGGTTGTCTCAAGGGCATAAAGGATTCTACTTATTTTTGTTTACTTCTGTCTATAAACAGCTTTTCCTGCGTTAGAGAAGATTTCTGTTTCTCCCGGTGATGCCCAGCACCCTCAAAGTGCTGTGTTTCCCAAAAAACATCTGGGTATTGTCATTTTCAAGAGAAGAATGTTTACTGTACCCAGTTTCCAGCTGTCACTAGTGTGACTGTACGTGTGATGTTCTGTAAGGCCCTACCTGTGGCTGTGCTGCCATTGCCCGTGTCCATGCCCCCTGGTAGAACTGGGTGTCTACTGTCTGCACAGCTTCACTGCTACCCTGGAAGAAGTCCTCCCAGGGAAAATTGCAGGTAGGGAAGAGAGAAGGCAAGGAGATGGGATCATCAAGGCAATGATAGATGCTAATTTCAGGATCCCACAGGGAAAACCCTCTTGTCAGCTCCTGTGGCTTCCATGTGTCCAGAGGATGGGTCCTGACTCTCAGCAGGACCAGAGCATTTGGCTCATGGAGGAAACAAGGGTTTTGGATGATGGAGGAGATCGAGCTACAGACCTCCTAGGTGCCATCAAGTATCCAAACATCACCAGGGTGTCAACAGTACTTTGTGAATAATTTATTTAGTAACACAATGGTGAGGAGTTTAAAATGAAAAAAAATATAATTGCCCTTGCCTATGGTCTGTTGTGTTAGAGAGCAGAGAGATGATCCTTTGCCAAAATGCAGAACCAAGCCTCAAGTACCGGGCGGATTCTTGAGTCTTCACTAGCAAAAGGTGCTGGAAGTAGTTGGGAATGTAGTGGATTTCTGGAAAGCTCTGAGGTGACCTCTGTTATTGGCTTCTTGATCACAGTGAGGAATCACTCCTTGTGGCCGTTGCTGCTCTCCCAGGGCAGGGACGTGGAAGCAGGCTCTTAATTTGGGTAGGTGGGCAGGTGCTCAGGCTGCTGTGTCATCTCTGTCGGTGGTGCCGGGCTTTGGTCACCCGTGGAATGAGCACTATAAGGCAGCGCAGGACCCAGAGGAGTTAAAGTACCATCTGTGACAGCGAAGCGACACTAATCTACGTGTAGGTATATTAATCAGTGGGCAAGATACGCAACTTTTGAAGTATTGTTATGAAAGATAAACTTGGCGTAGCACGCCTGAAAGCTGCCAGGAGGCAGAGGAGTATGGTGCTCTTGTCTGGTACTCCGTCAAACACTGCTCTCCCGAAACCTGCATTGTCTTGCAAGGCTGAAGAGGGATGCCGTGCAAATTGCCTAATGCTTCTAAAAATAAGCCTGAGCAGCTCAGCCCCTCTCCAAATTTTAGCAAGTCAACCCAGTAGCCGGTAAGTGTGTCTAACATGCTGTGCCACAACTGGTGACTTACTCTAAGAGTGATATCAAGCGTGCTAAATAGGGAAAGGCTGCTTATAACCGAGCCTGCTCCCTCATTAACATCTGCCCCCACCTTTTGCTATCCATCCCCCCCCTGTTGTGGCCCTGTTAGCTTCAGAAATGGCCTCTGCCGAGGCGGCTGCGGGTCCTGCAGCCAAAGCCAACTGCGGCGTAGCCAGAGAAACGGGCAGCGAAAATAGAACGGCAGGAGGATGGCTGAGCGTGGGCGAGGCAGAAACCACACTGCCAGCAAAACCTCCCCGGCGTTATTTTTAGGAGGGAGCCGTACGGCGGCGGCCGTTGTGTGGCGTTTCGCTAGCTTTTCCCAAAATACTCCCCAGGGGAGGAAGAGGAGAGGAGGGAGAGGTGGTGGTGGTAGTGGTGGTGGTGGTGGTGGTGGAGGGGGTCTGTCCCGCTTCCCTCCATCCATCCCTGGCTTCTCCCCATGGCAGGCAGGGGGAAGGGGTTAATGGAGCTGTGGGTTTGAAAGACAGAGACCGGACAGCTGTGTTTGCCGTGGTATTTTTAACCGCATTAAGGCAGGCTCCAACCACCCGGCCATGCTTGACCTATTTTTGGCTCAGGCTGGCCATTGTTCTATTTCTGCCGCCGCTGGGCCAGGCGGGTGTCAATTCAGATGCAAATGAGTTATCGCTGCTGCCACCACCACCGCTGCTCCCGCCAACTTCTGCCGGCCGGGAGAGGAGAGGGACACAGGGGACACCCCGGCTGGGCTCCTTCACCCTTTCTGTCCTTGCAAAAGAAGGGATTTGGAGGGGGTGTATTTTGGATGGTTTTGGATGAGACTCTGTTTCCCACCCGCCCACTCTCTCCCCCCTCAGTCCAGCCAGATATTTCTTCATTTCTTCTTCCACCTGCCGTTGGCTGCCCCAAGGCAACTGCTCCCACCCGGTGGCACACAGCCCCCCAGGGGACTTGGGGTGGGGTGGTTGTTTTTTTTCTCCCCCTTACTCTCCCCGTACACAGATACTGGTGCAAATGCTTAAACCTTGCTAATTGCCGAAAGCACCTTCTCTCCCAAGCCTGGCTGGAGGAGGTAGGACCGCAGAGGGTCGTGCCCGGCGCCCCTGTGCCAGTGCAGTGATGAATCCCTCGTGTCGCTGAAGCGCAGAGCGGTTGGAATATGCTGCAGACAATTTACGAGAGTGAATCGTGTTTTTCCTCAGATGGGGTTTCTGGACGCGAACAGCTCTTGGCTCAGCAAAGAATGCACAGTATGATCAGCTCAGGTAAGAGACAGCTCCCTACCTTGGACTTCAGTAGCTGGCGGGGAGAATACAACCCAGCACCATGAGAAAACACCCTTCCTTTGAAGACGTGACTTGATTTTGGGGTGGGGGGTGCTTTATGTAGGTTGTTAAATAATTATCTCTGTGGTAGCTAGCAGCTGCTGCTTGCGCGGGGAGTTTGTCTCCTTCAAGTCTGCTGCTTTCCAGCCCGGAGCAAAACCCTCCTGACCGAAACCCACTTTGGGATTCCGTGTGTTTGTTTTGGTGCGTGTCTGCAAAATGGGGCTGGTGGTACTGCCTGGCTCACCCAGAGAGCCTTCCTTGTCAGGAGACTGCAGTCAGAGCCCCTCGTAGCCGGTTCTGCTCCTATGGCTATCGTGAACAGGATTTGGGCTTTCTGTGAGTTTTCCTTTAGTTCCAGTTTGCATACAAAGGGAGTTTTAACACTAATCCCTTTCTCTTTTCGTTACAGCATTACTTTAAAATGTCTTTAATATGCATGGCTTATTTTGTTACTTTAAAAGTATCTGGGAACCTGGCAATGGCAGTCATATGTAATGACTCACTGAGATGTAAATTGGATGTGTTTTTTAATTAAGGTATTTCAACGCTGCTCTGAAAGAACAGTGGTTGTTTCTGCATGTATTTGAAGCTACCCTTGTATTTTCTAGTTTCTTTGCTGGCTGTGTTTGAGACCTGCAAATGATGTACTGAGGATGAACTAAGTTGGAAGAATTGTTGCCGTTCAGATAAAATGTCAATTTAGGCTAAAAAAAGTCAGAATTTCAGTTTACTCTTGCCCATTCTCTCTTAGGCTGGTTCTCTCTAGTTCTGTTTCTGTTTGGTCCCTTATAGAGGACTTACGTGTAGAATGCAGAGTGAATTGTTTACATGTACTTCAGTCTTAGTTTACCTCACTTTTTCATCCTGTTCTTTCTTTTTTCTTCCTTCTTTCCTTCTTTCCTTCTTTCCTTCTTTCCTTCTTTCCTTCTTTCCTTCTTTCCTTCTTTCCTTCTTTCCTTCTTTCCTTCTTTCCTTCTTTCCTTCTTTCCTTCTTTCCTTCTTTCCTTCTTTCCTTCTTTCCTTCTTTCCTTCTTTCCTTCTTTCCTTTTTCACTTGGAAGTGCTTCCATGTTTTTAAGATTAATGATATGTGTAGACCACAGCTTTCTTTACGTAGTTGCTGTTTTGGTACACCTGTTGAGCCCATGTTTGTTTGTTTGTTTTTAAAAGGCTGCTTCTTCTCCTGTTTTATAGAAAAAGTACTTAAAGTTTTACTTGTGTTTCTTGCTTACATGCAATTTTAGAGCAGATTTTTAGTATCAGATATGAAAATAAATTTTGAGAGATTGTGTCAAATGGTGATACTTTTACTGTTAGAAAAAGACGTAGATATATCTTAACCTCATGATTAGTGTTTTTTAATATAGAAAGCCAAGGCTACTTTATAATGATTATAGACTGAAGAAGGGGGAGAGTAATTGAAAATTTATTATGTGCAGGGTAAAATAATGAGAATACCTAAGGGAAATGGACATTTCAAACTGGTATTGCTTAAGATTGACAGTTTTTTCTATTCCTTTTTAAAGCTGCTGGTTTGATTTGTTTCTTTTTTGGTCTCTCAAAGAATTTGCTATTTTTCTGACTTTTCAGAAGAGATCACTATTTACAGTTCCTTTGTCAAGGACAGAAGTCAGGTGTTTAAGAGTATGAAGAACAAAGCTCAAGTCAAGACAGTGGGTAAAAGCAGAAGTTTCTCTGAGAGTGTTATAGTTCTGCAGAACTGTCCACGGTGTTGACCTCTTGTTCAAGAATGAATTGCTTTTCTTTGGTTTTCCTGACCAGCTTAGCAAGTGTCCGGTGCTTTTGTGTTGGTCAAAGAGATAAGACTGACTGCTCCCCCTCCCTCCTGTTGCTTTTTTTTTTAATGCTATGTCAAGTTGAATGTATCTGTACACAAGTGAAAAATATGGTTTTTTTTTTAGCTCACTGTGCTACTTTGTGACTGCCAACTAATATTGCTTAAGTAATAGTAATTTTCTCATTTGAAACACAAGAAAGGGAGGTAATTTTTTGTAAGTTTATAGCTCTGCTTTTCTTCACTGAAGACAAGAATATCAGGTAGCGGTTGATTTTTATCTGATATTACATTAGGCCATGCATTATAGCACATGCAATTTCCTCTGTAGTGCCAAGTAGAATAGAGTGGGGTTTTGGACTTTAAACAAACCCCAAACCTTAATCAAGAACGTTATTCAGGTAACAGATGTTTAAGTATATATTCTGTAGAACAAAAAACATACCTCACTGTTTCTGTTGGTCTTTAAAATATACAACTAGACTGCAAGTTGACATCGTATATAGTCTGCAGTTTAATGCATGTCACATGAAAGTACAGAGCCTTGTACTGCTGTTGTTGATGACATTCAGTTCCCTCAAGTTAAGAGTCCTGCACAATCAGGCCTAGAATCATAGAATGGTTAGAGTTGGAAGGGACCTTAAAGATCACTGAGTTCCAACCTCCCTGCCCTGGGCAGGGACACCTCCCACCACACCAGGTTGCTCAGAGCCCCATCCAGCCTGGCCTTGAACCCCTCCAGGGATGGGGCAGCCACAGCTTCTCTGGGCAACCTCTTCCAGTGCCTCACCACCCTCACAGGAAAGAATTTTTTCCTAATATCTAATCTAAATCTCTTCCAGTTTAAAACCATTACCCCTTGTCCTGTCACTAAACGTCCTGACAAAGAATCGCTCTCCAGCTCTTCTGGAGCTCCATGCAGATACTGTGGAAGGCTGCTATAAGGTCTCCTCACAGTCTTCTCCAGGCTGAAGGTATTGTCTCCCTCTGTGATTCCATGATTCTATGCTGCATGCAGGGGAGAAAGGAAATAACCAGGGTATGATGATGTGCTCTGGTATCTGAAATAGCTAGAATCAGTCATTTGATTTTTACTTATTGCAGTGTCCTTACTCAAAGTTATCTTCACCTACATGTATGTGACTTTTGCTCAGGTTAAAAAAGTTGCACATATTTCAGAAAGAGCAGATCCCTGAACATTTGCAGTCTGCACTCTTGAGATTCTTGAGGTCTTTGGAGGAAGCACAAGTTAAATGCTCAATGGATATTTAGGTTTGGTCATTTCCAGAAGGAGCGGGTATGTAGTATGCAAGTCTGATTTTAAACTGGGCTGGAGCCATCCCCAAAGAGGATGGATTCAATGGCCAATGGATATGTATTTGCAAAGCAAACTGTCTAAGGAATTTCTGACAATAGCAGGCATAGGAAATACTTCTGTCATGTGAAGCAGTTCTTCTGGTATTCCCTCAATTACTGCTTTGCCTGTCTGTCTCCATCCCTGCTTGTAAATCATACTATGAATGAGATGATCTGGATAGGTACCAATCAAAAGTCTAATTATGAATGGAGCAATCTAGATCGGCACTGACTCAAGAAGCTGTGTAATTTGCAGACACCTACACCTTACTGCAGAGAGCAGTTTCAGCTATCTTGAGAAGACTGAACTAGATTCTCCCATATGGTACTGTTGCTCTGAAATGCAGCAGTAAGTGCTGTGCATCTCTATTTAAGAAAATGATGCTGATGCATTCTTTTTTGACACCATAATTAATTTAGTTTACAAAATAGATCTGGAGTCTAAAGACTCTTTTTTAGCTGGAAGTACTATTTGGCTATGCTGATGCTTTTATTTTCCGTCAAAAGTCTCTACTTCCATGTGTGTGCAATGCTACACTGGACCCTAGCATTCAGCTGGACTCTTACATTAGCAGAATATGAGTAATAAACTATATGTCCTTGAAAAAAACCATTTGGGGTAGCGTAGCCCATAGGAAGAACACTCATTAAAATGTAGTCAGTTAGTAACTAATACTGGGCTGCATTACTCAAATAGATGTCAGTTGAGTGAAGAAGAAAGAACCTAGTCAGTTGCATATCTGTAGATGTAGATGTAGTAATACCAAGTTCATTAATTTCTGGTGGTTTAATACACTGTGCTGTTTTTTCTAAAGGATAAGGTTGCCACATTCACTTCGACATATACCCTTGCACTGGCCTGCCTAAATTACACCTTGGCTTTTATTGGATAAGGCAATCAAAGCCCCATCCAGCCTGGTCTTGAACACTTTCTGGGGCATATCTGCACCTTCCCTGGGCAACCTGTTCCAGTGCCTCACCACCCTCACAGTAAAGAATTTCTTCCTAATATCTAGTATCTACTTCCTTCCCAAAGCTGTGGGGTTGAAAAATCAGGAGTTCAAGGAGATCTTGATCTTAAAGCCGTGGCTCATCTCTGCGTTGGCAGGTGACCTGAGCAAGTTATGCAATGCTGCTTACGTCAGCTAACCCTTCCGTGAAATACGGGATGCCATACCTGTCAGGCCCAGGAGTCTGCAGAGCAAAACTATTCCAAGGGGAATATAATGATTCAGAGCCATTAGCTTGATTGACTTCATCTACCTAGAGGCTTGCAAAGCACCTGCAATTTCACAAATGTAGTAAGTGGATGTAGTCACAGTGCTTTGTTCTCCGCACCAGGCAGGAAATTCAGGCTTTGTCGCTTGACTGTAAATGACAGAATCAATGCTACAGGCATCACGTTGTACGTGGGTTGACAGGTCCCCATGAGCCATCTTCTCTCAGTAAACCCCCGTGTACAAAATTTATCTCATAGGTTGTATCTACCACGTGGCCACGTTGCCACCTTATACATGTTTGTATGTTTGTGTTGCCTTCGGGGAAAATTCTTTGGTATTTGCTCTCCCTTTTTTTTTCTGGCCAAACAAAGCTTTCACCTGCTCAACTGTTCCCATGGGGAGATTGCAGAAAGGAAATTCATTGAGAGGTTTGTGCTGATATTCATGAAATACTTGACATATTTGCATATGTGAATCAGGTAACGTAAACTTCTTGCCGCATATACAACATTTTGTCTCTCTGTCTTAAGCAGTAACTCTTCAGAGAGAGGAAGAATAGGTACACTGAGCTTTTACATTGGGATTCTCATCAGAGTAATGAAAAAAATTAGAGTGTGAAAATTCAATCGAGGGAAGTTCTGGGTAACAGCCAGAGAGGCTTCTTCAATGCCTACCTTAAAGGCTAGGTGGGGAAAAATAATCTAGTGCTTCATAGCAGTAGCTGAAGTATTTGAATTAATTGTTATAGAAGACTAAAACCTTCTGCTTAACAATTAACATGATGAGAAGAGATGAGCGACACAGACCTCCAGGTCTTACCTAGTTAAAATATCACTGGTTTTGAGTAGAGCTTCTGCTCAGTAATGTATCTTGGACAAGACAGTAGTTACAAATTCAGTTGAACAAAAATGGAGTAAAATGGAGCGAAGCTGCTTTTTCTTCTTTGCATTATTGAGAAGACGTTGGGTACAGACCAGTGTTGTCAACTTCCTGTGACCTCTAATGCTGTAACATTGCTTTTCTTTCTTTTTTTTTTTTTTTTTTACTTAAGTCCCAGCTTCTGGAGCCGTGTGATTACCTGACAGTCTTACTTTGTATTAGAAAATATATTTATAGGTTGTGGCAAAAGCCTGGAATAAGAATTTCACAGTACAAGAATGACAAAAATAGCAAGCTACAAAAACTGGCAAGTAAATAAAAACAAGAATGCAGAACATAGTTTCAAAACTTCTTTGAGCATCTGGCCTGATAGCATTAAAGACTGCTTTTAATAGAGATGTTCACTGCTACTGGTACTAGGACACTGGCTCCCTTCTCTTTGATGCATTGGGCTGAATCACGTTATTGGAAAAGAGATTTTTAGTTCAGCTCTTTGTTATTTTAGCTGATCACCTTTATACCACCTGTTGGTTTGCACTGCACCAAAACATGCCTGATTTCAGCCAGAGCCCTCCCGCCTGTAAAACTGTACGATGTCCACTTAGTTTATTAAGGCTAGTGTTGGATACGAGGAACACCTTAACTCTTCCCACTACCAGAGCTTTCATCAGATGTCTGTTTCTGTACTGACTACTCGTCCCTTTTTCCTCTGCACAGTCTTTGCAGAGAAAGCAGAAGCTGTGAGAGTGCAGAACAGATTTAGCCTGTAAACATATCTGCATAGAGACATTAATTTCAGGTTTTGGTATAGATGATGGGGAAGGTTTCAGGTGGTGTTGCATTTTAACCTTTCCCAACTCCTCTTGTGGGTGGGTTTTTCATACAGTGGGTACAATCCAAAATATTGTAGAGGAACTAGTTGGCAGATATTACTGTTAAAAGCATGAAAATCTAAAGTGCCCTGTTCTGTGGATCTCTTTAACAGGCTGACTCCTCTGGGTCAGTTATTCTTAGCCTGGTTATTTTCATCTTATGGTATTACAGGTCTAAGATTAGCCTGTTAGGCGTTATCATGCCATCTGAGTTACCTCCTAATATAACTGTACACCGGAATGATTATTTATAGCCAAAGCATTCTGTCATTTTTGCTTTATTTCTGGTAGTTTAAATAAAGAAGAGCAATATTGAAGAAAAACCACAGATTCCTTCCTGCTGCCAAAACAACACGATAACTGCCTGCTGAGGGGCAGGGATATTGTTGAAAAACGTGTGCTTGCAGCAGATGCAGACATCCCCTTTATCCGCCGCCCCCTATTTCGGCTAAAACCAGATACCTCTGGGTACCACCACTCCCATCTCCTCTGGAGGAGGGAGAGGGCTGCCAGATGGATGTACCCAACGATGGAGAAGACAGGGCTGCGGTTGCTGATGAGAACAAGGATATCCAGGTGCTATTTTTAGGGGCTGGCACCGTCAACCTCCATGTTCGACGCGAACATGTCACATATGCACACAGCTTCTCCAAAATGGACCCGTCTTGTTTTGTTACATAAAAGTAATGTCTGCTGTTCAATTAGCCTTCTCAGCGCTTTTCAGGGGCAGAACAGGAAGCTTCAGCAAACTGACACGTTTTTAGCAAGCCCTTCTTTATGGCTGCTTCGCAGACGTTCCTGCTCGCTAGGAAAACTTGCCATCCTGCAGGAGAATTGTCGTTCAGAAACACAGTCGGGCAAGTAGTCCCCTAAGGAAGTTCAGCTGGATCTTTGTGCTCGCACGCCTTTAGCTAGGAGCAAGCTTTTTGTGACAGTTTAGTAAAGAGCAACAGAAATAGCCAAGTTGGCAGATCTTTGGCTGGGTGTCAGTGCAGCCCCTGGCTGTAGCTGTTGCTCAGGAAGCTAGCAATTTATAAAACAGTGAAATATTAATGAATTATAGTTATGCACTAAACTCCATCTTTTTTTTTTTTTTTTTAACATTTTTTTCCTCTAAATAAATAGCTTGTTTCTGTCTTTGTGCACATTCTGGGTGTAATCAGGGGGGACTTGATTTGTTCCCCTTGAAAATTTTACCAGTGTAGGAAAGGGCTTGCAGAATCGGTAGAAGCCTTTGCATGGTTGAATGCTGCGGTGCTGGTTTAACTCCCTTTCTATATTAAGCCACTCGTGTCTTTTTTTGTCAGACTGGCAGTTCTGTGTGTGACTGTAAAGGTACTTTGGCATTTTGTATAATCTGGGCATAGCCAACACATCTGTTTTATTTGTTTTGTGTCTCCTGGTTGTAAGCTCCTTTCAGCTTGTGGAGTACACAAATGCAAGAGCTCCAAGAATTCAAGCCCTTTGTGGATGAATGTGCTTGAAATGCAGGATGCTTTTATTTTAATGATAACATATTCCTTCTAGTAATGAAACTGAGTATCATCAAAGGGAGACAAGAGAAGGAAAAGAATGAATTCTTTGAAAATGCCAAATGTATAAATCATGTTTTTACAATCAAAGACTATTGTTCTCTTTCATGATCCCTGTGGTTGAAGGTATTCATGCCACAGGGAGGAACTGCAGCTATTCAATTTCAGTGAAGTCTGGAATGGAATAATGAGGAAGCTTAATGTTAATTTAATAATTTCCCCCAATTGTTCTGTTCTTAATCCGAGTTTCCTTTTTCTTTCTTGGTGCCCAAGGCCACCACCTTGTTGGTGTTGTGTAGGAACAGCATGAGAGGAGTAGGGAAAACAAACTGTGAGTCTTCCATAGAGACTCATTTTGCTACTGCTGTTTATGTTTAGGAAAATGTTAGCAACGGCCTTCTATTTACTTGTTCACAACTCCTCTTCCTGCAGAGACAGTAAGTTCTTATTTTTCTACAGCTACTTGTTTGATCTCTAGATCAACATCTCTATTAAAAGACGTGTATTTTTTTCTAAGTCTTCTGAACGTTTGTTCCTATGGATAGAAGTAGAACTCCTGGACTGTTCAAGTTTTTTATATTCTAATTTGAATCTGGCCTTGAGGTTTTAAAATGCGGAAAAGAATACACATACTAAAATATCACCAAGAAACATAAAATACCTAGATTTTTTGAGATTTCATTCTGACATGAATAGTGATGGAGTTAGTATGAGGCACAGAATGGCATAAGAAATAACAAAAGATAATCATCAGTATGAGTCTTTATATTAGCATGTCTACTTTTACATGTAGATACAAATTCATAGGATCACAGAATGGCTGGAGTTGGAAGGGACCTTAAAGATCATTGAGTTCAAACCCCCCTGGCATGGGCAGGGACACCTCCCACTAGACCACGTTGCTCAAAGCCCCATCCAGGTTGCTCAGAGCATGCTCAAGATACTTCTAAAGGACTTTATAGGTGCTTCAAAATGATCATCTTAAAAATCCTTGCACAGCAGCTGCTGAAATCCAGTGGGACTGAAATTCAGGAGGACACTTCACCTCAGGAGTCCGGTAGATGCTCACCAGCCTGTGTTGTACATATGCTCAAAACTCTTCCAGGCTCCAAAGACAGACCCACTTGTTCCCATGCACACGTCAGGAAGCTGTCACCCTTCTATTTGGTGTCGCTGTTTTTCCCTATAGTATCTGTTCCGGAAGAAAGTTTTACTCTATTGTTTCTTTTAAGAGTTGGCAGTAGTTATCATAGAAGGAATTCCATAGGAAATAGTAAATCTTACCTGGGTTTCCTCAAGGGGTATGAGGGAAGGATGGGCAGGAGGGAAGGAGGTTTGAAGAAAATATGAGAGAATTTTATAAATGGAGTAGTAGTAGAGCAGAGATGAGCTGTACAAGCGCTTTCTAGGTTAAAATGCTGTTGTGAGGGAGGGTGGGCAAGGCACTGAAGATGCAAAAGAGCTATGGGGGAAGCAAGAAACCAGGGGAGTGCTTGAAGTACAGTTCTAACTGTCCATGAACAGAGGAAAAATATAGGTGGAAATAGTCATGACAGTAATCAACTTCAACTGAGATGAAAGAAGTTTCTGTCAAAAGAGCCATAATGAAGAATACGTGGGGAAGTAGGAATATTTTAGAATTAACAAACGTTGTTAAAAACAACTCAGGACTGTGTTATACAGTAAGCCAGTATCCAGGGACCTCCTTCCCCATTGTACAGACTATTTTCTGGGATTTTTTTGGGTCTGAGAATGAGTAATTTGTTTGAGAGAGGGCGAGGTGTAGGACACTGAATCTGTTTATGCAGAAACTAGAAGTTCTCTCACCATCCTGAACTCTCCCTCCCAAATGCAGCTCAGCTTTCCTGGAGAACATGCAGAGCAACCTCACTGGAGCTTTGCCATAAATTCCCATCACTGGGCCATCTGCACCATCCCCATCTTGCCTTTTCTACTTGACCTAGTAGGAAATTTTCTGAGATCTGTGCTTATTTTCTGGGTTTGGTGGTTGTTTTTTTTCCCCCCTCTCATGCCTATGCATAAAGGATGATGATGGGGCAGCTGGAGAACTTACTGGGGAAAGAAGGGAAATTACAAATGGCAACATCAAAGGGCTATAGGCAAAGAAATGAAGAAGGAATGCTAGTGCAGCTGAATTAAATAATGGTGATGCTATGGATGATTGAGGATACTAATACTGACACAGCTATTTTGTTTAGAAAACAAATGGTTGGAAGTGGGAATATTTAGAAAAAATTGCCCTTGGGCTAAAGTTCTCAAATCTCGTCAAAGAGTGAATGTGCCTCTCTGGTCACTGGTCATGCATCTATACTTGTCACTGGTATGCATATACAATTACAGAGGATGTATATGCGTAGACTTATCAAGAGTCTTGCTCTGTCCCCCCTCAACGGGGAGATTTTGGTGCAGCTATTAAAACCTGTCAAAAATGTCAGGAATTCTGTGTTTCATGGGTTAGTTCAGGTAAGCTTAAATGAGTCCCTATGGCAAAGGGCTTTTTCTCCTTGGGCAGGATGAGCAGCCCAGAGGAGGTGGATGTGCATCCCATAAACCTCCCTGTCTGGCTGCTGTTCTTCATCGACAAATACCCGGAGTTCTGCAGCAGCACACCTTTATTCCCAAAGACCTCAGGAACTCATTCTTAAAGGCCTGTTTTTGTTATTCCCTGTAGGGAATGCTATTGGTCTGTTCTGGTAGCAAATAGGAGCTCCCGGTGCAGGGCAGGTTATAAAACGTTTATCAACCAAATAGGCTTTAGTGTTTTCCTGCAGATTCACAGAGGTGTGAGTGATTGGAGAAATCTGGACTATTCCTTTCTTCATTTTCCTCTTCTTTTTTTAAAAAAAAAAAAATAAAAATATTATTTTTGTATATCTGTGGACACCACGTACGTGGTTATACAGACGTAAGGCCTCAGTACGTAGGATTGAGGGACATCTGTGGAGGTGGCAGCTGGTGTTGCTGGGAAGGAAGGGAAGTTGTCTCATCTTCTCCTTGGTTCTGGGCTCTCATTCCTCTGCTGAATAGTCCCAGCACAGGCATTCACATTTCCATTGGGACTGATGGAGTGAATAGCTGACCCTGGGTAAAACCTGGTTCCTGGAGGTGTGAGGGGAAGGAGGGCATCATTCTTGGGGTCGGAAGGGACACAAGCCAGTAAGGGAGGCAGAGTCGTTTCTCTCAGCTTCATCTGTGGCATATGGTGGCCCCAAATACATGTCAAACTGCTGCCTGGGAAATCTTTCACAGGCTGAGAATACACCCCTTGCTCCTCTCAACATTTAACGGACAGAGCCTAAAATTTCACACCCAATTAGCACCTTGTTAGCTCCAGTTAACTACATAGCACTTTACTGTTAAGTAGAATTTGTGCTAGTACTGTCTGTATGAAGCTGTCAATAATTATCTTTCACCACCCATATAGCATATTTCATCTGTTAGTATGACAGAAAAATGCCCTACAAATTTATTTGGTTTTGTATTAAATAGAAAGTTATATCTGTGTTGACTTCAGCAATCTGCCCCCAAACTGAACGTGCTGGAAGCAGTAGCTGTCTGCACCTCTGAACCATATCAGTCCTGGTGAAGAGTCCTCATGAAGAGTCTGCTCCAGGAAAGTTTTCATGCCTCTTGCATTCAGTTTCTGCCTCACTCTCTTTTGAATCTTTCTTTGTGTAGAAAATGTTTTGCCAGTCATCCCTCCTGTCCTCCTTTATTTTGTAACCCAAGAGTGCTGTGTTTTGCCCTTACCCTTCCTAGGCAACCTGGAAATCAGTGGAATTCAAGTTATGGGAGGAAAATTTTCATCATGTGTTACTGTTCCCTGATGGTTACTTAGATACTGGAATGTAATACTTCCCTACGTAAACCAAAACTATAAAATAACTCATAACTGATGCTTACGTGCTGGCAAACGCAAGTCAAAAGGACCATGTAGTTGTCACAGTTGTTGTTGTTCAGGTCATACTGAGTGCAGTTTCAAGTCGAAGGCACAGTGTGATTCCCGTGTCTGGCACTGGGATGTGCTGAGCCTGGTGGTATAAAGCACTAGATGGTTTTTGGATCAGAATCCTTCAAAATGCTGTCCACAGGAATACCCCAAGCAGAAGATGCCAGATCTGGAAGAAGAGATGTTTTCATTGCTGTTGCTTTGCTGCAAATGTCTGTACGTCTGAACTGGGGAGAGACACAGATTCTGTCCCCAGTGGACAGACTGGAAAACCAGAAGGATTTATATAGTACCGTTTATACAGGAAATAATGGGTTATGTCCAGCTGTTAGGACTTGGTGTTTGACTAATTGTCCAGACCTTCAGTAGAGAGAAGGAAATTCAGCTTTCTCCTTAGAGAACATGCTCAGATGTTTGAACTTCGTGATTACGAATGCAATTACAAAGTCTTCCTGGAAGACAGTAGTTGCTTTCTGACGAAGACAAAGGCTGTATAGATTAATCTTATATTTTTGCACTAAATCTTCTTTATTGTTATATAACCCTTACTTGCACTCCCCAGAAGGCCTGTAGTTATGCAAATAATTCTCATTTATAATACATTTTTCCTCTTCCAATATGGATGGATGGATCCTTAGGAGGATATAAATAGTATGTGTTCCATGCAAAAAAAAGTGTAGTGGTGCAAATGAAAATCAGACTCCTTCTACTTATGGAAGTCCTTCCAAGCTCTTAATCATCTTAAATCCAATTAGTCTTTTCCTGTTTCTGACATGGCTCCCTTTGAGATAGGATAGCCAAACTGGAGTATTCCTAATGCCAAGGCCTCGTTGATGAATATGAAAACTTCCTTTTATCCTGCTTTCTGTACTTCGTGTTTTCATTTTCGAATCTTGTTGTACATTGACCACACGTTGTCACTGGGCTGTCTGCAATGACAGCCATCTGTTTTTAAGGTTATATTACGGTTAATGAAGCACAGGAAGGTATATTCCACTCATTCCTCCTAGTAGAAATTACCGTGTGCATATGAGAAATGAGTGAACTCTTCTCTTTTGCTTTCTGAGGACCTCTGGCATTCTTCGGAGCCTTCCGTGAAATATCCTGGAGAGATTTGTTTCATCTGTGGTTTTAACCCAATCAATCTTTTTCCCATTATTCTTCTTTCCCGACCTCTATTAAAAGAGCAATTACTGTTGCTGCACTGCACTATCAACCTTTTCTTAAATTTAAAAAGAATATTTATTTCCCTTCTGCTTTTTATCTTTAAAACTGTTTCTGGTCAGCAGTGAAGTTCTTGTAACTTCACCTAAAGGCCAGAGCATGACACAAACTCCAGTGAAACACCTTGCAAAGGGCATTTTGCAAGTCCGGATAAGTCTGTGGACCAGATCCTCAACAGTTACCATGTGTCACATACCCAGTGAAATCCAGATCCTTTTTTAGTCACTGCTTTTTTAACCCTTTGAAATAACTTGTTATGCTTTTGTGTCTTGAAATGTGTGTGCCATTATAACTCAAAGCTCATAACTACATCCTACAAAGTCAGTTTGCATCAAACGTGATGTGTTCCCTAAATGTCTGTGAGATTAAAACAAGTCAGATTTAAACACAAATTGGCTCCATTGTGGCTGTTAAAAGAGGATATAGTTTCTGAGAGAACGTATGGGGAAAGAATATCTCTCTCTTCTTTTAAAATTACATATATGACTCTCGGTTGGCTAAAATAATTTTCACTAAATCTTTTATAAATTTAATCTGTACACTCAGACAAAACATTAGAAATTTTAGATGCAAAGCAATTTGTTTTAAAAATACCAAGAGATTACATTTACAGTAGTTCGTGCATTTCAACGTTGACTAGCGTCTTCACAATTATAGCAGTATAAACAGATCATATTTAAAACGAACAAAGTATTTTTGCTTCACCACTCATTTGCAATGCTGTCTGTAGCTGGGGTCCAAAGAGTATAGAAAAAGAATATATAAAGATTACAAATCTGATATAAATACTACAGGATAAACCATATCAAGAGGGATTAAGGGAGCTATATTTATAGTCTATAACAGAGAGAGCTCGAGGGACACGGGCACAAGCTATAAATAACTTCAAGGTAACAATATAAATGAAGGAAGGGAATTATTTGTTCTCAAAAGATGGTGAAGCATGGAATAATAGCCTGGAGCGTAGAAAAGAAAAGTTTAGGTTACATGTTAGAACTTTTTTCTAGCAATAAGAGCTGTGGAGAGCAGAGATATAAATAACTGAAGTGGGAGGCTGAAGCAGTACCTTAAACACCAATTAGCAGATATTTGGCTACAGATTAAAATTTCTTGTAGATTGAGTCATGTTACAAAATTTACTTAGTGATACAAATTTTTTTTTATTTTTTTTTACCTTTTATATTTTGTAATGCCTACATTTCATGGTACACATTAATTTCCCACAAAGACTTCATATATAAAACATTCCTTCCAAGATTACTGTGCAATGTTAACTAGATTAAAGGTAAAACAATAACATTATTAGTCAGTTGTAACCTCTTTTAGTAGTGGGATTATAAAGTCGCATTGTTTTAATCAAAGTGGTGGAGTCTCCAGCTATTACTTGTTCTGTTGAGAAGGAAGAAGACCTCTGTTCTCATCAGTTCCTAGTTGAGATGGTGACTTTTGAGCGCAGTAACCTTAGATTGCTGGTAAGCAAAATAACTTTTTTACGTGATGATTTCAGAGCACTAGTTGGTTGCTGGGTACTGCTGAATTCACTGGAATTAAATGACTTATGTAGGTTGGGTGCTGGCCTGCTTCAAAGTTATATGGCTGTGGCAGAAGGAAAAAAGGGGAGAAAGGACTTGAACCGTAGGATACACTGGAGTGTTGTAACCATCCAGTTGCCCCCAGCTGTAGACCTCTCAAAACAACATGGTTTGAGTCTAGATCATGACTTGAACAGGTTTTGGTTTGTTCCTCTTTTAGTTCAGTGTGTCTTGGGGCGCTTCCTAATGCTAGAAATTTTATTTTGTGGTTTAAAATTTATAGACAAGATGTAACCCAGCTGAGAGGGGTCATGTCCCACTATGCCATCAGGTGCAACAGAGAAGGTTTGAAAGACCAAAGTTCTTTCAAGGTGGTCTCAAATATGTTTGAGAGTGTGTGTGTGAGAGAGAGAGTGAGGGAGAAATCAATAGAGTAAAAGTGAAAAACTGTACATATATATTTGGACCACTACCAAAGACATACCAGTTGGTCATTCTGCGGATGTATGACTTTTCCAGTACTCGTGGGCTCTTTATATGTTATGAAAGCAAAACTACAAAAGATTGCAATATGGCAGTGTGAATGTTGCAATCCTAAATTAATATGACAACTCTGTTTGTCTTTGCTTATTTAACATGTAATACATTAGGCAAGAATATTTCTGAGGGACTTACGGCTTTAGTTGTTACATGCAAATATTGTTTGACACTGATCAAAGCATGTAGAAGCGCTCAGATTGCGTAGCTTCAGGAAGTATGTGTATACGTACAAGGAGAGGAATATAATTCCTGCTCATTTCTGCCTGAGATTTCATGCTCAGTAGCCTTACACGCTTGAGTTGCTAGCACCATCAGGTATCTCTGCTGCTGTTAAATCAGGCAGGGTCTGTTCTTGAATTCAAGGCTTTTGGACACACCTGAACCTGAGATTTTTTAACCAGATGCACTTAGAACATGGACCTTTAATCTCTTGGACTTTTAGTTAATACTTAGCGCTTTCCCCAATCTTTTGTCTATACCTCTTAGCTGTTCAATTTCTCAGCTTTCAAAAATCTCTGTCTTAACAACATAGTTGATAATGTTATTTCATGTGGGTAACAGAGAAAAAATGAGGATCCTATATGGCAGAGGGCAGCTGTGGCAGGAATTTGGTTTTATACTTGCCACCTCTTTCTGTCATCCCTTCTTGGCTGCACTCAGTGGCTACCCTTTGAAATATGGGCTGCCCACTGTACAAGGTGGCTGTGGTGGTATGATGGTGTTTTGTAGGCTGGTTACCTCTGGTCCTCCTGGATTTGAGGTAGTTTTTGAGAGAGTCCTGGTTTTAGCCTTGGAGATCGGCGGTGATGGCCTGTTGTCTCTCTGTGCTGAGCAGGCACGAGTTTGCCTCCTGGAGGTATTTGCTCCATTTCGCAGTCTTCAGATCTTACATGTTGGTGTCCAAATATTGACAATTTTCTTGGTACTGATAATCTCCCTCAAGTGAAACAAAAGCGCTTTGGGAAAGCTCCAGCCTTTAAGCAATTAGACTGCTAGGAAATGAGAGATCTGTTTTAATTTATGGAAACTTTAGCATAGAGCTGTATGTTTGCAGCCTGTATAAAGCGTGGTGTTAACTTTTCTTTCTTCGCAGGGCTTGCCATGATCTGTTTCTCTGTCACCTGGGAGTCTATTTTCCTCTAAGCTGGGAAGGATGTATCTCATGTGCCATGAAACATGTTTCTAAAGGGTTTCTTTTTGGGTTGACTCATAGAGCTTGCAGCAGATCTTAATGATGCTTCCTTCTTGGACTTCCACTGAATTGCACTGCTTTACACTGGCAGAAAAACTCAAGAGTGTTGGGATATCATAATAGCTACAGAGTGGTACTTGAACACACAGGTATATTTCACTCATCACGAAGGAAATAAGGTGAAAGCATTTATAATCTGGTTTAGGATTCATTGGGCTGAAGGATGTATTACGTGTATAAGGTTTGTTTATGTTAGTTAAAAGACCCCTGTGCATTAAAAGAACAAAAAACATTGAGGCATGCTGAAAATGAGAGTTACCTGAATTTAATTAACAAAAGATAACTGCTAATTTCCCAAGATTGTTAAGATAGAACTTGCATGTTTACTATGATGTTTTAGAATTAAAAAAAACAGTCTGCCGCCCATCAGATTTCAAAAGAGTGAAAACGGTACTAAGATGAAAAGTCTAGTTATTTGGCATGCATCGTGGTACATTTCAGCATTTAATGCTTGTTACATTTTGAATGAGCTGTCCATAAATACTTTAATATATTTTTCTGCCAAGAGGCATCTGTCTTACACTGTAAAAGACCTTATCACTTCATTTATTTCACCTTCTTGACTGACAGCATCATATCGACCTTTCCCAAAGTTAAAATAGAGTGAGTCAACTTTTTTATTAATTTTTATTTCTGTTGGCATTTTCCCCTTGTTCTTTCTCAAGTCATGCAAAGCGATGGATTTAATCATAACACCTTTGGAATATTTGGACTTTACCTTGGTGAGGTGCAACCCATAGTTGTGAGGGGCGAAATCACTAAACAAGAAAAAAAAATAATTAGAAAATAATTTTTAATTTGGAAAAAATTTTGTATTTTTCTATGCTTTTAGAATTATTTTTTTTGCTTTTAAAATTTTAGATTTTAGAATTTATTCTGATTACTTGGATAAATTATCACAAAACAGGAACAGCTCTCAGTTATACTGGTAGTTTTTCTTATGGCATGTTTGCTTACTTAATAGAATATAGAACAACTGTGTGTCTGTAGGTGGATGCCAGTTCCTGCTACTTCATGTTGTCTCCTAAATAGTACAAAATGTTGGTCAGTTATTCACAGTGATAGGAGTAGATATCCAACTTGTCCAAAATCTAAAAATCTATTTCTGCTCCAAAATTAATAATCTTAATTTTTGTTTGATGCCAGCTGGCAAAGCCTGGGATAAAGCAGCCGTTTGCTTTCATTCATTTGTCTTCTTCATTTTGTCTTCTGATTTGAAATTTCATTTGCTTGTACTTAGGCCAAAAGCTAAGGTTGTGCACGTGTGAAGGCTCACATACTTTTACAAACTTGAAAAGGGAAGCATGAAATTAAGCATTATTCTTACTTATTATAGAAAGAACAAAATCACGTGCTGATGTTTCTCAGTCTTTCAGGAAATCTTTTATCCTTAGAATGCAGGCCCTGGGGCTGCCGTGCACAGCTGAGCTTGAAGCCTCAGCAGAGCTGCATATCCTTACTCATTTATTCTGGCACCTGTGCCCACGCTGCCATTGGTGTTCTTGAGAAGTGAGAAAATTAAATAGGTGGCTAGGCTCTGCTGAAGCTGCTTGGCTGTAAGTAAGCAGAGAAGCAAAGGAAAGCTGTTGTCCTTGTTTTATTGCTGCACATTGATCATTGGTGAGTCCCAGGACGTGCACAGAGGTCGTGATGGGGAAAGGGCCATAGTTTATTCGCTTTTCTAAATCTGGAAATAAATTCTCAATACATTATATTTTATAACTTTATTTATTACGTGTATTTATTACTGTATGGACTTTCTCCTGCAAGCTGTTGAGTATTCTGGTTCTGATCCAAGAAGACAACTACCCAGTGTTTAAAGCTCTGATGTTTAGAGACCCATAAATTCTTCATCAGTCTGAAAGAGTATGCATTATGCCTGGACTGCATTCCATAAATCTATTATACAGAAAAACTTTTGTTGATAGACTCTTAGAATGTCAGGTCAAGAAAATGTTCCTTATTTTGAAAGAGTTGGGCATAATTGAAAGACTGTATAGTCATTTTTTATGACTACTTTCTAATAATGTTTACAATTGCTGTGGTAAAACGATGAAGTCCTATACTTTTTGCTATCATAATAAATGTCATTAGATCTTTGACTCAACAGATTGAAAAGTTTTGTGTGGTCATAAGTATTCCAAATTAATAAGGACTATTTCCAGTGGCATTGCTAACTTGGTTCAGTGTTCATCATCATCATGAACTTGACTGCAGCCCTGGAAAGTGGTTTTAAAAATTATGTTCCTTGAAGCAGAGGCAAATGTTATGAGGAAGTACCTTTGATGGGAGGGGAAATTAATTTCTGGTTTCATGCTTACAAAGAACTTGGTGAAACTATTTGAGTAGTTAGGAAACACCAGGACTTAGAAGTTTGTATGGGGCCTTACCTTGCATAGACTAATTGTCAGTTAACTGGAGAGGTATTGCCCAAGCTTTTCAGCTGGCAAGGGAAAATACATTTTAGGATAGGTAGGTAGAGTGCTTATCAGGTCTCATAAGTTACATGTTACCTTTTATTTTTAACCATCTGTTAACAGAAGATAACTAGTCTTTTCTTTCATTGCCAATACCTCTTTCATTCTTATAATTCAGTTTATCAGTGTATTGGGTTTGCTTGTCTGTTATAGCGACATTTTTGTAGCAGATTAGAACAGAATTGTCATTGTAGCAGCGGTCAGAAATAATGAGGCTGACTTGTAAACAAGTTTGTCTTTGAGATGTTCTGGCTAGTGTGATGTGCTACTAATGTTTATGGTCTAGAAGGAAATGACACTAAATATTTGTGAGGCTTGTGAAGGTGCCATTCAGCTGTCTGCTAAAATCTGGCTGCTTTTTTTTTTTCCTTCACGTTATTTTTGGCCAAAACATTTCAACCATTTTTGAGAAGGGAGCTAGACAAAAATAAACTATTCTGTCCTTGAAAAGGTCCGTCAGTCTGCCTTATTCTAGAGCACGAAACTCTGGTGCTTTCTGTGCTTTAGATCAGGAACTTGGCATGTGATATTTGTGGCTGAAAGGCAACTTCTTACTTTCCCTGTGCAGATCTATTTTTATTGGCCAAATTTAAATTGCAGATCAGGTTTTACCATTCTGTTGCTGATAAAATGTCAAGGTATTCTGTCTTCGATTGGCATGTTGTATTCTTGCCCTTTTTAGCAGTCTTGTTTCTTGAGGCAGGGCAGCTGAAAGCAGCCCTGGTGCAATTCCAGGTGCCTGGATTGAAGGCAGGAACCTGTTGTGTCCTCAGTTGTCTTGCAGAACCATCACCAGGCGTGGTAAGGAGTAGACTTTGATGGAAGGCCGGCTGGAAACTGGAAGCATAAGGGAGAGAAGGATTAAAATAGAACTGAGCAGAGAGGGACCAACTGGTTGGTCAAAGAGACTGTGTCTGGTTGGCTACTGAAAAGCCCGACCATGGTGGGAGGGATGGGACTGGGTGAACGGTAAGATCCAGGAGCAACCTGGATGGGAGCAACAAAGAATGAATAAAAGGACCTGAGAAGGGACAAAAGTGCAAGAACCCAGTAGGAATAGGAACTGTGTTATCACATCACATTTTCTTCCTATTGGACCTCTGCCTTATCTATGTCCAGAGTGGATGAAAGATGAAATGTTTCTATAATGTCATTGTTCCATGCCTGGCTGCAGGTATTACTAACTTCTGCCCATTTGTACCCTACTCAATGTGCAAAATTTATTAATTGCTTCATATGCTCACCTTTTGCAACTTTCCTAAGTATTAATAAATCGACACAACACCTTTGGTGAAATGTAGGAGGCTGTTACTTCTGTGTTATGGATGGGAACTAAAGCACAGAACATTCAGAAAACCAACATTCCAAATATCTGTGAATTTACACTGCCCTCGTTAAACAGATAAGGGCTTAAGGTTTCAGCGTGCTTACTTTATATAGTACTGTTATTTATGGCAGAGTTTGGGGGCTTAATGTTGCAGTCTGAATAGAGTTCTAGCAACATAATCAGTTAATATATTAAAAAAAAAGTCTAATTCATCTTTAAAAAAAACCCAAACATTTTTTGTGAGGCAAAAGTTGATTTATCTTAATCCAGGGTGAAGTGATCTTTACTACAAGCAAGAAATAATTCTCTGAGCCTTCTGCCCTGTCTCATGAAAATGTTATATACGATTTCTCAGAGTCATAATATTTTCTTCTAATGTATCATACATCTGGTTTTTGCTAAAGTCTGTTTAGGTAAGAATTGCTGAGAGTGAGTGACTGATGCAAAATGAAGTGCATAACATAATTATTTTAAGAAATGCTGTCAATTCTTGTGAGCTATTTTTAGTGGTGGTTCTTTGTTTCCAGTGGCTTTTCTGCAACATGCAAGCTGTTATTTTGCTGACTCACTGTTACAATTTCAGAAAAATCCTGGAAAAAAATAATACCAGTAATACTTCTCTGTATTCATTAGCACGTGTTTTGTATTAACTTTGAATATTTTATCAAAATGTCTGTGGATAGTTTGCCTTTGAAGCCGTAATTATCTGTCAATGACAATAAAAGCACCTAAAAAGTGTTCTTTGAGCTCAAGAAGATGGGGCAAAATTGGGAACTCGGGGTATGTCAGAGTTAAGCTAATTGTGCAGGGGGTTATAAATCATACTTGTGTTCTAGGGAACATCTAGAGCTTGTATAAGGACAAGAAGCATTTACTGTGCCGTTTGGGGAACACTTTGCACTTTGCTTACAGTGACCAGCCTGCTCACTCAGCATAACAAAAGCTGTCCTTTCCCATGGTTTTGGGGTGACCACTCTGTCTCTCAATCTTTCTACAAAATTAGAGCATTCCGGTCTCCTTTTGGCTTCTTAAATTAGGACAAGAAGGAAAAGCAGCATCTTAAGTGTAGTATCTTGCCAGCTGACTCCAATAAATGGCTGGACAGAGCTGTAATGAGCAGGGTAATGCTGAGATGGGATGGATCAGGGAGGGAGGGAAGGAAGGAAGAGGAGGAGGAAGCTGTAACATTTTCCCTGAGAGTCTTTGGTGAAAAATTCCAAACTGTCATGAGGAAGTGCTTTACTGTCAGCCTCTCTCCAATTAATCAGCTTGGTTTTCACTGTAAGCCTGGTGGTGTTCATAACTGTACACGGTTCATGTTGCTCATAGTCGGGAAAACTGAGAAACGGTGCTTTGCTGTAAGTGCAATTCTGACAGGTAGAAGAGTCTTTTTCTGTAGTAAATCAATTGGAAGTTGTCTGCACTATAAAGATATAGATACTTACTTATAATCTCTGATTAGTGGAAGCTGGACCCTCCTGACTCTCTCTGCTGCTCTACAGTCACTTGCAGTGAGGCAGACTGGAGGAATTGGGAGTTCTCCAGTGCTCCTCCTGAACGTGGCTGGCTGACACCTCGCCGTGCATCCCTCCCCGAGTACTGTGGCAAGATCAGGCTTTCTCACAGCCAAAACGCTGGGTACATTTCGTCTCACACGTATAAATGTTAACGTGTTAAGGAGGGGTAAGGATAGACAGAGGTGCATCCTGGTTCTGCTTAGCTGTTTCTTTTTAAATACTTCTGCTCTGTCTCCTTAGCTTCTGTCTAGGAGGCAGAACCAACCAATTTTTCATTGCCTTCAGCAATTGTCTTCTCATGCAGAACATCGTAGCTCTGGGTTTATACATGGCTTACCTGGAGTCAGGAATATACCCATTTCAATGGGCTTGAGTCAGTGGAAACTCAGTGAAGTGTTTCTTATTGTTAATGCTTGGGTCAGGGATGACAAATCCATTTGCTTTATACCTGTAGTTTCTCTGTTGTGGTCACTGTTCTGAGCTGCTTTGCTTTTCTGAATTAAAATGAGATGTGCAGTGAAGTTACCAGATTGAATTCACCCCTCTAAACTCTGCACTCACCCACTAAAAGCATTAACCAAAGGTGGTGAAAATAAGGTTAACCAAGTATATAGTTTGATGATAAGAGAAAGAGCCTTGGCTCGCTCTTTGCGCTTGCTCATCCTTAAAACATTTGCATTGACACAGGGGTTCCTGTAAGGGAGCAACATAAGAATGGCTATTCCAGACAATGAACCTGGAATCAATAAAGTATGTAAATCTATATCTGACTTAAGCGAACAAATAAACAGTTTTGCAGTCTATATACTGAAGTGTCTTCCTGACCCTTGCACTGTCTTTTGCAGGATATCTTGCACAGTCTTACATAGGTCAGCTTCATTTATGGAGCACGTTAGTCTTTTAAAGTGAAGCTGTCATGCTGGTATAGATTGGTTTTGTAAGCTGGAACTGGAATCAGTCGTGACTCGGGGGAATACATTCATACTTTTACATGCCATTTCATTAGATTTAATATGTTTCATTTTTGTTAGTCCCTGATTTTTTGTAGTTTTAAAGGAAATATTTAGAGTATCAGCACCAATTTGAATTCAGGAGATGAACTGCAGTCATGATTCCTTATGGTACGTACAGCTTCTGAGCTGCAAAGAAAGGGCAAGCGATATGGAGAGGAGGAAGCTCTATTTTGTTCTTTTCCTCCCTTTTATGTTCAGGTAACTCCCACTAGAGACGTAATCTAGTTGGTTATAAAGCTTTAGGAATATGCAACTATTTATTAATAGTAATAACAGTAATAATAACAACCACAATAGTAATAGAAATAAATTTGGACTGTACTACTTGTCCCCAGTTGAATGAGCCACAGGTAAGAAAGCTAGATAGGAAGATGGGAGAAAAGCATCTTGTTACACGCTGCAGAATGGAAAGGGAGCATGAAAGCCACTAAAGGAAAAAAGAAAATGAGTTAAGAGGTAGGTTTCATTAGTGGGGGAAAATGAGACAGGGGGAGTGGAGAGAAAGGAACAGTGCAGAAAGTGATGTAGTGGAGGTGGAGATAACTGGTTAATACAGTGAGAAACCTCAACCTCTTTTGAGGAGGATTAGGAGACATTAAAGAAAAGCAGAAATGATATTCTATTGAGTTACAAACAGCAAACAGGCAGAAAAGAGTTAATTAAGTTACATCCTGGCAATAGAAAGTCAAATGTGAGATGACATTTTGGCTGTGAGGCCCACTTTAGGCTGTTGAAAAGTAGTGGAGTACTAACCATGTTCTATTTTTTCCACAGCCTCAAGAAAACCTCATGGCTGCAGTGTCGCTGCTAATTTGCTTTTACATTTTATCACACGTTCGTTTTCTAGAGTTCATTGTATGTCTTCTCAAAGCTTTTGTTACATTGGTTTTTACATTTTAAAGGTAGATAGTTGTGAAGGATGAGAATTAGAATAGTAGAATTAGGAATAAATAGTCTGCCTACGTAGAATTAATGCTATAAATTACCGGAATTTTACTGAAACAAATGCCACTAACAAAGCTGAAAAGCTAAATGGAAACACGTGCTCTGAGCTTGCTGTTAGGTAGTTTGAAGGCATATCTGTGCTGTTATGTTATCTCTTCCCTTTCATTTGTGTACAGGTTTGTTTTCCTTACTCATTTATAAATGAATGAGAGCAAGAAGGAAGTGGCCATACTGAGCCTGTATTGTTTCTACAAGGGTAGCTTATAAACAGATTATCAAAACAAACATTTGTACCACTCTTCATTCCACGAATAGAGAGCTATCTGATAGTAGTCAGCGTGGTGCATCTCGTAGGGGACTTGAATTTAATACCAGTGTTAGGCTTTCTGTAAGAAGATAGCCTATAAAACTGGAGCCCTGCTTTGCTGTGTCGACATGTCTGGAGCTCAGAATAAAATTGAGTTTCCTGCTTTAGCTGTAGCTTGGTCTTAAAATAACCTGAAGAAATTATAGTTCTGATTACAGAGAAAGTGAAGGACTTAGAACATTCGCCTAATACAGTCACGGGATGACACAAGGCTTAGTCATCTGTAGTCCGTCTTTAACGGGCATTTCAGAGGGGGAAACAACCCTTTGAAATTGGATAATTTCATTTGCAATCAGGCCTAATTATTTTAAGAACAGAGAAAACCTTTGTTTTTTGGCAAAAATAATCATCTGGAATCCAATTAGAGGAGTACAAGCCATTTTCAATATAATGGATACCACACAGCATCCATAGGAAAAATGTTGTCTCAGGAGAGAGCTATGAGAGCTATGTTTGAAATGGACTTCACCTCTCGTTTTTCTTATTGCCATTTCTGAAATAAACAATTGTGCTCAAAGGACACATCACCCTAAAGGATAAATAAAATGCTTCTGACTGAAAGTACATTCAAACTCCATCCGTGATAGAGAGTAATTTAAAAGTCCTAGGGAAGTCTTTCTATCATCTTCTGGGTATTATGTAACTTTACAGCAGCAGAAAACACTTAAAGAAAGTAAATCACACCAGCAGAAAATATGGCCATCCTCATAAAAACACAGATTTGAGAGCACCACTAGTGAACTGAAAAACAAAAGTATATCATTTGCAATTAAGACAGTTTAAGTTAGCTAACGTTATTAAAGGTCTTTCAGCTCTTCTCTGGGTTTTCTTTTTGCCTGCTGCAGTTCTTGTCCGTCTTTATAAAATTACTAGTGGTATTTAAAGACTTGTCATAGTGAGCTTATATATGAGTGTATGTGTATGGAGAAGTAAGCCAATGAACTGGTCAATCAATACTATTCTTACAGATTCACCATGAGAGAAAGGCAGTGCTGCTTTGTGTCGATAGAAGAATCAGAGAGTATCCAGTGTTGGTCTAAAGGCTTGTTGGCTCCAGTGTTGGTCTAAAGGCTTGTTGGCGATATAGTTTTGCTGGAGGGTGGCCAAAGGCATACTGTATTATTTACACAGTGAATAAGCTTTCCTCATTTACTCTACTAGATGTGGATAATTATCACTCATTTTAGGTTTTTCTGCATAAATGACACAGATGTCCAGACAACATATTTATAGCTTCAACCCATCTGTGCTAATTTTTCTATAAATGTCCTTTTAGTGCAGTAATCATTCTGTTTTATCAACATTATCCGCAGTGTTGAACAACATGCAAAGATGTGACTAATATTCAGCCCTCATTAAGGAAAACATACCCACCCCCACCCCATCCCAGTGTCATGGCATGGTTGGAAATTTCCTGGAATGTCTTGTTGGCTTTGCCTTGGTGGGTTTCTGGGGTTGGCTTCCCCGAGACATCCAAGACTGACACCTTGGTGCTGGAGGGCAAGAGACAACCAGTTCTCCCCCAACCTTTGTTCAAGGTGTAATGCAGCTGTGTATATTTGGTTATTCATAAAGAACACACAGAAATATGTATTTATTTTTTCTGAATTTAAGGGCTTTGCTTTAGAGCCCTTAATTAGACCCTACATCCTCTGTACGTTGCTGGGTGGAGTGAGGTAGCTAACTAGAGACTTAAGTCCTTGAACTGGGACCCAACTTTGTATGGTACCAACAGGAAAAGCAGGGAGTATATGGGGACTACTCTGCTGTCGTTTACTTCTGATGTGCTGTAGATGGTTGGCTTTCCCCCTCCTCTTGCCACAACTCACCACTGCAGAGGCAAGTTTGCATTGGAAAAGACAGTGCAGTGTTTAGTATAAACCCCTTTTGCGATCTGTTTCAATAAATCACCTCAAATTCATCAACCTTCCTCAGACTCACCCATAAGAATGTTGTGTATATATTATTATTAGGATATTTATGTCAGAAGCAATTAATGTTCGTTCAAAGAAAGTGTGTTTCTAAATGAAACGATTTGGTCCTTTATAATTTATGCTGTCATGTCCCTCAGTTCCTGAAAGCCTCCACTGCAATTTACACTTTAATGATCTGGAAAAAAAATATTTCCAGAAGCATGGCCATATTAAATGATAGGAGCAAAAGGAAATAATCCAGAATCATAAACCAGCTAGGTATTTCCAGTCCCAACCTCAAAACTTTTTTGTTAAATTAGCAAAAGCAATTGAGAAAATGGGGTCAAGACCTCCAAACTCAGTCTTATTTAAGAGCAAAACATTACAGCGATGGAAATTCTAAATAGGGTAGAGTTTAAAATGGAAACAGTGTTATCAAAATCACAGGCTTCTGAATGTCCTCCTACTTAAAGATGTACCGAAGTACTTAAAAGTAGTATTAAAGTACACTTCTCAAGACAAGTAGTACCAGGCTTCATAGGGTAAATTTCTTCTGCTTCTGCAGGGCTTTAAGTTATTTGATTGATCATGTATATGAGCCCGTTCACTAGCACTGACTCCTGTTTTCTCAGGTAAGAGTAAACTGTATGCGATAGTGGAGTTCAATCTGGTAAATACAAATACTGACTGCTCATAAATGAAGCAGTAGCAAAGAAACCACTGATGTTTTCCAGTTTTGGAGCTAGGCTTTTCTGCTCGCACGTTTCCCATGTGATCTGAGCCCTCACAGAAGAGCTGTACCTTATACCACCTTTAAACCATGCTTCTGGAAATGGAAGGTTGTAAAAATTCCTCCTTGAGGTGTACAGACAAGTGGACAGCTGATTTTGTTGAGGTAAAATAGCACTTATACTCTGCATTTTCTCTATTACTTAAGATCCACATTTCAAAATTATTTAGGCATGAAGGAACTTGTGCAAGAAGGAACTTTGGAGTCTTGAAAGCACTTGGAAGGCCAATGACTGCTGAGACCTGACACTGGGCATCCAAGGTCTTTCTTAAGGGATTAAATGCTTTTAAAGCCTTCCCCAAGTTCTAATATATTCTTCCTGTGGTGTTGTGAGTAAGTTAAAAGGCTAACTTTGGAGAATCAAACTTTTCCTGCTAGTTTTTATGTATCCTGATAGGATTCCTGTATGCTGGTGTTTGTATACTGGTAGGATAAGCAGCTTCTAGTGAGTTTAGAAACATATTACTGGAAAGGTAAAACTGCTTCTTCTTACTGTATCAAAAAAAATCCTTTCTATCAAAAAGTTTTGGTCTGTAACGGGGTCAGATGAAATTAAAGTAGCATTTCATTCTGTGTTATAGGAACTTCCTCTGAAGTTTCAGACTACCAGACTAGCAGGCTAAATTCAGCAGCGGGGATGCCTTCAATTAACTGTATCTGTTCTATTTGTAGTACAAAGGATATGAACGGCCTACATAGCTTAAAAGAAAGGAGGCTAAATAGAACTTAAAGAGGTACCCTGCATATAGCACTCTCAAAAGAAAGCAATGGGATCACTGCCAGGCAGCAGTGTAAGATCATAGCTAGTGCAAAGACTTGTATTGAATGTATATGAGTGTGCTGCCTAGTCAATAAGACATCCAGGAAGAATTTCTGTAGAAGAGGTAGCTCATAAGGTAAAGCATTCTGCTGAAAAGAGTGGAGAAGTGAGCAATGCAAATGAGTTTTAGGCAGAATTAGCAAGTTCATTTTAGAGGAATGCATGGTTAGCTCAGGGGACTGGTAATAATCTTGAGATCTTCATCTCCAGAGCACCAGTTTGAATTTGACCTGGTTGTTGCTGCCAATCAAAATACATTGTCCTTGCTATTGATCTCTGTGAACTGACTTTCCAGTACCCTTGGAAGAAAATCCAGAACCTGCAGTTGGCACATTAAAAACAAAAAAAGAGATAAAAGAATTTGTCATAAAAATAGTTGGCATAAAAGAATTGAATGAGCACAGTGATTAACTTACTATTTACCTTCTGCAGACTAACTCAGCTGGTCTTCTGGCAGAGAGCATGGGGAATATCATGTTCCTCATGTCTCTCAACTAGCATAGGTCTTTAAGCTGTAATGTGTTAGTGGAGTGAAGTAACTATTGAGCTCTCAGTAACAGAAAAAAAGGAAAATGAATGAAAGGAATGACTGGTATATTTTGTCACTGTTAAAATATCTGGAATCATCAAAAAGTTTGAAACCTTACTGCATTCCTTTGTACGCTGGATTTGATCATCTCAGGATGTGCTATCTTACAAGCCCAAATTCCTGAAGAACAAAATGGCTGGGTTATGCTTCCATGAGATTGAAAGGACAGCTTTGGCACCTCAGCCACATTATTTACGCAACTCTGTTAATAGCAATCCATCTGCCTGTCCCATCTACATTGCCTGTTATTTACTCCCTGTGGGCAGTAGACGTGAGGAGACTCAATGAAGTATCGTACTCAAAAACCAAAGATGATATGCACAGAGAAGCAGTGGAACCACCTTTCCCACTGTGACTGGATTTAAGATTTGACTTTCAGTGAGTTTACAAAATCCCCTTGAAAACATCTCTAAGTTTGAGACTCTGGGGGACTCCATCCTGTTTCATTTCAAGAGTGATATTAAAACAAGGTTCCTTGGCCTCAAGTGGCATTAGTACTTGGTGTACTAAGTATATACTACTGTTGTACTTATGTAGTACTGTCATTTAACTTTCTTAAGAATGTGGTAGAAGTAGTTTTTTAATGATGTTTTCTGGTGGTAAATGTAGATATGGAAGACAAGAAAAAAAATTTATTTTCCTTGGTTCCTATACCCCAGGAGGTCCAAAGAACAAGGAGAACTCTTGATTCAGAAAGCAGTGGAAAGGCTGGCATGTAGTCAAAGAGAAAAAGGGGACTGTAGCACCCAAGCTTGTTTCATATTGTTAGGAAATCACACACCAGCCCTAGTAGTTTCATTTAATAAAATGAATGAAGTCCATTTAATAGTGCTAGAAGGTGGAGGGATTGTGGATTACGGTTTGTTTGCTTTATCTATGTTAAAGGTGGCACAGATCGTAGCCAGTGGAGCTACCCTGTCATCTGGCTCCAGGCAACTAGATATTCACTGATGTCATTAGTTCAGACACATGATAAGTATGCAGTAAATTTTCTGTGTATTCAGTAACTTGAGTTAGGTAGGATTTCATTCCAGGGAAGAATGAGCTAAGATCAAATCAGCTCTCTATCAGGAAAGGTAAAACACTTAGAATTTCTATTAAACAGATTAATATGACTACATTTAAAATAATTTTGCACAGGACAGATTTTGGGAGTGTATTCCAAACATAGCATCACAAAGGAAAACTAACGCTGTCTCCTTGGTAGTGAAACTCCCTCACAGAAATTTTGTCCGTAGAAGATGCTTACTCATTCCAACTAAAACAGTAATCTTTGTTGGATTTTACTGGATTCAAGAGAAAAGAACTTCTCCCAGATTCTGGTTTTCACTAGATCTCTGTTTTTCAAAAGTGCAGGACTTTCAATGGGAGGAGGAAGGGATTACCCCTATCTGCTGAAGATGCAACCTCTTCCTGTCAACAGCTCGAGATGAAAAGCACTGATGCTGCGAACTTTCGAATTCCATCTGATAGAGACTAATTCTAAAGATGTGCACCAGCTAAATTCTCACTAGAAAAAATGAGAACTTTGGCATCATACACTGCCAGACATTTCATTCTTAGAAACAAGATTGAGTGTGAGAATGTTTCATAACTTAATTCTGCGTATCAACTGTTACATCCATAGAGGTCCTATAAATGTTTTATAAAAGCAGCATTGCTTTGGTTGTGTTACCAGTAGAATCCATCTCCTCTGGCTTTTTTTTTAGTGATAATGTTTGCTTTAGGGAAAAAACCCTTATTTTTTCAGCTGAGAGTATTTGAAGGATTTAATTACATTCTAAATTAGTTCCAAAATAGATAATAATATTAAGGGAGAATATACATTGAGATTTTTAAAATATTGGATTAAGTTTCTCTGTATCACATACAAATTACTGTTTTTTATAACCAATGTCAAAGATTTGCCCAAAGGAATAAATTAATGTGCATTTCAATACACCTTCAAGGATGGTGTAAATTAGATTTTCATCTAGGTTAAGCACATCTATCTCCATATAAAAATTACCAAATTCTGAAAAATACCCTCAAATATACTTCTTGGGTGATCTCATCTCACCCTACAGCACAATCCATTTCCCCCAGTGAAGGTATTTCACTGAATTCAATGAAGTACAAGTTTTATAAACTGCATCCTTGCCAAACTGACACCAGTTACATTCTCTGCTCAATTATTCTGAGCTTTCCAAATTCTTGTGCTTCATTCCTTGATTTTCAGATCATTTCTGCTTAGTCAAAGACTCTCACTCACATCTGTCTTTACCAGCGCTGTTGGGCTCTAGGGCTTGGGAACGAAAATCCAGGTTGATGCAGAGACCCATTATTGGGTGAGACACGTGTGGTGTACACGTATTCGGGAGCAACAGTTTTGGAATTTTGTCATGGCAAGGAAAAGTATTGTCATACCATGAAAATGCAGGTTATTTACTTGTTTTTTGTAAACATCTGACCAATATAAAGCTTTTGGTAAAACCGCAGTCTCTGCGTGAGGAGTTGTAGAGCTTTGGAGAGAACCTGCAGGTTTCATCTGTGGTGAATGTGCTCCATTCTGGAGTTCAGCTGGTTTCATTCTTGGCTGCCGCGAGCTGAAGCTGAACCTGCATCCAAGTACCGAGAGGACATCTGTCATTCCTCTGCTCAGTTACTTTTCCTGCTTTGCTCTTGTAGGAAAGAGAAAAACCCGATAGGATAATCTGGAATGCTGAGCTTGTGTTGACGGCCAGGAACTGAGAATTAGAAGCTGAATGTGGTGGGGAGCTGGAGAACAGATGAGAGGAAAAAGCCCTTCAGGAAAAAACCAAGCATTTGTGGCTCAATATTTGATGTAGGCTAACAGCCATAAACCTACTTTTTCCTATTCTTAGAGCGTCTACTTGAAGTTAGTGCCAATTTAAAACCTAATTGAATAACTGGTTCCTATTTAAATATACATCTATGCAGTTGATTAACACTTTCTCCTAAATTCTGAGGACCAGTTCACTTCTCGTGAAATAAGACATTAAGACGATCATCAGACTTGAGTAATTAGTAGCAACAGCCAAAAAAGTCAATGTACTGTGTTAAATGGAATTATTATAGTTGCCTAAGAATCCTGTTGAAGAGCAGGCTCTTGAAGGATATCAGATAGATTCTGTATAAAGGAACAAACATTTTTGAGGGAATAGATTGTCTCTGCAACAGTTTTCAACTGGCGATGGATCACTGATAATACTTATGATTTCTGCATTCCACTGCATGGTTTCCTGCTGAAGAACGTGGTCTCGTGGCCAGTGACTGAAAACCACTCGGGGAGTCTTTTTACTTCTTTAAGAGCTTTGTCTGCTGGGGACCATTCTGCAAATGTGTATGAATCTTTAGGGATAGCAATCAATCTTAAACTGATTTCAACTGTTTGTTAATAATTTAGACTGTAAATTAGAAGTCTGTGAGATTTAGTTTTCCACAGAGCACTAATTTCTTGATGTTCTGCGTATTCTCTCTGTATTTTCTTCCTGACAGAAAGCAGACGGGAATTAAGTTATGTTATACTTTGAGTTCTAATTTGAGCTTCAGTTTCTCCTCGATAAATGTGTCTATGGATGCTCACAGTGGACATTCTACAATGTTCAAGTGCTGTCTGGAAAGGTTTTCTCTCTTCTTCCCTTTCTTTCTGCCTTATGGGCAGGATGGAAAGCAATAGCAGAAGGAATGAAGAAGTTGCTAGTTGCAAAGAAAAAGCTATTATTTTCAAACTATATGACTGAGAGAAGCAAGGGTTAGATAGATGTCATATTTTCTGTGGTAATAAGTATATGGAGCTTTATAAAGCAATAAAATTTTATTGAAGTATTAAAGAAAGTGTCACCTGTAAGAAGTGTGGTGAGTATGTGGCTGCTTTCTCATAGATTTAGGGCCATGGTCTCCTTTCTTATGTTTCCTTTAAAGAGAACTAGTTCAATAAGGGCAGAAGAATGATGTGTCCAAAAGGTGGATCTCAGGAGGAGGCAGACAGACAGGATGGTTCTTATTTTGTGCCTTTTAGGAAAGCCGTTGGGATCCTTTGGTGGATAGTGAGGTGGTCATAACCTATCTGGTACCAATCCCACTCCAGATAGAGGAGGAAGAGCTGTGCAACTAGGGCTTTCAAGAGCAGCCAACCATACCGTGCTCTTTGACATTCATAAACAAGGTTTTCTGGGGAAATTAGCCTTAGAGGCGTTGTTATACCTGAATTGTCTTAGCTGTGACAGTGTTTTCTAGGAATTTTCTGTGGTTTTCTAGCTTTCTGTAATTTTCTGTAGTCTTTTACCAGTGACTATCAGGAATATACAGCCTTATTTTATCATAGGACCATTCATACAGCCCACATTAAAAATGTTTCTGGTTTCTGACTTTTTACTACTTCGAAATACAGAAATATTTTATGGAAAGTGATAGAGTTGTGTCGAAAGATTCCTGCTGGGCTCTGCAATGACAAGAGTTCGTTCAGCGCTGGTGGCAGCAGATCTGTGCTGATGGAGACTTCCCACGTGTTGAACACAGACATAATATGTGCTAGCGCCAGAAATCGTTGTTTCCCACCTGTACAGTATAATCTGCTCCTAATGCCTATGACCTATTTTTAAGTCTTTGTCTTTATAGCTGCTTATGTGCAATATTTATAGAAACACCACTGAAATGGTCAGTAAGAGAAGTGCAGGTAACAGCCGCATAGTTCTCCCCATTTTTTTGTGGCATTTTCTTAAAATAAACAGTGGGGCAGCTATTTGTTGTGTGTGCTTGCTGCTCCCTGGAAGAAATCATATCTTTCAGCATTTTTCCCACAAAGAGCTGTTGTATTCTGAATTGTATGTGGCTTCTACTGTCTTTTGCATACCTGTCTGAGCAGATGATACCTGCTGCCTGCCTTTACTTCCACAGTAAAGCTGACTGGTCTCCTATCGGTAGTTTGCCATCAAAACTGCAAACAAAAATGTTGTGGGAAAATACTGTCCGCAGCTGAAATTGCTTATAAATTAAACATGTCATGCAAAGGACTTGCAGATTACGGGCCATTTTTTTAAGCTATAAAAGGGTTTTGTAATGCACACAAACCTACGCTGAAATTCGTAAGACCCAGCTGGTTGCTAATATTTGCTATGCTGTTAAAGCATAGAGGTATAATCCAATGAGGGATTAATTAATATGATTTGAAAAGCAAGTCATATGGTGGTTTTTCAGAAGGGAGACTGGCATTAGGGAAGACCTGCTTATATATAGCTGCACTGGAGCAATTCAACAAATTACACAATCGTCACAAAAACTGCTGAGGTATCGCATTAGTAGATTAAACTGGTAATTGAAAGTTGCAGTTTAAAACCCAGGCAGACATTTCGTAAGATTGTTTCCAGAAACGACAAATTCTTGCCAATCCAAATAAAGCAGCAGGGATATTCCCAGCGTTTCCAATCAGTTTGTATATGTACAAAGAGTTATGCCTGTATAAGACTGAGGTTGCAAAACGTCCACATGAGGGAGGTGTGCTCTCAGTGTGAATAAATAAGGCATCTGCCAGTCGATTTTTCACTGCCATTGCTCTGCTCTGTCTCTGCAGAGAGAGGGAGAGCAGAAGAGGGGCTTGGCCATGCGGTAGGCACCAGTCCTTTTCTTGACCTTAGGAGCTGAGTTGCTTTCAGGGAAGAGCCGTAGCCTCAAAGCAACGGCAGACTGACTCCAAGCAGGATTCTTTGCTGAGAGCATGTGCCAGTGGGGGCAGGAGAAAGATTAGGAATTAACATGAAAGGAACAGATTTTCTTTCAAATGCCTTTTGCCTTTGTAAATACTTTAAAAAGTTGCAGATCTTTGTACATCTGTTTGACTGATGGCCTGCGCCATTTATATGTGGGATGGGGTTAAACGCATGACTTCCCTCCATGCCTTTTCACCCATTTAAGCTTCTCTTTCTGAATAAATCATCTGCCTTATGAGAATGTACTTCTCACGGTACAATCACAGCTCAGCAAAATAGTGTGAAATGTCTGTTGGACTAAGAGAGGCGGTGTACTACCGAGTACTCTGGTGAGGGTTAATAGACAGCTGAAGTTGGCCAAAAGATGTGAGCAAAATATGTAGAAATTTTGAGTAAAAGCAATGTGTATTTACTTGTGATCCTTATTTCCATCTTCAGGTTGAAGAGAGGCTTAAAACTCGTTGTCCTCTAAGGTGTTTAACTATCACATCAGGTGAGGTGCTGGAACAGGTCGCCTAGGGAAGTTGTGGCTGCCCCATCCCTGGAGGTGTTCAAGGCCAGGCTGGATGGGGCTTTGAGCAACCCGGTCTAGTGGGAGGTGTCCCTGCCCGTGTCAGGGGGTTTGGAACTCAAATATCTTCAAGGTCTCTTCCAACCCGATCGTTCTATGATACTGGCAACTGGCACATCAGTATAGAGAAACAGTTGGCAGACATGGATTATTTCAGTCCAGTTTACTCAAACTAAGAAGTCTACCGTTGTGATTCATTAAAACCATCGGCCTTACACCATGAGTTTATAGTCCTTTTCCACTGTCTTAACAAATTCTGGGAAGTTCTCATGCTTCTTCTCCAGCCCACTTTGGAGCAGTTCCACTATGGGTCCCTTATGGATCACAAAGGAGGAAATTATTTCAGTTATTCCCCTGTCTTACCCTGTGAGCTGGCACCATGAAGCCAGCTCTAAGCAGGAATGTACTGGGAGAGGACCCACACCAGGGTGTTGGAAAGATCAAGAGCATAACTTCCACTGTTCTGTCCTTACCAGACTGTTCCTGCTCCGTACTGTGCCAAATCCTTCAGTGGGAAATGGCAGAAAAGAAAGTACAACAGGGAAATTGGTGTTTGCAGAGATTTTTCTACAGTGAGGCAACAACATCTATGCAGACCCCCTCTTCTCCCCATTGTCCCCAGTGTGCAACCCCCAGCAGCAACCAGCCTTAGCAAAGCAGTTTAGCAGCCCTGTGGCTGGCTGAGATTTCTTGCCGGATGTTTTTCTTAGACTGAAACTAGCTAAAGACCATTAGCTTCATATTGGTGGCTCTGTCTTTCACAGGCTGGAAGAGTGGTCACTCAAATTGTGGGGAGGTTGCTACTGGGAGTTGTCGGCATCAGTTATCATGGGCGATTTTTTGATCGCAAGTGGTGTTCCTGTGCTGTAAGAGTGGTTTTATCATTGCTGAATGAAAGCTGTTCCCAAGGCACTAGGCTACTCAACTGGACAAGTTTTAAAATAGTATTCATATGATGTTAATTGCCTTAATTGTATTAAATACAGGTTTACAGTTTACTAGCTAAGTGGGGGATGTTGGGTTCGTAGTCATCCCTGAAGACGTAATTCCTTGTGCTTGCTGCTTACACAGCTCCTGCTTGTTTCATGGTGCTCATACTCACTTTCAACAGGCTCTGATAATACTGGTTTATTAAAGCAATTGGGGCTATCACTAGATGTATCTCATGCAACTGTCATTAGTACTCACACCGCACATACTCAGAGCGTTTTCAAGCCAGTATCTTGCCTCCTCCTCTGAAAGAAGAACAGGGAGCTCCTCCTTTCCTCCGAGGAGAGGACTGTGACAGCAGATCTGTTATGGTCTGCACCCTGCTTGGAGGAGCTGGCAAGAACCCCCGGGAGAGGAGATGTGTGGCTTAGGCACAGTGGGAAGCAGCTTAGCTCCCCGAGGTGGAAATGTAAGCTATTCTCGGATTTAAGAATAATGGTTCTACTGGAGCCGTTTTTCTCCAGCTTTCCATACAAACCATTGACTGAAACATTATATAAGGAGAGATACTCTCCTTTTTTTTCAATATGTTCCTACAGTTCCGTGTTTTACAGCCTGTAACATGGCCTTTCAGTGTCCATTTCTTCACCCAGCTATCATTACATATATATATAGTTCAAATGTAAACTGCGAGTAAAGTTGATGTTACTTTTTTCTTGGTTGCTCTTCCTTTTGAGCTTGGCTGTTTTATGATAGCAGACCCCAGTGCTTCTGTGGCTTTTGACTCAATTGTGTCTGTTTGTGGCATGTTTTAGTAGTAAAATATAATAAAAAGGATTAAAATTCAGACAGGTATAAAATTACATGTATGTACATAAAATATAAATCTAAATGTAACAACATTTCAAGAATTTCACTTTTAAGGATACTTTCCAGATTATACTGCTTTCAAGTTGATTATTCTTTTTAAAGGCGTACGGAGGTGTGGTGGAGTTTTATGTTATGGCAAAAAAAGTGTTTTGAGAAGAAACCTTCATAGGTTTGTGTTTTTATTTTATTCTTTTATGGTGGTGCAAGCTACTGATTCAAAAAAAAAAAAAGCATAAGAAAGTGGTTAAGAACCTACTGTGCTAGCAAATACAGGTATTTCGATGCATTAATCATTTTACTCAGCAGCTCCAGTAGCGTGTTGATACTACCGTACTCGGGAGACTGTGGTCAGTCCCTGGTGCCCAAGGTCGGGCCGAGGACTGGAACCACAGTCATTTAGCAGGAAGTTTATACTGGTTCAGGCTGTGCCTTGGAATATTGGGAGGCCTACTGTGGAAAAGGAAACCGCAGGGAAGGGATGAAAACAGCTCTGCCTGCCCATGCCAACATACACCACTGGTTCAGCAATCCTACCAGTACAGTTTCACAGTGGGAGGTGTCAGTGAAGGTAATGTAGTCGAGAGTACGAAATGAAACTTCCCACTAGTCTCCAAAGTCCCTTCCCTACATCAGGTCTAGGTTTTGAAACTGTGGGTGGAATAACCTCGATTTGGGATGACACTGAACATACCCTTCCTTGAAGGTTTATACTTCCTGGAGACTTTTTCATCAATCTTAAGCGTTAAAAAAGGGAGAACATAAAGCTTGGACAAGTAGTGTGTTGCAATACAGGCTGGGAAAGTTGGGGTTGTTCAACCTGGAGAAGAGAAGGCTCTGGAGAGACCTTATAACAGCCTTTCTGTACCTGAAGGGGGCTACAGGAGAGATGGGGAGGGACTGGCTATCCAGGGGTGTAGTGCTAGGACAAAGGGTAATGGTTTTAAAATGAAAGAGGGGAGATTTAGATTAGATACTAGAAAGAAACTCTTTGCTGTGAGGGTGGTGAGGCACTGGAACAGATTGCCCAGAGAAGCTGTGGCTGCCCCATCCCTGGAGGGGTTCAAGGCCAGGCTGGATGGGGCTTGGAGCAACCTGGTCTGGTGGGAAGTGTCCCTGCCCAGGGCAGGGGGGTTGGTCACTTCCAGTTCTAACTATTCTAAGAGTAATACCTGGAGGTGATGGTGAAGAGTTTAGAAGGACCATGGGAGGGAAGCAAAACACACAATATCGGTTAAAAACAGACAAAAAACCCGGCTGCTTTTCACTACATAATCTCTTTAAATATGGTTGTGTTTGGGGTTTTTTTTTGCTGCAATTCCTTTGCTCTTTTTGCTATCTTTGCTATGGTTCTCTCTATTCTTTCAGAAAGTTTATATTTACTTAAACTTTTTTTTTTTCTCTGTAAATATTGCACTATGAAATAGGACACAGGTGGTTTAGTTTGAGCAGAAAATATTTAACTTTCACAATAAGACAAAAGTAATAACTATTCACAGAGTGAATTTGAGGGAAGTGGATTCCCTTCACTCTGCTTTTTTGTTTTTTGTCAAGGTGCAATATATCATCTTGAAATTACTTTAACATGGAGTCAACTGTATTACGGGAAGGAAGAATTGCTTGTAATCTGATGTGACAATAATAGGTGAACAGACAATCATTTATTGTGAAATAGTTTCAGCTCTGTTTCTTGGAATAAGGTCAGTTTTGACATTTATTTATGAACAGTAAATTGGAAACTGCTTATAGTGTAATATTATTACCCCCATTTATTCATTTTATCTTAAATAACTTTTTACTTTCTTCTCTCTGGCAAGTTCATGGTAGGATCCCTACGTCTTGAAAGGCTAACTTGAAAGGTGCCCGTCTTGGAAGATTTTGGGAATTTTTTTCCCCCTCTGAAAACACCACTTTCCATACATTATAGGTATCAGCCTTGCTTTCTTGAGAAATGTTTGTGTCTTTCTACCCTTTGTTAATACAGTTCTCATTTAGAAACAGGAACTGTGAAATGTGCTGGGGAATAAATAGATCTCTTCTAAATAGACATTGTCAAGGAAGATCAGAGGAAGTGAATTGTGCAAATTCTTAGAACCGAGTAACGTTTATTTCAGAAAAAGACATTTTTCTCAGATCGGAATGGCTTTTGCTTTGCAAGTAAGTTACTTTTTTCTCTCTCTTTGCAATGATGGTAACAGGGAAAAGTTTGTGGTGGCAGTTTCTGCAGATGGAAGGTTGCAGAACGTAGCTGTTTGAGCGTGTCCACCAGCTTGATAGCAAAATTGGAAAAGCCAGCAGGGTTTTAAGCCTGGGTGGGCACTGCATTGAAGTTTGTGTCATGTAAGCTTGCTGGCATTATAAGAATAATCTCATTGCTGTAGCAGTGTTTTGAACTCAGAAACACGTGGAACTGAACACACACATGGGGCAAACGTGCCCTGTAAGGTCTCAGTAGAGGGCTTTATTTAAAGGGCTGGAAAGTTTAGTGGGTAATTTTCCACCTAGTCTCCCTGTACCATTTGAGGGAAAGACGATCAGCGGGTCCATGCTGGAAAGGCAGAAGAAGTCTCTGAAGAGGGTTGATGTTTCTCTGAAATCTGAGAAATAATGGAAGTGAGCACTAGTTTCTCCAGCTGCCGTGCTCTGGAGTAGTTCCGTGTGGGCAACCAGTTTTCAGGAACTGAATTCCAAAGATCTTTTGTGTAGCTTACCCACAGTTGCTTTATTAGGACATCTGGGCTGTAGCAAATAACTGTATTGAGCTGCAGGATTTTCACTCAGTTCTGGAAGTTTGGAACCTTTAACCATAATTGGATGGATGTTGTAAAGTGCTGGAGAGTTTGAATGGCAGAAGGGATTAAGTTTATTTATTTATTTATTTATTTATTTATGGAACTATGTATCTGGATATGTATGTGATCTCCTTTGTCTGTCGTACAGGAATCAAAAGCAGAATATCCTGTTGTCAGACATAATTTCCAGTCAAAAATTGCAGTTATCAGTAAATTAAATTTCAAGTGGTGGCAGTAAAAATTATGGCAGATGGTTCAAAATAGGATTTTAAATGATCTCTGATGGTTTTATTGTTAACTGTTCACTATAATAATTTGTCCCTGTCAAGAGAAAGGGTGATCCCACCCAGAAGCG
Source organism: Thinocorus orbignyianus (assembly GCA_013400375.1). Lineage (NCBI taxonomy): Eukaryota > Metazoa > Chordata > Aves > Ciconiiformes > Thinocoridae > Thinocorus > Thinocorus orbignyianus. The sequence continues at coordinate 957,616 of VXBW01000699.1, read as the reverse complement.
TTGATGAGATCTTCCCTTTTTGCTACAATAACATGCTGTCAGTATGAATGTATTTGCACACAGTTCTATGTTATTGTTGACTAACAAAGAATCCAGGTTCTCCTTGTTCCAAGGGGTGCAGGGCCTACAGTTGTTCAGCCTTGTGACCCCAAGTCATGCAGCTTTATGGCATTTGATTTCCATACCTTTTTAGATGTGGGTGATAAATATAGCATGGCACTGTCTGAAGTCAGCTTCCTTGTAATTAGTGGTGAGATCTCAGCAACTTCATCCCAGTCTGGAACTAATCTCCTTTTTATCAGAATTTCCTCTCAGATAAAGTGAAACAAGCTGTTAAAAAAGAGGGTACAAGTTCTGGAAATGGATGGATTAAGTTTATCCTCTTAATAGATACTCTTTATCTCTTTTTTAAGGAAGATCAAGTGCTAGTTTTTTATCATCTCTGGCATGGAAGGTGAGCCATTCCTTTTACCTATATTGAAAAGGCATTTAAAGTAAATCTTTGAAAAGTCATTTTGCATGTGTGTTGACCAACAATTTAATTTTTCTTTTTTCTTTGGGCAGATGAAGGTGTGATTGGAAATGAAATGGAATTTTATGGGTGCATAAGCAAGCTCATTCTGAACCAAGAGCTAGTTAGTTAGTCACTTTGGGACTCTGAGTTGTGGAGAAAGTGAAAGGTAATAGTATTGGGTATGAGCTTTGCTTTGTGGTATTTCATCAGGTGCACAGCTCTCAGTTGACAGAATAGCACTCACATACTTGGAATGAGTGAAATCAGTGTCATCTCCACTGTCTGTATTTCCAGATCTCCTTTTCTTCAGGTGGATTGACTCTTAGTCATTCTCTCCATATTTATGCTATGTCCAGACCCTGTTATTCTGTACTTTCTGCAGAGTGCTTCTGTCCACAAAAATGAGTAGCTAGTGGTTGTGTAGATTTTGCGGTAGTTCTAGGAAAAGGTGCTTTGTATTGGTGAGTAGAGGGAAGTCAGCTTCATGCGGTCTATTCATCACCTTCAGTTCCTAAGATGCTGCATGAAACATGCTTTGTGGATATAGTGTCATGGTTTCAGTGGTTATTTAATTAATTAAATATCACAATCAGAGGAGATAGTGCTGGGCCAAGGTTGGCTACAGGGAAATCCATACCAATGTTGAAATTTCAGGTAACATATTCACTGTCAGATCCTAACTAAGGGGAGAAGACCAAACACAAGCATATCTAGAAATTAGTGTCAATAACTTCATTAGCCAAAATAGATTCCTGTTTCTTAGCAGCATAACTCTAAGAAATATAAGAATGCATGTCCTTTCTGGACACGTCAAAAATTATTTGCATTTTGTTCTTTATTCCTTTAATACACTTCATTATAGTATTTTCAATAAACCAAAGCTGTTGAAAATAACTGCATGGTAGCTTTTGAAATACTTTGAGTAAGAGAGAGGGAAACTTCAAATTAGTCAGATTACTGTGGTCAGGAAGAAATTTTAAAATTCTGAGAAAGAAAACAAATTATACTGAACAGCAGAACCTAGTAAAGGATGATGATGCTGCCACTAAGATGCTCTATTGAGAATCTCAGGATCCAGCCTTCTGCAGTGCATTGATGAGGAGGTTTCAGGCTGGATTCCAGTTTGTGTCCTGTTAAAGTGAACGTGTTAATGACTTCTGTATCATACCAAGCTCTTGGTGCTTTGCCTTAATATCAGTATTGCGAACTTTCCTTGGCAAATCTTAAATTAGTTGTGCTGCCGCCTTCTCCTAGTTCTTCATACACAGTGTCTGATGCAATAACATGTTGTTAATGTTGTCTTATTGATCACAAAAAGCTCTGCTTAAAGTGCAGAAGCTGAGTGATTAATTTTATGTTGCCTCTCACATTGCAGAATTTTATTTTCTAATGTTTCCATCCGGGTTCAAAAGCTCAGTCAACAAGACTAAATGTGCTTCTTATTGCAATGTGCTAAGACTTGTACATCTTAGGTTAGATGAGAAGGAAATTCTAAATTGAATGATTAATTTGTTAAGTGAGGGATAGGGGTTTCAATATGACTAGGGTTTATTTAAATGATTAGGCTGAAATTCTCAAAAGACCCAAAGAGTTTCTTGAAGAGTAATTTTGAGTGCTTGACTCCATTCAAGCAGTCATTCTGGCGTGAGTGTTCCAGACCTGATCGGCAGATTTCTAAAACTTGAGTTTGAAATTTCAGAAGAGTTCCTGCTGATTTTTATAGAATTCTCAATAGGAAATTTAATTTCTGAACAAACCTGCTTGAGAAATAATCTCCCATTTGAGAGTGAAGAAATGCCCACTGGCATGGCTGGGTTTCTGCATGTCAGATGAGTCGAGATGAAGAGAGAAACAACCAACCAACTGGTAAGAAATGGACCTAGTGAAATGCAGAAAACCAAGGATGGGTAGTAACTTTAAGATTTCAAGTTTTTTGAACTGCACTTGCTCAGCTGCATCAGAATTGTGTAGAATATTTCTGTGTTTGTTTCTTTTGACATAACAGATAAATTCCTTAGAAGTGTTTCACTTCATTAGTTTCTGGAATATTAATGAATACAAAACCATTTTTTTCAGTATTTACTTAGAATAATGATAATGGAAAATATCTCCAGCTAATGTACTGAGGAAGTTGCTATCAATTTAATAATTTCTATAGTTTGCTTTTTTGGTGCTGAAAAATTACAAAGGCAAATATTTGGCAGACTGAGTAGAAATCCATTTCTTTCCTATACTCACCATTATAAGTCCGTAACTCTACTTGCTAATTAAGGTGACTAAGTCACAAATAAATTGAAGAAAACTCAGCTTTGAGTTGAGGCAGCATATATCTGAAACAGATTTACAAATATGATGTAGTAAGTTAGGTAGAAACATGAATATCATTTTGATTATGTCAGTTTTGGATTTTTTGATTCCTTAAAATCTTGTTAATCTGAAGTCATACAGGAAGAGTATACTAATGGGAATTTTGGTAATGAGCACAAAACAAAAAAGATAATTATCTTAATCAAAAGAATAGCAGTTAAGCTTTGTTTTCATTAAATTTGGGATCCACGTATATCTGGATATAAACTGTGCTATTTGTTAGTGATTTCTTCCCTTCTGAGTGCTTTTTCTGATCATTTTAATTTTTCAGATGACCTGAAAAACCAGATTGACTCCCTCTGGTGGCTGAAATTGTGTCTCTGCATTTCAGAGTGTGCTTTCCAGAGATACCCTTAGTCTGGAGAGCACAAATGATGAATAATATTTTTCTGCGTTTAGCGTTACATCACAATGAAAATAGCAATGGCTTTTCTTTCTGTCATATGGAGTGCAAAGTTAGGAGTAAATTGCTTTCGCTGCCTGAAATCTTTTGAATTTAGACAGGTATTACAGCACCTGCTTTCAAGGAAACAAAGTAGATAGTCAAAATAAAGTCAACATAGATATGGACACAGTAGGACTGAAATCGTTTACTGTGGTGAAAGTGAAAAAAAGGAAAGGAGGAATTTATCTAAGTAGTGTGATGGTGATTAAGGTATGTCACAGAATTACACGAAACAAGATGTTGTATACCTAGTTTGGGTTTTTTTTCAGATCAAGAGCATTATTTGATTTTAGAAGTAAGCATCTAAAAGTTTGTCTGCACCAAGATACCCTTTTGTCATGAAATGGAAGATTTCTGCAATATTTAGATGACAGCTGTGAACCTGAGATGTCTGTCTCCTTTTTTTCAAGTGATTTCCCCAAGTCCCAAATCGTAGAATAGGAGGGAGACTCCTTATGATTACTTACAGCAAATGGTTATGGCTTAGATCTATATACTGTAAAACCACAACTGTCTTCATGTTAATGAGCCAAAAGGAAAAGAAAGCACCCTGGAAGATAGGTATTTCCTTGTTAGTGAGTTCATACTGATTTTTGTCCATTTTATGTAATCTCTTTTACTGGTATGCCTGCCTTATGTAATGCCTTAGCAATGGGAATGAGGCCATCTGCATGGTAGTCAAGATTGTTCCCTGAATGACATACTCCGTCTGCAGCAGAAAATAGATTAATTCAAGAACTTTAAAACCTTCGCAACCCTTACATCAAGCTGAGAGTGCTCTTCCTCAGACACTCCTCCTTACCACCTTCTCTGCCTGTTGAGTTCATTATCCGGCTGTATAATACTCCCCTCAGCTGTATTGGCATTGTCTGTCCCTTTTCACATTCTGCCACTCCTAATTCAGTTCTGCATTCTAATAAACTCTACATTCTTTTTAGCTTTGCATCATCATTGGGACCATATCTTTCCCTTTCATATTCCCTGCCTTACCCATAGTGTTTTCTCTATGGATGCTGTAGACTCTTCTGCTGCAAGGTATCAGTAATCCAGCAGGTGGACCTCTGAAAAATGGCAAGCCAGGGATCTAGTATTATTTATTCATTTCATTTCAATCACTGTGCAAATGTATTAGGCATTTTATGTGAGCAGAGGAAGACAGACTCCCCTGAGTGAGCATCTCAGTTACTCTCTCATTAGAAAGATTCTTTAAAAGGTGTTATTATCCTTCTGTTGGATTTTTTCCCTCCTCTGTGGGAGATTTTAGTTTGGCCCTCCCATTTTTCTGTGCTTGAGATAAAAACCATTTTTAGCACCGTACTTGTCGAAGATCAGGATGTTCCATTACTACGTACTAAAGACACTGGAGTAGTAGAAAGTCTTTCTTGATTTCCTGGGTATAATAGAGAGGTGGTGAGCTTAGTAAGTTAAATATATGTGGTAGTTTTTGCTATGCAACAAAAATAAAACCCTAAATATTGTAGCATCTTGGGGAGCACATACAGGTACAAAACCAAAAATCCAACACCCTAGCAACTGGAAAGTACTCTTCTCAGTGCAGTTTTGGGGTCAGACAGCTTTTTCTCTAAAATGCAAAGTTGCCAACAGTTCCTTGAAATATTTGCACTGCATCTTGCCTTCCAAGGGTTTCATTTGGAGCACTGGCTGTCACACCTCTGAAATAGCAAAGGTATTTCGGGATACTTGTTCAGCAAACCCCCTCCATCTACTCTCTAATGTGCCTGGAGCTTGCTGCCCTGTGATACTTCAGGGTATACCTGCTGGATGCCCAAGTGGCAGATCCTTACATTTGGTATTGTCACTTAAAGGAAGAGCTTTTCCCCCTTTCCTCTTTATCTGTGTCATCCACTTGGTCTTAGAATAGTGATATCCTCCCCATTGGGAATCATTCAGCAAGTGTAAACTTGACATTGCCACCAAGGTGCTGGCCACATTCACAGGTAGAGAAGAGATGAAAGAAAATGAAGAGAAAATCATATATTCTGGATGTACATGGTACCACTTGTAGCAGCCTCATATTGTCTCTGAATAGGGGATGAGGCAAAGACTGAAGCTGGTCTCTAGAGTCCCTCATTGTACCCTGCCAGTCATCCTTAGCAACCTAGGGGACTCTGGACACTGTCTTCTAATGTATAATAATATTGAGATAATTAAAAGCATATTGCCTTTCTAGTGTATGTAGGATCTATCATTATACCTATTTTAAAAAGGTGAGAGGTGAGAGGAATCTGTTGTACCATGTCTGCTCATTGCTTTTTCTTAGCATGCCAGGATATGACGCAAGAAGTTTGTGTGCAAGTGCATGTACACAGATTTATATCACACACGATTTCATTTTAATGAATTAATTTTAAGGCTTTAATGAAGTGAGCAGCAAACAGTGATAGGCTGGGACCTGCTGATTAGGAGAGGTTTTACCTACTTGGTTCTGCAACCACTAAGTGGTGCTGCCCCCAAATCAAACCTTGTTTGGCTTCTTCACTGTGGTCTCACTGATAGTGGTACCGATCCATGCACAGAAGAGACACAGCTAAAAGAATGCTATTTTACAGTCTTCCCTGGCATTTCTCATACCACGGGGTGTGCACACTATGTTAAAATAGGCTAACCTGATAGAATGTATCAGCAGGATAATTAACGCTGATATATTATTTATTATTGTTTAATAGTATCACCAGTTACGTCATAGACTTTGGAACTGGGAAGAAAGTTACATAGAAATTCCTCATTTATACATACAGGTATCTTTGTCCTGTTCGTATCTTGCCTGCAGCAGCAGTATCTAGAGTTTAACACACTTGCATTCCTTATATCAAAAGGGCATTTTCTGGAAAGTGAGAATGTGTCTGTCTGCTGATGGGTGTAGAGAATGTTTGTGTAAGAGTTCTCCTTGCTGAAATATAAATAAAGTAACTCAGAAACCCAAATATAGCTCAGCTTGGATTTCTTGATAACAGGTCATCCCAGGCTTGAGTTTTAAAAGTGTTTTGCATTCTGTTGTGATTTACAGGGTGCATTTGCCTTTATTCCTCCGGTAGAAGTGGTTGGCCTGACGTTTGCATGAACTCTGGCGGGCTCATAAGCGGGACTTTGGCTCCTGTATTCAGTAGAGAAGAAGGAGCGGACACCAGGACGATAACATTTAAAAACTTCTTGGCTATAACAAATTCGGTGGCATTTATGTTTGTGTTTGTTATGACTGTTTGATTCAGAAGCCTGTTTGCAGAGAAAGAACATGATTTTGGTAGATCAATATAATAGAGACTTTGATTTTTTTACAAAAGCCAGCTAGCTGTAACTTCAGTGTTGGTATTTCAAGGCCTCTCACTGATATTTTAGAAGTTTGTGGTTGTTTGAGCTTCCTTTCCAGGCCCTGGGGAAATAAGAGAATGGTAAATCAAAGCCCAGATCGCTGTTTGCATTTATTTTACTTCTCATTATGACATGTATGCAAACATTTAAAAGAAATAGGGAAAAGGCATAATCATGATAAAATCCATTTTATAGAACAAAGGGGAATACATTTCTAGTCTAATTTATTACACTTCTCCTTAATACTCTAAACTCAATTGACTGCCTCATCAGGTTTGACAATTCACTTATACTTCTAATTCAGTGACAGAACTGTTTAAAATAATTCCAGACTGTTGAAGGTTAATCCAGGAAAATAACTGGAAAGTATTTTTTCTGATGTGAAAGGTGTCTTAATTTCTTGTGCTTTTCCTTTCCAAGCAAGCTGAGCTGCCATAAAAAGTCAATATGTTGCCTTTAAAAAAAAACCAATCCATTTGTATTTGCTGTCGTCTTTCTCCTTTCCTTGCCTGTGACAACCCAAATCCAAAGTCTGAATGAGAATATATAATTAACAAATGTTTTTGATAACATTCAGCGATATCTTAGTGAAACTTTTTTTCAACTTGGATGCATCCTGTGGCGTAATTGTGAAAGTGAAGAAAATATGGTGCCAATTTTAACTATTGGAAAAAAGTTTTCTGAGTGTCATCCTAAATCTGGATGCTTTTGTTCCCATGTTAAATTGAGGTACTCTCAAGGCTGTCTTCTTTCACCCCCATACTCATGAGCGTCGTTCTGCATCAAGCTTCTCATGTGCCATAAGGAAGCTTTGTCTATATTGAAGTTAGCAGAGCAGTGACAGATTATGCCAAGCTGAAAATTGAGGTACAAGATTTTAGCCACCAGAGCTGGGATGATAGATGTATCCCAATGGGAGGTGACATAACTGTCCACAGTTTATTGATAATCTGACTTGTATTTCTGAATGCACTAGTTCTTCTTCAGATCTCACCTTCTCACTCCCGCAGTCTGCTGCCCAGGTCTTACCTTGGCACAGCATCCCTCAAAAAGCTGTGGGCCACTTCTCTGGGGAATGGCCTCCAGATGAGGACATTTTTCTGCAAGTTTGAAGACAGAACAATTGCTGTGGCGGTTTTTGTGCCAGATACCATCCTCATTAGTCATGGCCATTCAAAACCGCGTTGCTCGCTTCATTTCCCTGCATCCTCACAATGGACATGTTGCTCCTCTATTAGCTCTTTATTTCCACTGACAGCAAGTCCAAGTGCTGTCGCTTTATCAGCGTGCCAGGGCTTTTAGATTACACAGTGAGCAGTGCTCCTGTAGTGTTGCTTCTCAGTGCAGAAAGCTCAGAATTTTTATCTCCTTTTCCTGTGCCCCATTTCTGGTCAGCTGCTCGTGTCTTATTACCTGGCCAGTCCTTTTCTGCCCCATCTCCTACCAGGTACTATTTTGTGTCTCACCTAGAAACCAAAGTTCCCCTCCTGCCCCCTGTGCCTCATTCCTGCAGCTTTCAGCCTCCTACAGTATTTCATTTTTTCAGTCTTCTCAGAGATTTTTTTCAATCTGTGTTCAAAGACACTGTTACGGTGCTTTTCAGGTACTGAATGAGGTGGCACATGAATCTGCAGAATTATAGGTTTAAAATGGAGAGTAGGTTTGAGTATTACATTTAATGCGTGTGTGTGAATCTTCCAGTCTTTCCACAATTTAGAGCTCTTTTCTGTAAATTCTTTCATGCTCTGATTATGTCATGACTGACCGATAGCTAATCCTGCAAAAAGGAAGGGTTTTCACTTTCTTTGAATCAAGAGGCCAAATGGAGGCAGTTTCTTTTACACTAAAATGTGCAAAACTGTTCTGGTTTGGTTTCATTTTATGAAAAGCATATGAAAACCATGAAAAGTACTGTACAAGTTAATAATAACTCTAGGTGGGCTGTGTTTTGTAGAGCAGAGTTCAAAAGTAGCACCAGTATAAACAGCTCTCCTGTTCTCTCTTTTTCTGTGTAATACTTCAGCAAGTTGATGTCTGGGGTAATGTGTGGCCATTTCTTGGCAGAATGATTCTTCTGGATTTTACTTGTTTTGGTGTGTTTTCAGGAATATTCTTTTATTGCCTAATACTGAAATTGCTAGTCAGAGGAGCTTGTCATCTGTCTTTTGTCACGTGTAGTTTTAATTTAGCATTCCAGCTTTTGTAGTCCTCCTTGCTCACTTCATAAACCTTTACTGCTTCTCCAGTTAAAGGCTGCCTTGGATGACCAAGGCAGGAGAAAGAGCCTCACAGGCTTCATGCCCTATTCCTCTCGCCAGCCTTTCTTCCTGTCCCAGACCAACAGCGTAACTAAGAAATTCCTTTGGGAAAGAGTTAGCTTGAATCCCAGCAATCCCAGCAAATTCACACAGTTCCTCTAATGTAATGATCATAACTGTACTAGGTCAGATGTTCTGGTGAGCAAGTCTACTTGCATCTCCAAGAGTGACTGTTCAGCTGACGGCAGCATACCTTGGTGAAGTTCCTGGTTTTAAAGATGTGCCAAGAAAGGTAGCTGCCAACAAGGAAAGAAAAAAAAAAAAGAAATATGTGCCCCTCTTAGGAGATAGTGGTAAGAAAGTGGGCTGGTTTATTCTCTGATATTTTCCTTTAGCACTTGTGATTCGGAAGATTTTTGTATTCTGATGTGCCAGAAATTGAAACTGGTCGTGAGAAACAAAGCTGGAAATACCATCTCGTAGCAAAAGACAGTTTTTCAGTAATTTACATTTTAAGGAGTAATTTCAAAAAACAAAACCTCAGACTTAAAACAAGTTCTTTTACCTCTTTTTACACCTGCCCTAGACATCTAAATCTACTCAATGAACATACTGTTTTGCAAATATCTTATTTATTCCCATAAAATGTCAAAAACGCTGCAGGAAGTGCCATCTATGTAATATGATGGATATGGACACTCTTCTTAGACTATTTTTGTTGTTACATTACAAGATAAAGACAATTCAGTATTTATAGCAAAAATCCATATGCCTTTTGCAGTGTGTTGTAGCTGAAAATTAAATATTTTTCTACTCAATTTTTGGCATATTTCCTGGAATCACTTGGAATCAGTAACGTTTTTAGTTAATATTCTGCAGCCTGCAGCTGTATTTGCCGCAGCTGATGTGAGCTCAGAGAGTTTGCCTTTATTTAACTGTAGAGAGGAATCCCAGGCTTGCCCTGTTGTCAGCAGAGCTGCTGGGAAGGGTCTGGCTCCAGCCCGTGGTGGAGAGAATATGGGCAGGGTCCCCCTCTGGGTCATGCTTGCTACAACATCACCCCATTGGTGACACTGGAAAACCTGCAAAACAAGGCTCCTTATAGTAAATATAGTCTTTATCAGACTCTTAATAATATTTTCTTTCATTATCCATCCTTTTCCTTCTTTGGCTAATTGGAGGTTGAAGGCACTGATTGGGACACTTCCTTTTCTCTGTGAAAAATACATATATCCTTGTGTAGAGGGGCTGAAAATATATAAAAAGCCTAGATGAGAATAAGCATCCTGCATCACCGTTGCTCTTTTAAGACTTAAAATTGCATTGGCGTGGTGAGGGGGAAGGTGCTTCAGCTAAAAGTCAAAGATATAAGGACACCAATCCGGATTCCCTTCTCCATTACACGTTTTTGATGCTGATGTATCTCCATGGGGCTGCTTTGTCTCTTTCTTGTCAGCTGGTAACAAGTAAGGAGAATGTAAATGGCCTGTGGCATGAGGACCTAACAGACAGTAGCAAACCATTCAATTTGGTGATTTCATAGTTACTTGTTTAGAATCATTTCATTGATGAGGTTGGTTGTTATCCAGCTATTGGCTATAACAATTTTAATTTTTTGTGGTAATTATCCACAAAAGTTGGTATTTCCTATGTCAGTAGTAGTATTGGTGGTAACGTTATTGTTAGCAATATTTATGCCAGGAAACAAATGCTTGTCTTTATTTGTCAGTAAACATTGGCCTTTAAATGGCATAAAAGATAATGTATTGTTTCCTGTGGTTTCCAGTCTCTAGAACTACCTTAATATTTATTCCTCCTCCNAGATGAGAATAAGCATCCTGCATCACCGTTGCTCTTTTAAGACTTAAAATTGCATTGGCGTGGTGAGGGGGAAGGTGCTTCAGCTAAAAGTCAAAGATATAAGGACACCAATCCGGATTCCCTTCTCCATTACACGTTTTTGATGCTGATGTATCTCCATGGGGCTGCTTTGTCTCTTTCTTGTCAGCTGGTAACAAGTAAGGAGAATGTAAATGGCCTGTGGCATGAGGACCTAACAGACAGTAGCAAACCATTCAATTTGGTGATTTCATAGTTACTTGTTTAGAATCATTTCATTGATGAGGTTGGTTGTTATCCAGCTATTGGCTATAACAATTTTAAGTTTTTGTGGTAATTATCCACAAAAGTTGATATTTCCTATGTCAGCAGTTAGTAGTAGTATTGGCGGTAACGTTATTGTTAGCAATATTTATGCCAGGAAACAAATGCTTGTCTTTATTTGTCAGTAAACATTGGCCTTTAAATGGCATAAAAGATAATGTATTGTTTCCTGTGGTTTCCAGTCTCTAGAACTACCTTAATATTTATTCCTCCTCCTTCCCCCTCAAGTAAGGAAGTTGAACTTGATAAAGTAGGTATTCCAGCACTAGATTTATTGTTTGAGTGCATGAAAATTCTAGAAAATGTGTATCTTATCCAGCTGAGCCTGATTTCAGTTGTACATTTGGCTTGGATGGGAGTACTTTCCACTGGATTAAAAACTGACTGGAGGGCCAGGCCCAGAGAGTTGTGGTGAATGGAGTCAAATCCAGTTGATGGCCAGTCACAAGTGGTGTCCCCCAGGGCTCAGTGTTGGAGTTGGTTCTCTTTAACATCTTTATCAATGATCTGGACCAGGGGATCAAGTGCACCTTCAGTAAGTTTGCAGATGACTCTAAACTAGGTGGGAGTGTTGAGTGTGTTTAGGATAGAAAGGCTTTGCAGAGAGATCTGGACAGGCTGGATCAATGATGGGCCACGGCCAATGGGATGAGTTGCGTCAGGAGAGGTTCAGATAAGATATCAAGAAAAAGTTTTTACATAGGAAGGGTTATTAAGCATTGGAATGGTCTGCTCAGGGAAGTGATTGAGGCACCACCCCTGGAGATATTTAAAAGATGGGTCGACGTAGTTCTTAGTGACATGGTTTAGGGATGGGTTGTTGATTTTTATCAGGATTTGGTTGATGGCTGGACTTAATGGTCCTAAAGGTCCCTTCCAACCTAGGCAATTCCATGATTCTATGATTTTACCAATAGTGGAAGGGAATTTCCATTGTTAAAAAAAAATCTGGAGGCTTCCCTTCACCGGAGGTACTTGGAAAATGAAGAAGAGGGATGCTCATCAGAAGTGTAATCAACCTGAAGCATTGTGCAGACCTGTAGGGGTTGGTTTCTAGCCAACAGCTGCAAAATAAACTGCAGGGTTCGGTTTGCAAGCGCTGCTGTGACCAAACCCTGCAGGGTTCAGTTTGCAAACGTTATTGCGAACCCAACCCTGCAGGCTGTGCCCAGCTCCGGTGACTATTATTGCTCCTCGTAAGGCTTATTATCCTGTCACGGAAGATGTAAGAAAATCCATCTCTCCACTTTAAACATGATAAGCCTTTGTCACCTACAATGCAATTAATGTTAAAAATAGAAGAGGGCTGATGATAAGATTGTGACTTGCAGGCAATGAGCCGTTGTCCAAGTAGCGGGGACTTATCTGGAGGGCCAGTCAGCCTGCACGGAGGGCTGTCACTTTGCTGATTGCCATTTCTCTCTGAGTTTGATGAAATATTCATGTCTCTGCTCTGCTCTCTGCAAGCACTATTGATTTCTTGTCTAAACGCGGCTATATTTAGTCTAGACAAATGGAATGTGGATTGCTGCTGAATAAATGGGATGAAAGGCTGGGGGGGTGGTGTTGCCTGTCCGTTTCTCTTGGTCTGCGGCAATTATTTATAATCAAGAGCAGTTTTTGTAAGTTAAAGGTGATTTTTTATAATTTAGCGATTAGCCTCAGTACAAAAGTAAGCACTTAGGCACAATCATTCAGTTGGGATAGCTGGTTAAGAAGGCAAATTATGCTCTGAGATTTACAGTCACAGTTTCAAGGATTTAAAGAAAAAGGCCCAGAAAATTTTATGTTTAAATTTGAGAAGAATAGAATATGGACAGTAGAATGGATTTGGTGCCTTCTTTGTCTCTTCTTTTTATAAAAGGTTTTGCTAATATATTTTATTGTACAGTTAGAATTCAGTTCTGCATGTTGGCAGCAGTTTCAACTTCTGCTGCTTCAACTTCAGCGTTCCTGCTTACTAGAATATTTCTCCATTTCATTTTGGTTTTCTCCATGAAAACAAATACAGCTGTTGCAGACAAAAAGAGGAAAACATCATTAAAATCTTGTTCTCTAGTAATTTTGGACAGCTTGTTTGTTTTCAGTTAATAATCTTATTTTCCTGTGAAGAGAGTGGAGCAGCAGGAGCAGGGGTGACTGTGTTTGTGTTCCACTGTCCTCTCGTGGATGGAATCAGAACTGCTGAGCTTGAGCGGAGACCCTCTGCTGCCATTCTTTTTCCTCTCAAGGAAATGTTACTTGCTAGGTTTTTGGTTTTTTGAAAAAGATAAAGTTACGCTCTGTCTCTTCACTTAATACAAAAACCTGAGCTCTGTAAGTATTGTGGTAAAAATCTGCAAATCTCTCTCTCTTCTGCTTTTTAGTCCTCTGGATCTAAATTGAGAGATGGAAAAACACAGGGTTCTTCATTAACTGCTTTAGTGCTGATTTAATAGTATATACCAGATTAGAAGAAAACAAGATGTTTTCATTTTCTTACGAGTCACATATAGCATATTATGTATGTGTCATCCATTCCAAGCACTGTGGTTACTTGTCAAAGAGCTCTATTAAAACTTCGCGTCGTGCGTGTCAGATTATTTCTCCTATAACTCGCTGTGTGTTACTCCTGCGTGCTTGCCAGGGATATTTAGGTGCAGGAGCTGTGTGGCATTGCATGGCTGTTCATGTGTAACACCATCCTTAAAAGATCTACGTACTGCCTTTGGAAAATGCTATGCAATGCAGTGAGAACTGGAAGGCCTTCATCTTTCACTGAAGAAGTGCCCTGAGTGTTTGTCGTTACTCATTAATAATGCCTAGCAGATCCTCACTAAATATTGCACTGCTTTTTTCAGTCTATTTAGCAGAATATTAAATATATATAGCAGAATATATTCAATATGGGAATATTTTTGCAGAGAATGGAAAGAAAGTGGCAAAATAATGTGTAAAATCTCCAGTTGCTAGTGGGAATGTCTGCAGTTTCCGTGCAGCGTAGATTGCATTAGTGTTTTGTTCGGTCTGCACATTGAAGCAGTCTTTGAGTGAAATTGGTCTTTTCCCCAGGGGAATGATCTCTGTTCTCCTCTGGTTATATTTAATATCTATACTTTTTTTTTCTGTTGTTTTCCTCCCACAGTGGATGTAAAGTCGGAGGTTCCCGTGGGATTAGAGCCTATCTCACCATTAGACTTGCGAACTGATCTCAGGATGATGGTTCCCATGGTGGACCCAATTATGCGTGAAAAGCAGCTACAGCAGGAACTGCTTCTGATCCAGCAGCAGCAGCAAATTCAGAAACAACTGCTGATCGCAGAGTTTCAGAAGCAGCATGAAAACCTGACCCGCCAGCATCAGGCCCAGCTCCAGGAGCACATAAAGGTAGCAACATTTTTCATTTATCCCGTATTTTATCTGCAAACGGAACATGCTTAGGCAGACATGAAAAGGGAACGTGCCTGGAAGGTTCACTGTGACTGAGAGATGGCATTTGAGTGCTTATTTCTCCGTATTTGAGTAATAAAAACCTTTTCAAGCAAAACATCTAGCAGCTACCCAGCGAGTTGCTCACAGTAGACCAAGGGCAGTACTATGAGAATCATCAAGCTCATGAAGCCACAACATCTACAGAAAACCAAGCTATCAATTTTACAAAGCTGGATTTTCAGCCAGACTTCGGTATGGCTGTCTTTTTTTTTTTTTCTTGTGTATGCAGTTTTCAGTACATGAAAAGACTGCTTTTTCTGGGGCTGCTGTTTGAGTTTGTGCCCACAAATCAAATTGATGGGCAAGCGCATAATATTTGCATTTGTAAAATGGAGGCAGGCCCTGAGTGTTGTGTTTTCACTCCTCTCTGAGCTGCCTCGTATAATGTAAAAAAAGAAAATGATTTATGGGATTACATGCACTCTGGTAGGATTTCTATAATGGATTTTGACTGGGAATTTATGATCCTGCCTTTCTTTTCATTTTTTCCTTCTGATCTACTTGCCATTATGCTACTGTGCTAAGCTTCCACTTGATGGAGCTGACAAATGCAGCGGAGCACAGCAGCCAGAGCTGGGTGATGCACTGGCAAAGAATCCTGTGCAGTTTCCAGGCGGTTTTGCCAAAAGAGAAAGAAGTGAAACCGGAGCAGCAGGCTGCTACCTGACATTAGAGTTCAGTTTAATGACAGCCAGTAATGCACTACCCTGCTTAAAGACTGGGGAAAGCTGGTTAAGAGGTGAAAAGAAGTGTAAGCAGGAAAAAAAAGCACTGATATGGTTATTCAAGAGGGTTGGTTTAGCTGGGACTGACCTAAAAAACAGTGCAAACTGCACTTTCTCATGTCTTTTTGTTCTGTGCAAGTTACAACAGGAACTCCTAGCCATTAAACAACAGCAAGAACTCCTTGAAAAAGAGCAGAAACTGGAGCAGCAGAGACAAGAGCAGGAGCTGGAGAGGCATCGCAGGGAACAGCAGCTTCCTCCCCTCCGAGGCAAAGAAAGAGGCCGAGAAAGTAAGAGCCAATGTACCATGAATCCTAATAAGAAATTTATCTATTCCACTTTGCCTTCTCCCAGCCAAAACGGACGATGAACAGGAACCTGAAACGAGCCCATTGCTGTGTGAAACAGGCAACTGGAGAAGTTGAGGCTGCGCTTGCAGGAGGGCAGCAGAAACATGTGGCTGATTTGTGTGCATACTTGGAGGGCCATAGGAAAGCACATTTCGACAGACCTTCATATATACCCTTCAAGTATCTAGCCCCTTTTATAAAAAAGGAGGGAATTTGAAAGCCTAAAGCTTTGCTTGAGCACTTCTTTCTGAAGAGCTTATTTCCCAATACAGAAAGCACTACAAAACAGCAAAAAAATCAAATTGCTTGCTGATTAACTAATTTGAGCACTGTTTCAAATTTGCAAATATACCGAAATATTTAAGAATATCTTTGGCTGAGCCTTCTGAACATTTTTGCTTTTACTTTTCAAACTGCCTTGTGTTTGTTCTTGGTACCATTTCGAGAGGTCCAACTAAAAGTTACTTCTATGTCATATATAGCTCTAAGGCAAATGACTGATAGAAAGGATATTATTGGAATTTGGTGCTCACTAGAGGGAGACAGATACAAATAATTCTCCTTAGAGAGGTCAGTTTAAAAGTCAGGTTGTGGAAGTTTATTGTGAAGGTATTCAAAATGAAACTGCCATCAGCAGGTATTGCTACTTGCCCTGTTAAATAAGCGCAAGAATTAACTGACAAAAACTGAAGCAGAAAAGAGCTCTTCATTGTGCTGTCAGGGATCATACACTCCTGCCTTTTTTCTTGGTGGAAAACTCTTATCAGTTCAACAGTTGTAGGTGAGGCATGTTCTAGACTTTAGAAATTAAGGTGTCCATGGTACTTTGGTGAATGATGAATCAATGGAAGCATCACTAGCCATTTGACCCAGCAATGGGTCAGAATTGGTGACAGAAGCTGCAGGAACAAAAGGTTCCAGTCAGTGGTATGAAAAAACAGCCACCATATAAACAGTTGGGCTTTATTCCACCAAAGGAAGAACAGCGATGTGGACTCAGTGTTTCCCTTCTCAGTTTGCCTTGCTGGGTGGCTGTTCAGTACATTGTAGCCAGCCAAGGAGTACTTGTGACCTCCTCGTGCTCGGCCCCAGCATTTGCTGATGGGGACCTACTTAATGAGTAGAGGAGGGGAGTCAGGGTCCGAAGCTGAGGGGAGGTAGAGGTATGTTTCAGGCAACTCATGTTTCAGGCTGTAGTCCATCTTCCACACATCACAGATACAGGCTCTTAAATAAAGACTCATTGCTGGCTCTTTCTGCCGTGTTCTGCTCATAACCAAGAGCAAAATCGGTGTTCAGAGGGCAGTTTTGCAGTGCTATGACTATTATGTTACTAAAGGAAAAAACATTCTTCACCACAAACTCAAAGTGACCTTTTGTCACTATCTTTTTAGTTCTATCCTTGGCTTTGTATTTGGGAATTATTAGGAAATAATTTAAATTCTTTAGATACATCTGGCCCTGGATAAATGGCCTCATCTGCTGTTGAAATATTCCTTATGACTTCACTGGATTTCTGGGTTATGGCCAACTTCAGTCTTTTCAGATTAAATGTTTTTCTGTAATGTTGTCTCATTTTGACTGATTTCCACCAATATTTTTTATAGTTTGCAACACTTCCAGCAGCAAGATACAGGCTCTTCTTTGTGTTTTGGTTTTCATTGTCTTTAAAAATGTAACTTAAAATTTTAAGTAAAAGTATGTTTAATTCTGTATGTCTTAGGGGCAGTGGCCAGTACAGAAGTGAAGCAGAAACTTCAAGAGTTCCTGTTGAGTAAATCAGCAACAAAAGACTCTCCAGCAAATGAGAAGAATCATTCCATGAGCCGCCACCCCAAGCTCTGGTACACGTATGTTCAGTATTAAGCTCTTTCCTTGCCTCATTGAGGTGTTTGCTAAAACTTGCCAGAATGCTTCTCCAGCAGGGACGTTGGGAGTCTGCCTCCAGAATAAGATAGAAGTTCAACCAAAAAGTTAGGAAAAAAACAGAAGTTTAATATTTCTGGATAGATTGAAGAGTACTTGATGGTCGGTGATGAGATGGGGGCTGCACAGAACAAGATGGTGTTAGAGATTTGCATAAATGTTTTATTTCAACTGCTTTGACTCCTGAAACTGTCATAAATTTTCCAGCGTCACCTGTCATGTTTTCCAGTCTCTCTTAATTTTTTGCATTAAAAACAACTTTGCATTTGATATATTTAGTTTTTAATCCTTCACAAAACTTGTTTCTACTTGAAGATGTGAAGTTTTCCAGTTTGAGTGGAATAAGAGTCTCACAAGGGTTTTGGGAAAGATAGTGGTCATTTAACTTTTCTTACCCTGATGGATTTCAGTATCCCAAACTGCATATTCTAATGATGCCCTGGCCTTGGTAAGATTCTGCTTAAACCACTGACACAAGGGTTTTTGTTGAGTCACATTCTGAGTGTATTAATGCTTTAAGAATTTATGGGGTTTACTTTTTTTTTTCCCTAATGAATTCCTTTTTGACTTCCTTATTACAATAGACACATAATCAAACAACATGAAGGTGGATGCATTTCTGAAAGATTTCAGTGTTATCCCCAAATTGACCTTCAACAGAACAAACAGAAATGCGCGTGGTACACTACATTTTCATGTAGATTTTCATGCTCTTTTTGCTGAAAAGAATTACTGAAGGCCTGCTCTTGACGTGGCCGTTTTGAGCTAATTAGAACACTGTGGTAACATGTTTTAATATGTAGTTATGTTGTTTCTGGTGGGGATTTTTTTTTTCTTTCCAAATATTGTGTCAAATTCTCTTGAGTATGTAAGATTTCTGGATTAATAATCCGAGCTGAGTTCCGAGTCTTCAGATCCGTGGGAACAAGGTGGCTCTGCAGAGGGTTGTGTTCTGCACCAGGGAAAATTGTGCTTCCTCTCATGGCAGTGCCCCTTTTGACAGAGACGTATTAATTAACCACACTACATTGGAAAGATAGGGACAGACTCTGTAAAAGGCTGAGTAAAATTATGTTTAGATAAACACAAAGTCTGAAAGTTTCCTTCCTTTCCCTCTGTCCGCCTTTAAATAGGAAAATCAAGCTAATAATAATAATAAAAAACCAAACAACTCAACCCTGTCACTGGGCCAAATGATGCAATTTCTTTGCAATTTGGAGTTTCCGTGTTCAGAAAGATCTGCCCACACTATTTCTTTCCTTTCATCCAGCAGTTATCAGAAGGCTCTCTGCAGCTTGGAGCTTCTCTGCTGATGTGAGGGCTACGTGCTGCAGGGTGGTGTGCTCCCAAAATGTACGAATGGAACTTAAACGCAACGTTCTGTCAACCTCGTCCACTAGATAGTTTCTTGGTTTGTTTTCAACAGATAATAACGACTCGATATTTCTGGTTAGCTTCACACAAGCCCTGAACATCCCCCACATTTCGATAGAAGAGGCTGGATCAATGTAGATCTATTTGTATGTAATAAGCAAGACTTAAATGACTTTTGCTGTGCCTCAGCTGGTTCGTATTAAAATGCAACAATCTAAAGTGGTCAATTCCCCAAACTGGTGACAGATCCTGTCTGTAGGTCAATATGACTCTTATCCTATGTGACTTTTATAATGAGTGCAAAAAGCGCGTTCTGGGGAATCCCGAGGAGTTCCATAACTTACTGTAAAAGTGAAATTGGTTACATGAGCCTGTGGTTTGTGCACACTTAGAGGAACAAGAACATAAACACAGCTGAGACATGTGTCCAACATGTGTAGATAGTTACTGCTGGTCACCTCAGTGGCTGCTAATTTGTGACCTCTCTGTGCCTGCTGCAGGGCTGCCCACCATACCTCACTGGATCAAAGCTCTCCACCCCTGAGCGGGGCCTCGCCACCGTACAAATATACTTTACCTGGAGCACAGGATGCCAAGGATGATTTTCCACTTCGTAAAACGGGTGAGTTAGCCTAGTTTATTTGAGCCCCTTCACCCAGAAATTCTCCCACCCTTTTATTTTAACCAGGCTGTCCATCAGCAAGACGTATATCCAAACCCTGTCCAGGATAATACTGTGGGTAAGTTCAAAGATCCTGACTGCATCTTTATGAGGTTGGACTGACCACATGGTATCAAGAGTTGGCGTTTCCCAATGCTAACAGCCAGTGCGAGCTTCACTCCTGAAAAATTTAGTTTCTAAATAGATCTTCATTTTAGGGATCTTTTATGGAATTATTTTCTTTGTCTCGATATTACTCCTGGGTTTAATGGCTCACTGTCTTTCGCATGATAGATACAGTGTCTGTCTTCAGACGTAGGCAGTGTTTTTCAGGACATTGTGAGGGGAATTCATGGAAAGAGGAGAAATTTGATTAGTATTATCTTTTCTGTCGTTGGTTGTCAAAGTTTGTACACAGATGTGGATACACATGCGTACACACAAACACATTTGTGTGCGCTTTTTACACATAGGAATGTGTAATATCGTTAAAGAAAAAGTTTATTTGAAGGATTCAGAATGTTTCAGAGGATTTAGCAACTGAACCTTTTGTCTTAAGAGCAGGTGAACTGTCGACCTGACTTTTTCTGCACTGTAAAGCAAGCTAGAAGGATGGTGGTGGAGTCCATGTGGCTGTTGCCTCAGGTCCTTGGTGCAGTGACCGGTACCCAGGAATGCAGGGAGACACTAAGAGGAAGGGGGGAAAAAAGAAAAGAAAACATTAGATCGCTTATTGCATGAGTCTGCTGTTGAGTGATATAGTTACATTCAGAAAGAAAGTCTGACCCCCTACTGTGCTTAACAGCCTTTGAATGTGATTTAGCCACTGGGAGATTGAAAACTCACTGCAAAACTGGTACTGACTTGAAAAGAAGTGGCATTTGGAACCAGCATACGTTCAGAAAGAAAACCCAGTCTCTATCTAATACTTTGAGGCAGACTCTCTAAGCTCATATTATATTCCCAAATATTTTCAAAGGACTGGAAGGATGAAAAGCAAAATGCTAATTTATTCTAGCTGAATTACTCTTTGTACAATATGGTGGCAATATAACAAGATTCTATAAAATCTTGTTTAGGCTATTCAGTCACAATAAGCCCTTATGTGGTTCTCTGCTTAATACCACTGTACAACATATATTTTCTGTGCCAACAGAATGTGCATTTTTGGGTTTTAAACAAAAGGATATACACTACGTCTTCTAAATGCTGTGAATTCATCTACATGTTTTTGAAATGCAAGTTTTAATTGTTCTTCCATGTTTATGTATCTTAAATGTTATGATTGATATTTATGATGTGTCAGACTGTTGATCTGTAAAACAAAACATTTTCAAACGTTGTAACAGTAAAATTCTCGTGCAGCTGCTAATACTTTTATATCTCTGTGGGGGTTTCAAAATATTCCTTAATTCAATTCCCATTGTCTGCATAAGAGGACTATAATATAATTAAATCCAGATGTTTTCTATATGTTATTCCAAATATTTGGGCATGCAATGCATCAGTTCCAAAATTGAAGAAAGGACATGATGCCTTTCTGAAAAGATATCTGCAGAACAAATAGACAGATACTAATATAATCATTAGTATAGCTGTTTCTATGACATTTACATAGTGATTCTGATAAGCAAATGAAGTGTATAGCATATTGTGTGTTAGTGAGGAAGTATATTTGATAGCTCTCCACATCCGTGAAAATAGCGGCTGTTAAATACTGTGTTTACACGTCCAGCCTCTCTGTATACTAGAGTTGTTTAATTCCAGCCTTCAGCAACATCCCCACAAAAGTTCCAATGATTGTTCCTCAGGTTGAGAGTAAAAGCAACAGGAACCAGATCGACACAAGTCGAATGACCCCAAACTGATCTGGGTGGTTACAGGGCCATCCTCCAGGCAGAGGGGACATTGTGGAGCCTGTGTCATCCTCATGGGACTTTACTAGACAAAGATGTCCCATGAACACTCATGTATATGGATAGACTATAAGCCTGCAGAAATCTGACCTTTGCCATGAGGGGTGAACCTCTTTTCCTTTCCTTTAGGCTACGAAGGCTTATTGCCACTGGCTGCCGGTAAACCCTCTGTGGTGCTGAACCTGCATGAAGTCAGCAATTCATATGAAAGCCAATCTCACATTCCTTTCAGCCCGAAGAAAGGAATACCTGTTGAGGGCTTTAATCACAGCTTTGTTTTGCTTCTCAATTTTATTTTCCATCTTCATAATATAAATACAGAGGTATCTTTCTTTTCCCTAACCTTAATGTAATACTCCTGGAAGATCATTCTGATTGAATGGGTTACTCAAAGATCAGATTTAATGGGCAGCAAAACTGGGTGATTCTCTTGTGACATCCTGATGTGTTTTTCAGTTCTAAGGGAACACCGAGTGTCACATGGGCATTGTAAATCATGAGTCTTGCTTGCTTGGTTTTTTGATCAGTAATCTATTTAACCTTTGCTTAATTAGTCCTGAAGTGACACCTCCTTAAAATGGAGTCTTAAAATTTTCATCTTTTGAAAAATGAATTCAGAGAGACTACAGTAAAGATGAAAATATTCTGTTCAACTTTTCTGGCTTCTAGAATGCCAGGATATACAGATAAGCAGGGAAACACTTAACAGTATCGCTGCGGGTGTGCTTACAGTTAGGTACCAGAGTTAAAATCATATGATAATGTCCTATAATGTGACTGTGATTACTCAATAACTCTCCTGGCTGTGTAGATTATTCCTTTCCACACAAGACACAGCAGAACTCGTCAGCAGTAGGGCTGGATGGAGGATTGGGACTGTCTGAGGGGCCAGAGGCTGGGATGTGCAGCTCTTTGCACAGCTGCGTTCAGATGCTCTGCGTTGACAGACTTTCAAAAGAACAGAGTGAGGGGAGCTATTGCTTCACTGGACAGATAAATATACCATAAGGAGAAGCTACGCATCTGTAGCAGAGAGCAGAGTTTAGCCTAAACATCTTAAGATCAGATTTTAAAAATGCCCACAACTTTCACCACGAGTACCAGTTGTAACCTGTGTTTCCTGCAAAGCACCCAAAAGCCCAAGCAGCGCATGGCTCATTAACTTTCAATGAGACTAATGCGTCTAAATTACCCAGGGAGGTTTGAAAATTCCTCCCCATTACTGATCGCTTCTGAAATTCATACTGACTGGTGTAAGAGCTCTGATGGGAGCTCTGCACTTTTGAGAACCTGATCATTTAATATGGGGAACTTTTGATTGCTGATCTCCATAATTCTGTGTCTGTCTAGCCAGGAAAATACTATCTGCTTGATGATTTTGCTGTAAAACTTACAGAAATGTAGCAAACCCCATGTGTTTGATAGGATAGAAGTTATTTTCAAATAAAGGTTTTTTTGGTTTTTTTACCTTGTTGAAATAAATGCAGAAATTCTGGCAAGTGGCCATAACATTTGCATTTTCTTCAATCTATAATATTTCATTTTCTGTGTGCAAGTGTTGATGCAAACCAGCAAAAGCCAGTAAATTCCAGTAAAGGTTAGGTCTCTAACCAGAGCTGCACGCTTTTTAAAAATACTGCTATAGATGGAATTTCTGCATTTTGCCTCATGCTTTAGCTTTTGTTGTAAGAAATTCCTGGGGACATCAACATATCAAGTATAAACTGTTTTTTCTTTCCTGTGTTTAACACAATCATGGCAGAGTGGGAATGTCCATCAATATTTCTATTTATTTTGGGTTTATGCCAGTTGAATCTTTCCTTCCTGATGGAGTTGTGAGCTTATGGCTTGCATTTTGCTTACAGATTGAAAGATCTCTCACAACAGGGCTATTTGAGAAGATATTTGTAGCTTGCTTTCCAAAAAAATGAAGTATACTCAATGGAAATACAAGGTTAGTTTTTTAAATAGCACATAGTGCAAGGTTCTTGCTTGGAACAGGGAAATTATGTAATTTCATACAGGGGGGAAAAAAAGAAGGAGATGAAGGATTGTTTAATATCGTGATGAAAGAGAGGAAGAAGGCTGTGCTGCACAGTCATGAAGATCACTTTGTAAAAACCATATTAAGTTAACCTGATTAGGCAATAGAATAACAGCATAGCTCTTGTGTAATGAGAATGAAAGATTCCTGAATGAGAACTCAGCCAGATGTAATTTTTTTTTTTAGGAAAAGAAAAATGAAATTAATTAGAATATTTCCTTTCCATTATTCTTTCTGCACTCAGTGACTCAGTAATTTACTGGAGCAGTTGAAACTGAGAAGAACAACATTTCATGTGTGAAAGTTTTTCTCCCCTTCCCTTTCATGCCACCAGATTCCATCTCTGTTTGCATTTCCTAGGAAAACACTCTCCTGTGAAGTAACAGTATATGAAAAGGCTGCATTTCTTTTGGACTTCAGTTAAAAAAACAAAAAAGGCTCACAAACCCTCAATTACCAAATCTGCCAAAACAAAAAAGTCAAGCTCAGTAGAGAGAAGCATTGTTTTTCTCTGAGTTTATGAGCAAGCACTTTGTTTATCAAAGCAGGAAAACAAGGTGAACAAGATATGATTTTTTCTCATTTTATTGCACCCTTGTTTTCCTCGTCTTGATAAATTTGGACTAAGTGATTAGCTCAAAGGAGATCACTGGTGCTTATTGTAGAGTGGGAAAAGGAAAACAAAAAAGCAAGAAGACAAAAAAAAGAGATACCTTGATTTCCAGTCCTCCTTTTTTATTGACTTCTCTTCCCATTAATCAACAGATGTGGTTTTTTGAGCCTTCCTAAATTCACTATCAATAACTTGAGAGGGTATAGTTAGTAGTAAGAGGTTTTAGAAAGAGAAGAAACTTTCACTTGTAATTGAAGAGTGAATCTGAAGCAAACTGTTGTTGAGAACTTCTTCTGGATTCATGTAATGAACAGGACAAACCAGAATTCAGCTCCTGGGAGCCAGTGCCTCTAAGAAAATGCAATACCATCATAGGTACTGTGCGGGGCTGCCGTCAGCTTGGGTCCATCAGGGTTCTGCTGCCTCTTGAGCTGGGGGTGAGGAAGGATGCCCTATAACTCTAAAAGTCGAGTTAGAGGAGGAAATGTTTATGAGATATTTTAAAACTAAATAAAAATGAAGGCTTAATGACACTGTCAGAGAGAAAAAAAATTTGTGTAGGTAGGCTTTGCTATCGTGAAAAGTGGCATGCCTGCACCAGGAGTCAACAGGAGTCATCATCAGGATAATTTCCGTATAGACCATCATAGTCTTTCCATTACTGCAAGATTATTTCTCTAATATATTTTATTTAACACTTAAATTTAACTACAGGAAGTGAAGGTGTTACATGTGGGTGATTCTTGCTCAGTTTCAAGATGACCTGGATAAAGGTTTTTCACTGTATTGCTTCTGTTTTAGCAAAAATCCCACTACTTTTATATACATCATTTTGTCTCTAACCAGCAATTACTCTGTGGTACTAGATACTGAACCTTCTTGATGGCTAGAGTAATTACACAATCTTGGGCTAAATACCATTTTGGTTCTCCTTTTACTGCCCAGTACCCATTACATAAAGGTTTTTTTTTAGATAAGCTATGTATGTTTTCAGAAAGGTTTTATAAATTAGCATTGTGTAACTTTTTGATAAGCAGGTAATCGGATACTATGGCACCTTTTTGACTTTCAAACCTAAAGGAAACAGCTTAAATAATAAGCAGGGATCAGTCCTAAAATCTAAGGCACTTAAAGAGCATAACTGCCATTGAAAAACAAATCGAATGGTTTTAATGGGCATTTCAAAATCTATTCCCTCTGGATAAATAATTTACAAAATATTGCATATAAAATCTGAGACTCTTTGAAGCCATTAGAAACTGTCCTGTTCGATTTCAGTGGGACTGGGATTTTTCTTTCACTGTATCTAGGGCAGGGACAGTTGAAAACTCTTAGAAAAGTAAACAAGAACATCTGAAAGAAGGCAAAAAGAGAGAAACCAAGAGAGAAGTGAAAAGTGGAAATCACATGGTATCAAATCATCCAAAATAGAAGATGTTGGTTAGTAAAGATTGCACTTCTCCAAACTCCTGCAAAACATAGTTTCACTGAAAAATCTGTTCAAACCCACAACTCTAATTAAGGGTTTTAGCTGCCAAATAACATGTTCTGGCTAAAGCCAAGTAAGCATTACAGAGCCATTCATGAACAACGGCAGAAGCTTTGTACTTTGCTTTTGATTTTCTCATGGGAAAGTAATATAAATGAGAGTGATACCTCCCTGTTGGTTTTAACTGTTAGAAATGCAAAGCATGCTGAAATTGTACATAATTCTCTTCCAAAGGAAAGGAAATAGCATTTCAATGGTTTTCCTCAGTGTCTCATTGAGTTATGGTGGTGCACAATTATTCCTGTTAAATTACTCTACCAGATGGAAGCTTACATTGTATATTTAGCTAATTAAGTTGTAGGGGACTGGAATTATATCCCAGAGCATAAAGAACCTATCTAAAAGTAAACTTGTTTTAATTCAGTTTTGTTGTGAAGGTGCAGTGGCGATGTCTAATTAAGACTTTAAACAGGTGGGGGTTTTTCTCCTCACTTCACTTAACACGGGAGAGAGCCTTTTAACAAAGTCAGCCTTGCCTACAGAAGTTAGACAAACAGGTTTTGAAAGTCCAAACAATTTGTGGGCCAATTTTGTCTTCATTTGTCTTCAGTGGAGCTGAAATGCCTTCTACTCTAGGGCTGAATTTGGCCCGTAGTTCTCATCTGCTAGGAAAACAAGATGTACTGTGTTTTGGTTGCTTGTGTTTCCTTGGCATCCTGTACTCTGTGTTGCCTTTGGACTACTCGAAGGAGTACATTTCAGCAATTTAGACCTGCCCAGCTCCCATCTACCAATGACACTGGGGCATTGTTAAAGTGGGAGGAAAGGTGATAGTGTTTCATCAGGAATTTCTGAACTTTGATGAAATATTAGATTATACTTTTTGCCTGCCATCAATGAGTTATCACTGCTGGATATCTCCCTAGATTGAAATCTGTGGGATTTAATCATCCTAGTAACTAATTCCTGCTTGTATGAGGCTTGGGGAACAACATAATCGAGAACATGATTGTTCTGTAAAAAATAAATCATGTGTCTAGGGTCATATTGTGACCCTGCAAAAACCTCAACTTTCGGGGATAGGGGACTATCTCTGGTACTTCTTCACTGAAGAACATAATTTTTCTTGTGCAAAATTAGTGATTCAATGGATGTTGGAGAAGGATTTAGGCTGAACAGTGGGATTTGCTGTATTTGCAGAAAGTATGGTATTATGTTCCCGCTATTTCTTCCCAGGTAGACTGGGTGTATATGGTCAGAAGTTGGGGTGAGAATAACTGGTGGAGACCTGACCAGAAGTCCTGTCAGTCATGCGTATCTAAATTTGGTTATTAACATTCAAATGAGGGATGTCCTCTATTAAATGGCCCATTTCAACTTCTTCTCTCTTCTCTGCACCTCCTGAGAACTCAGATGCAATTTGGCTTCCATAAGTGCAACAAAACTACAGATTTTAAAGATGTACAGGGAAGAGAATTAATTTATTATTCTTTCTATGTCTATGTTTTAATATGTAATGAAGACCCAAGAAACCCAGTGAAACCACGGCCTCATTGAAACCACTATATATCCCCGTTGGCGCAAATGCAAGGAGATGCTGTTTCTATGCTAAGGAATAGAAATTATTAAGAATTCCATCAAGAAACCTGTTATTTTGCCTCATGGGTTACATGCAGAACATATATCAACAGGAAATATATCCAATGATCATCCTTTGATGAAAAATATCAAAATCTCTAATTCTGGCTAAATGCAGGCAGTGCACTAAGTAATTCCTACACCTAACTCGATAAATCATTCCTAGAAAGATAGTACTTGTTTGTGTGGATAGAAAGCCAGAAATTTTATATTTCATACAGACTGCAGCGAATAACAAGGAAAAGTTGGTTACTTAAAATGGCTTCAGGGAGTATTTTATTTTTTAACCTTCTTTAGGAAATCAATGAAAAATTGCTAATCTTGTTAAATTGGCTTCCTTAGCCTGAAGAGAGCTGAAGGGCTGAAAGATCCCCTCTAATCTAATTAGCTCTTTTACCATGTGTTTCGCTAAACCTGTTTTTTTATTTAGGGAATGGATATTTACCTTAGTCTGAACAAATAAAGCGTTCTACCTTTTACAAAAGTAAAATAAAGCAAAGGACTAAAGGGTTTCACATATGACCAGCGCTCCCCCTGAAGCGAAGGGTTGTACAGGAAACAGTTTCAGTATATGCTGAAAACACATTAGGTGATGCAAGCCAGAAAAACAAAGTGTCTCCATCCTGTACCGCTGTATCTGGTGCTCCCGCCTCGGTGGGACCACCCAGCGGTCAGGTCCATGTAGCTCTTGGAAGAGCTTTAGAGGGCATGCGTAAATAGCTTCCAGTCTCATGAATCTAATTTAAAACTCTTTCAGAAATGGCATTTTAAATTACCAGGATTTTAGAAGTCATCGAACCTGCAGAATTCTACTACATGCTGGTGTCTACTGGTTTGTCAGCCAGTGGGGACAATGTCCCACGTGTTCATTTTTGCTGTTGTCTTATATCGGGACGTGGGCTTCTACAGCAAATATCAGTCAGTCACGTATTTGCTCCTTTTGCCCATGCCTGATACATTCAGCTACGTGAAGGTGGCTGAAACAGTCTGTGACTACCTACAGGAAGCCACAGCAGAAGTCAGAAACTCCATGCAGAGCAGAGCCTATTTACATGTCTGCAAGAGCCATGTGTGGCAGAGGAGAGGCTGCAAGGCCATCAGGTCTCTCAGAAGGACACTCGCAGCTCTCCACAAAATGGCTCAGGAGGCTGGAAGCAGCTTTGGTCCCTGACCTGTGTTCTCTGCCTCTCTAACCTTCTACCTGGCTTTGGTTGCATTCATAGTTTTGAAGAGGTTTATCTTCTCATTTATCCTTTCTGACAGGAGCAACAGAGGGGTATTTTGTGCCTTTCATTCTGCCTACATCACTGAGGGGAAAACTGGGAAGTTTCTTCCTAACCCGCTGCCCTCAGATTAGCTTCTTAGGAACCTTAGATATATCTCTTTTTATACTCTATTTTTGTTAGTCTAGTAGTAAGGTGGTATTTGACTTCCTCCTCCATCTCTAGGTCCTGGCACAGGAGACAGGCTGCTTTGCTCCTTACGGGTATTACCGTGGTGACTGGGAGCCTATGGCATGGACTGGGAACCTGTTGTGCTGTGCTATGGTCCTAACAAAATGAGGATCTCTTCACAGTGTGCTTTCTCCCATTCTACTCCGCCTCCTTCAAGGGAAATCCCCGCAGAGATCTCAAAGATATCTTGTGATCCACACTGAGTATCTGCTTGAAAACTCACAGTTTCACAGTACTAGAAAGAAAATTGATGGAGGATGAGCCACCAGTATGCTAACAGTACCACTGTCATGTGAACCAGTAACATCTTGTTATTTTCTCTTGGACCTCTGATGGTCTATAGGTCTATATGTCTATACCTATACATAATCCTTTTGTCCTATCACTTTGACTTTAAGCTATCTCAGGCCTGGCCTGATGTGGTTGTGTGTTGTGAAACACGTTATGTTTGCCTGTGCATGGGTCTATAGTATGATAGTGTGAAAGATAACAACCTACACGGTGTGACAAAAGAAAAAGGATTCCTTGGCTATGTGTTCCTTTAGTGATACTTGCTAGATATAAGGCAGGAAAAATAATGAGTAATAACTCCTGCATCGGGTACAGAATAGAATATATTCAAATCGGTATAATATATGACCCTTCACAGCCTAAAAAATATATGACAGCAAAAAAAATAGAGAATACCAGTGAAGATTTACTTCAAGACCATGACGTCTTTGTTTTTAATTGTTTCTGTTGACTTAAATCCATTAGAGAATTCCAAGTTATTGTTCCGAAATGATCTTAGTGATAAGAGCTGGTGCCTGAGAACAATTTATCTTTCTCAAGTAAGATGTGAATTTTGCTGCTGTTGCTCGTGCTGTTGTTGAAATCTTTGTAGCCAAATTTAGCATCATTTACCTCGACTGCCCCACAGCTTTTCTAAGCCAGCCTGCCAGCAAGGAAAAGGAAATGCTTTTGCTTTAGAGTCTTGCAAAGTCTGGACAAAAGCTCACTTTCTGTTCTTCAGGTTTCCTATATATGGCTTTAGCCCCGAGATGAGGACCTGCTCGCTGTGCACCGTCTCCCATCCCCCATTTCCTGCCTGGCTTCATTAAATGCTGATTTGAAGTTGGCGCACGCTCTTCTGATACAAAAGTAGTACTGTGTTCCAGGAGCCATCGGAAAGTAGTGCATTATTATCTTTTACATTCCCTTCATATACATGTCCTCTCCCCATGCGGAGAAAGGATTTTTATCCCTTCTTCTTAAATATCTCTGTGTGTTTAATAAAAAGGAACAGTGAAGCAAAGCCCTGTCAGAAACCCCTCAGCTCATTTGGGAGCAATCTGGCCCCAAGCTATATTCTTTAATGCTGGTATCCGCAAATTGCTAATATTAAGCAAAGTGGAGATTAGGACATAACGAATTCACCAAATCATTTTCCTATCTCTTGTGCTTGTGTTTCATTATCATGTTTCTCAGGAGAGAATAGTTTTCTTTCACCTGAGCGACGATGGTTGTTGTGATGAAATTAGCATGTATGTAGAAGCCTGAATATTTTCCATTTTTACCAGTACAATTACTTATTTTCTTCCATATGAAGCTGCCATAAAAGGTGAGAAAAATCATTGTGACGCTGTCTTTCTTCTTCACTTAGAACCAAAGTTTTCAGTTCTGTAGAAATAATTACAAGCCATGCCAAGGAGTTAGGTAGCCAGTCCTTGGGCTGCCTGTGCTGTCTTCTGTTGTTTAAACTAATGCTTTCTGTATCTTTCATACTTGTTCCCCGCTTTCAGTCATTTAAAGAGTAGTACCGATTCATTATTACCAGCATTAAAAATGATAAGAGAATAAGCCAAGTAATAGCAAGGAGACTGAACAAACCGTATTACTGTAATATCTCATTATTCCAAATTATGCTGCAGTTACGTAAACAAAGTCATTTTCAGGCTAGTCTTTCCTGAAATCTACTCCAGTGAATTGCTCAAATTGGTATCAACTGATTCCCAGCAAGATTAATGACGTGGACTTTGATGGCTTTCAGAGAAAATAGCTGTGTCTTTTTGTTTTCTTTGCAACAAAACACTCTCAAATAATATATTTTCCCTTTGTCCGAGCAGGAACTGATTATTACTCATTCCGAAGTGCTAGACGTAGTAGAAATGCAAAGATTTGTGGAGCGAAGAGGCTAGAAGTGAACAATTAGACCAATATCAGATACATACTGGTTCTTAGCAGGGTTTTAGATGAATAGCTCAACCTACCAGCTGGGTGCCATGAAAACGTGCCCTCCTGTTTTCCTCATCTGCCACACTCTGGGCCATGTGCTCTTGTTTTTCTCTTGTCTCTGGTATCCTGGCTCCTTGGTAAGATGATTCTGCCCGCTGAAGGTGCATTGAACCCAGCAAAGCCCACATCATTCATGATTTTGGAGAGGCCCTGTTTCCTCAGAAAAGGGAGTTGCAGGACAGGTCCTATATGGGGTAGTCTACTGTGGAGCTCTGGACCCCAGTGGGATGCTTGGTGTACAGAAAGTTACCCATGTGCATTAATTATCATGCTGAGTCAGTGTCTTGGTTTATGGTTGAATCGCCACATTAAGTAATAGACTGCGTGAAGGTCTTTTCAATTATTTTGTGGTATTAAGGGAGAAGAAAAAAGAAAAGGTTAATTCATAGGGGCTTGTAATCTGCTTGAGGAAGAAACTCTGCAGCAAGTTGGCGAGTAAACATTTGGCCTCAAATGTTATTTAGCACTGGCTCCCAGTATGACACTTCTTTTCCACCTGGAGAGTGCCTTTGGGTGATGAACATAGTCAGCTTCAGCAGCAGATTAATTAAGCTGAGCAAAGGTGCTAATAATGTGCAGCAGAAACACATACAGGGCAGCTAATGCAAAACAATTATTCCTCTATAGACCGCTTCTAAGAAGCACTGTGAGTTAAAGTATTGAACCAAATACTCGTTTGAAACATAAGGCAAATTAAAGCTTTTCAAGTGCCTTGCAAATACCACGTCAACAATTTAATTAAAAAAAAAAAAGTTTGGAAATTTTGTTTTCACTTTTTGCTCACTTGTTTGCATTTTAGAGTTTAAAGGACTGAAATAATTTCTAAATAATCTTGTGTATGTGCGTTGGGGCAGTCTGTGTATACAGATACATATATGCATTTACAATTTTAATCCACAGCTCTATCCTTGAAGCTTAAAATACCTAATTTTGCCTTTTTAACTATCAGGAGACAGCTGACTGTTGCAGATGTGTTATCACTGCCTTCTTGTAGGAGCATACTGAAGCCCGTGGGATTGCTGTTGGCATCCGTACTTGACACAGACAGCAATAATTCAGCTTCATCCTCAGTAGGGCAGGATGGTACAGTGACCTTTACAGTCACACACCAAGTCAACACCTCAGCCACAGATGAGTATCAAAAAAACCCACATAGCAATTCTGCATTTTGTCCATTGGAGCAAACATCCTCAAATGGATTAAATTTATGTATTAGTGCACTGAAACCAGAAATTCTTATTGCCAGCCATCGGATATGGTATCGAGCTGGTACCATGTTAGGAGCTGGCAGTGTCTCATGGGAGACATTCAAGAAAGCCAGTATTTGAAGCAAACACTCCTCAAACCTTGGCTTTGTTTTTTATTGGGAGGTTTATTTTACAATTGCAGAAACACTTTTCTCCATGCCTTTTCATATTAAAATTGATTATTTCCATTTAAAAACGATCTTCATCTTTCATGCAATGGCAGTCTTCTCAGATGGCTTATAAATTCAGACACTGACATCAAAGTCTGCTTTCTCTACTTATGTGATTGATTCAGATGCAGAATATGATGGGAATGTGGTAAAAATAGGAAGGCAATCACTGCGACTGAGCATGAAACATTCGTATAGCAGTGGAGCATTTCTCCAGTGAGTGTTGCAGAGGATTTGTATCACATTAGTCTGTCACGGGTGTGGGAATACTCTCCTAAATTTTAAGAGTATGGAATAGTATACATTGAAATAACCATAAGCACAAAAGGAGTGAGCACCATTTCTTCCAAATGTCATTGTGCCTGGGTAAGATCTGTGATGAATGTAATCTTAGCCCATTATTATATTTTATCTTTTCAGTGGCAGGGGTTTTTTTTTGTTGTTTTTTTATTTCTCCTGGAACTGTTGGTCTTAATAATAGTAGTAACTGATAACAAGTAAATTTCTTCTTAATATTGTTAAATATTTCCAGTGTTTTGCTAGACTGTGTATCTTGATCTGAGATGCACTAAAGGTTACTGCAGGTTACAGCAACTCCCTGGCAGAGGTGCAGCCCCTTCGCTCCCATGTGAGCATTTCTGATGTCCCTGTCCCTGAGGATGGGGAACGGAACAGAAATGGGACAGCAGGAAACAGATGTGCCATGTTACATGCTGGGCAGGCACTGGAATTAGAAGTGTGGGATTGATTTCCTGCCCCAAAGTGACAAAGGGTATAATGCTGAACTGAATGAAAATTCCATTTATTTTCTTTCTCTGCTCACTCTTGTCCCTTCTTTGGGACTGGCCTTAGATCTGTGCATAGGAGAGAGAACCGATCCCAGTTTCCAGCTCTCCATTTTGAGCCAAACCTCAGTTCCAGAAAGGGAAATATAAACAAACTCTATTCCACAATTATCTTTCACTAGCTCTTAGCAGTCTGTTTGATAGAGGGTTTACTTAGAAGAACAGATAAATGAGTACATGAAACATTTTATAATGCTAAAAATATCAGAAAATAAAAAGCGCAGCAGAGCTTCTCATATGAAAAGACTGTGTCCATTTAGGAAACAAAGGTGGAACTTGCCCAAGGTGCATTAAATATAATCCTAGGATTTCTGGGAATCAATCCTACTTCTTCGTTTTCAGAGCATATATTTTTCTGTGTAAGTGTTCCTAGGACACTGTCATAAATCTAGTTGTTTGGTGTGTTACTGAGAAAACATTGAAGTTCTGGGCCTAAAATTGCTGACCAAGAAATGTTCTGCCAGCAAGGCTTGTCGTAATTTATATTTCTAAGAGAAATCAAAAGGCACCAGTGGAGTCTTCTCTCTCTATTTCTGTCATCAGACCATAATCCAATTATAAGGTTCCAAGTTCCAAGCAGTATTTCCATCCAAGTATTCACCTACAAGAGAGATAAAAATTATGTAGAATAAAAGTTGCATTCATCTCTAATTAATACTTATGACAGTAAAAATAATTAATGGATACCTTTGGAGCTGAAATAGGATCAGGAAAATACTGGGATCTGAAACTTTTCAGCTCTCTTCCACTCTTTCCTAGTCTCCAGTCTGAACTGGCGTTACACGAGGAGCACAGCAGGATGGCTGGAGAAGATGGGCAGTAAAATCTCTGCCTTGGATGAGATGAGGTCCTACAAGGAAAATCAGTGGTGTCTGACACAAAGCAGTAAGTTGGTTTCTAATCATTTGTTTTCTTCTTTTCATTTCCAGCTTCAGAGCCCAATTTGAAGGTACGTTCACGGTTAAAACAGAAGGTGACAGAAAGGAGAAGCAGCCCTTTACTCAGGAGGAAGGATGGGAATGTTGTCAGTTCATTCAAGAAACGACTTTTTGAGGTGACAGGTAATTGAGAGTGGAGAAATCCTGTATTGGCTGTGACTGATCACAGAATAGTAGTGGTGTTTTGAAATTCAAACTGTTTGCTAAACAAAAGGTTGTATAATTATTTTTTTTTCTGCTGCTGAAAAGAAAACCATATTAAATAAATGGTTGTGCCTAATTAGCTAGTAATCTACAGCTTTCTACCACTTACTAAAAAGTCCTTGTTAATTTGAAAGCCTTACTTTCAAACCAGCTTGGAAACCAGTACTTTACAACAGCAAGTAAAAGAGCAAATAAATGATAGACTTTTGGTGGCAAGAGACATCAAAGGGGAAAACAAGAATAGTCATTTTCCTTAATTTGTGTCTTCTTTACATGGAGAATATTTTGTGTCTTGCATCTACCATGGAAAATGCGGCTGTAAGTAGCAGGCACACAAACACCTATCTATCTGGTATCACTTGGGTTAACCAAGGACATTTTAGAATCTCGTGTTTGGCCCTATCCCTCTGGTTTCGCTTGGTTAAAAATGTCAAAATTAGTTGTTTATGATGTAAAGGCTCAACAGGCTGTTCTTTTGAGAAGGAAGAGTTGAAAGGTTTAAATATTCAGGAGAATATTGTTGGTCATATCAGACAGTAGATGTTCTTAATAATTGGAAGGGAATTTTTAGCATGTAAAAATAGAGTTCTGCATATAGGGAGGGATTAAAAAGAGAAAAACAACTGGTTTAGGTTTTAGTTTAGCAAATTGTTACTAGTCTGTCAGACATCTATCTGAATTCACTTGGTGTATCAGAATAATGTCACACCAAGATGGAAATACAACACAACATGAACAAATTCACATCAGTGTCCCCACACATGCAGTTCTTGTGACAACTTTTCACAGTATGTCATGTATAAAATGGGCATGTGGATGTGAATGTAAGTATGAAAGTAAGTAAATAAAGTAATTTCCCTGTAAATTATTTCGAGAGTAGAATTTTTTACAGCTAATTTAATTTTTTAATTTGCTGAAGCTCTTATGAGATTCTTGATCTCCACTTCCTTAGTTTTTGCTGATTTATTTATATTTTGTAAGCTCACAAGTAAGGTATAAAGTGAAATACTTATCCCAGGAGTTTTTACCTGCAACCATGGAAAGAGCAGAACCCTGAAAATAGATGTGTTCTCTTCCTGGCTCTGACAATAATTTTGAGCCTTACAGATGACTGTTATAATTATTAATATTGGCTATAGACATTTTGTATAATCAAAACTTCCCTAATCAATCGTTTCTGGCTGACACCTTTTTCTCCTATTTCCCCCCCCCCTCATCCTTTTAACTGAAAATAGCCCTTTATTTAATGTCTATTTTTACATAAAGTGCTGTTGTAATTCTTAAAAAACTGAGAAAAAAGAGTAAGTTTGTGTTTCTGCTGTTTTGTGAAAATTAGTGCGAATACTGTGCAAGAGCTTTCCCTGACCAGTTCGTATAGCTGGCTACAGATTCACTTCAGTAAATTGAGGTCAGCTCCAGTAAGAAAGAGCAATAGGTCCAAGAAACAGCTGGGAAATTTCCCGGTAACTCCAGTCAAAATGAGGATATATTTTTGCACGTGAAGTGAGACAGAAAGAGTGGAGCAGCAATGCGGCTATAGAATATTTACTGCCACATTTAGATATTAATTATTTTAACTTCTTGAGTACTTTAATTTGAAAGCTATCCCATGAAATAGGCTTACCTCTACTAATGCTGCACTCTTCCGTCTTTAACCTTGTTAGCTGTTTCCATTACATAAATTTAATTTATAGCAGCATAGGATTAGAATAACTCAATGTAACAATGCACAATGAGATCTTCCTCTTCCCCTTTATCTTAGACAGAACTCGGGAAAATTTTAAATCAAGGTAACGCACAGCCTTCCAAATGCTGCATGAAAATTTTTGTGTGCTGAAATATTTCTTCATGTTTGTGTCAAAAAGTAGTGAAAGTGGTGTGTATTTTGCCATTATTACTTGCATATGTAATGATTAGTCCACAACGGGCTCAACCTCTTTCTAAACAGAAGGGGGATGGCAATAGGCCTCATGAATTGACGACATGTTATCATGACCTTTGCAAGTCTGCTATCTCTGTCATTTTGATCTCTTACAGAGGCAGGACTCTCTGCAATTAAAAAGAATTATTTTCTTTTTACTCATTATAAGTTCTAGGACTATATCTCTGCCTCGTGCTGAGTATCATACCATCTTTTTGGGAAAGAATGAGTAGTAAATTCTTCCTTCATGAAGCAGGCAGATCAGAAGGGGAAAGACAAAGAGTATCTTTCTTCGTTAGCACTCGAAAGCCAAAAGAAAGGGAGGGTGAATTAAAAATCTTTGACGTAAGTAAATAGCTCAATCATAACTGATAGACACTTTTCAACAGCAAAAAAAGCAACAACCCATGCCATAAAGAGTATACAATTAATCAAGATCGTGTGTTCCTTTGCAGTGTGAAATTCATGTGTGCATAATCTGTTTTTCAGAGTCCTCAGTCAGTAGCAGCTCCCCTGGATCAGGTCCCAGTTCCCCAAGCAATGGTCCGACCAGCAGTATAACAGAAAACGACAGCTCAGTTTTGCCATCTAACATTCAAGCTGAGGTAAGACTTTTTCTCTTTACTGGGTAGATAATTGCTCAGATTTCTAGACTGGAGTGGTTTCAGATTTCAATGTGATTGTACTCATACGCAGAGTAATTGCAGAAGATATAATTACAAGGGATACCAGGACACTGCAGGCTGACATCAGAGTATGTTATGTATGGCATACACCTTCATATATCAGATGCATGTTTAGGAGACACTTTGGTAACAAAAGTCCCCCCAAAAAGCAGCAGTGTTGCTGCTGGAAGAGTGGGAGGGAGCTATCAAAGGAATTTGGAAGCATCTACATTGCAGAGGTTGCCTTTTGGGATAACCTGCGGAGGTGCACAGCGCTGAACGCTGATAAAAAGCTTTCACGTGCAAAAGTGATACAGACGTTGGTGATCCAAACGCATAGGAGTTAAGGTGGTCCCGAGTTCAGATGGCTGCTGGAGTAGATTTTTTTTTTTAAATGACATTATCAAAGTTAAATGACTAAATCCTTTTTCACACCTGCCTTTTATTTTACTGTACCTCATTTTCCTTATCAGGGCAGTACTTACCAATACAACTGACGTGCCAGGAGTCTCAGATACTTGTTTTGTGAAGTGAGGTTGTACGCAGAAGGAATCTAACCTACTCCTTATTTTGTTTCATACATACATGCCTGTAACAACAGGAATGCAGATTGTAAATCAGTTGTGATAAACCTCATTTAGCATGGACAGCATGCCTAAGTCATGCTTTCCATGGCGATATTGCAGAGAGGCAATAAAATAATGCAACTAAGACATCAGCTTCCACAATATTCTGTATCCAGTGCCTATACTTACAGCAATTTCTTCTTTGGTAGCAAATTTTTCTATTAATTGTTGGTGTATGCTGTTTATGTTAGAAGAAATGCAGAAGAAAATGTGATTTAACAGAGTTTTAGCTAATGGAGCTATTTCTCCAGGTCAGTGGCAGGACATTCACCTCAAAAAAAACTGGAATGGGCAGTTCAACCTCCAGCAGTGACTTTTCCCCATAATGAATTAATTGTGTGTGTGAACTATGATCCAGGGGGCAGGTGGGTGACCTCTGCACACTGATTAGTAGCCTCTCTCTGGCCCGTAACCAAAAAGAAAAAAAAATTGCATTGATGGCTAACATGTGGTCTTGCCTCATAGGCCCCCTGTATGTGATTGCAAAGAAATTTAAATGATGCAGAGTAAGATCCATCATTTGGATTAGATCAGATCCTAGTTCAGTGTCATTAAATGGTATATTTTAAATTTGGGAATGTTTTAGATTGAAGTTTGTAATGTGTGGTTGTTAGTGCTGTCTTAAACAGGAGATCTTGTCCAGTTGGATCTTGTATTGACTTGAGGACACTACAAAATGCAAAGGGAATAATGTCTCAGGCTGATGTGCAGTGCTTGTTACTTTGCATGTAATAGTTTCTGGATGTTTGCCTAATGTGTTGAACCACCACCAGAAATGCCGTGCAGTCTGGTCAGGCTGGCAATCTCTGTTTGGGCAGATTTGGAAAGGTTGTAGCAAGAAGCAGCAGAGTTATATCCTGTTTATTAATAGAACACCGCATTACATATCCTCTGCTATTACCGTGCCAGACATCAGAAGTTGTAGCCCCACCGTGCAATCTCAGATGCTCAAATGAGCCTAAAAAGTTCCTTCAGAAGTTGGGCTCTGTGTGCTGCAGGCAGTCACTTAGTTTGCTGGAAGTGTGTGCTAAGAAGCTGAAACTACTGATTTCCATTTCTGGATCCAGTCGGGGATTTCTTTACCTTTCTGGTTACTGGACTGTTAGAACTGTGGTCCTGTGGGCTCAAATATTTTTCCATAAATCTCAACTTCAGTGTATTTTGATTTCAGCGGGATTTTCTTTGGTAGTTTAACAGCAGCCAAACCCCTACATATCTCTTTTCTAGTTTAGCATTAGCTGCCAGCTCTCAAAGGCTATATATCTAATCAATTTTTCATCAGATAGACGGAGTGCAGAAGTTTCTAATAATAGGATGAGTGTTCCAAAATCACCCAAAATATCACTTGTTTTGCTGTAATCCCGCATGACTCACATTGCTGTTGTTTCATAATGGTTGTTGTGACATTTGCAGTAAGTGTTGTGCTCGTATCTGAGTGGGTGGAGAGCCGCGGTTTTCATGGCAGCAAATAAAACACTTTTTTTGCTGGGGGAAAACAGGTTGCTATGACAGAGCCATTTACCAGTAAAACATGAGTCAATACCGTAAATGATTACATTCTAGTGCATGGACAAAATTAGAGCATTATCAGAAATGAAACAGATTTTTAGAGTATTTTTGCCATATCCATTTGAATAGCAAGGCTTTTAAGTGGTTTACCCTCTGGAGCAGACAGCCCGGTGGGCAGATATATACATTTTGCCCCATCCCTGGAAGTTCAAGGCCAGGCTGGATGGGGCTTTGAGCAACCTGGTCTGGTAGGAGGTGTCCCTGCCCATGGCAGGGGGTTGGAACTCGATGATCTTGAAGGTCCCTGCCAACTCTAACCATTCTATGATTCTATGATGATTTTTTTGAATAAGGAAAGATGCCCTGCAAATGCTACGGTTTTGCAGATAGTATTTTACCATCACAGTTCCCTTCATGGTACTTTCAGTACTGTTTGTTAAAACACTGGTCTCGTTATGTGAAACTTGAAAGTTAAACTCAAGATTTTAATTGCACCTTATAAATAAAATGCTGTTTTTATTAGGCCCGGTTGTCTCCAGTATCATCAAGGTTCACCGCAGTAGCTATTTGTCTCTTGTAGCCCGTTCAGGTCACCCGCTGTGCTGAGACTAAACCTTACTTGCATGAGAAACACGAGCAGGATTGAGCTCCTGCACAACACATCCCTGGAGTTCAGAGGAACAACCTGCCTTAGTCATGTCAAATGATTAATTTTAAGCATTGAAGGCAATGGAAAGTTTCCAGTTGGTGTAAGCGGGTTTCAGATCATTTTCTTTCTTATTTTTGTGCTTTGGAGTGTAGGATTTCTTAGAATATCACCTGATTGTACAGGAGACAGAAGTGACATGCATTTAAACACATACTTGGTTTGTGCAACCCCGCAGTGCTATGTTTCTGATACTCAGGTCCTCAAGATACTCCTTGCAAGTGGCTAGTGGCAGGTTTCTGACCAGCAGGTGATGTTTGCTTCAAGAGTCTGTGAAAAAGTCTAATTAATTGCAAAAAACCCACTCCAAAAGCCTTAGGAAATAAGAATGGGAGTAATTGTGAATATTCAAAGATATGACAACCTTACTGCAGCTACACAACTGAGAAGTATTAAAGCCAAACCGTTTCCTCGTCCCCTCCTGGTGTATAAATGAGCATACAAATGGGCAGATATGAAGAAGATACTCCTGCTTCTCAGCAGGTCCCCATGGCACAACAGAAGCACAACAACTAAACGTAGTTAGTTGCTGATCATCGTGCACTGTTTCGTTTAGTCATTGTACTTTATTTTAAGAAGAGCGTGATGCTATGAACAAGCTGCTTTAACTGTCAGGAAGCAGGATCCATGGACCCAGTGAGAGTACATATAGAGAGGAGCAAGTTGGGTAAGTTACTCTTTGGGGTAACTCAGGTGCCAAGCCAAACCATCAAGTCTGCGTGTGGGACGAGGACCATGGCTTAGCCATGGTGCTGCCAAGTGACACAGATGGCGACTCCAGCTTGTGCCCCCATCTCAAGGTAGGGTCAACTGTGTAAAAAGAGAAGCTGTAGGTGGGGCCATGTTGTCTGGCTTCAATGTACACAGGACCCTCATCTGTGCAGGTGGACTATTCAGCTTATTTTGGGAGATGAGGTTTAACTGGCATTTAGGCTAATGTTACCTGAAAATATTTTAAAAAATCAGTTACCAAGATGAAAATTTCTGGTTATTCGCAGTGTTGGAAGTTGGCTAGAAATACTCTTACTGATAAATTTGTGTTTTCAACATTAAACTGCCTCATGAAACAATCATGCCTG
The DNA here is from genome assembly GCA_013400375.1 of Thinocorus orbignyianus. NCBI lineage: Eukaryota > Metazoa > Chordata > Aves > Ciconiiformes > Thinocoridae > Thinocorus > Thinocorus orbignyianus. Next base: position 916,694 of record VXBW01000699.1, on the reverse strand, counting down.
ACCTTAATGTGGCAATGTGCTTTACTGCTATACACATTGGGGCACTCTTAACATTTCTTAATTCAGATCTTAGAAATTAATAGTGGCATACTGAAGACCAAAAAGGAAATGTGCGTTTTTGAAGTGGCTTTGTATAGATGCTGCAGTTACTACTAATTCGATTATATTCTAGCAGGCACATTAAGGCTGCCTCAGTGTCCTTTCTCAGTTAAATCTTTTAAGGGTCCCTGAATAATATCTCCATAGTCTTGAAATACTTCGTTTTATTCTTGGTCAAAGGTGGATGTTATCAAGGCAAGACACTGTTAGCTGGGAATTAATGTAATATACAAGTGGAGCTTCTTTGTTTCCTATGCTATCTGTTGACATTCCCTAGGTACCAAAAGAAAATTACATAGATAGACTTCTGCTGTTATTGTCTCAGTGATAGGTCGTATCTCCAAACAAACTGTATGAGGAAGGTTATGTTTTGGAATAACATCCTGTGTTTTTGTGCTTAACCACTTTTCATTGATGGTCTGAAGTTGCATTGTATTAGCACAAAGTATTTTACTGAGTTAATTGATATTCCAGGTTTGTCCAGGGGAAAATCTACGGCTCCCCACAACATGCTTGACAAGTTATTATATTTACTTTAGTCAAAGCCCGAGTGTGCAGTATCCCTCTTGGAGGTGGTCTATTATTGGAGTCCCATATGCTTTTTGTTTGGGAAGAAAGCAGTCACTGTGTCATACTGTTACACAGGGTATTCTTTTTCAAGGATGTTGTTCCCTTGGGGACCATATCATGCCAGAGTTCCTAAGTCTAATAAGACCTTTGTAGCTCTTATTGTGTTAAAGTTCTGGGAGGGAAGCAAGAGTTAAACAGAAAATGTAATTCAAGTGACTATACTAGACCACATGTTGAAAAACATGACTGTTAAAGCAGAAAGGCAAAGGCTTCAAAAAGATTCCTGTTGTGGTAATGTAAATTTTTATGTTTTTTCCCAATGAATCTAGAATGGAAGGCAGAGAGTGATCTTTGTAGAATGTCTGGTTTTACTTGACAGTAATTAAAAATATATCAGCAGTTCCATGTCCTGGAAAATTATATCACAAGGCTTCAAAAGAAGTGTTAAAGATTTTAACTTGAAGGGAGAGCTGTGAGGGGTATCCCACCATCAGAGGATGATAGAATGCTGGGGGTTTTTTATATGCAGAGAGAGAGGGAGACAAAGTGCATTTTTTTAGCTGGCAGATATGGTAATCTGTCTCACTTTCTTCCTCAAATTCCCACATGGTGGAAGTAAATGATGTACCCGAAACATCCCCATATCACAATCTGGGTAAGAAATTGTAGAGACTGGGTAGGAACCATATTTTTTACCTTACAACGAAAATTTTAGTAACCATGGTAAAGTAAACATGCACATTCATGACACCTTTCATTCAGCTAGACATACTCCTGAATTCATTGGCTAAGTTTCCACTGAGATTCTAGCAGTGAAAGTGGAGTTGATGAGAAGAGCTGATGCTGAGCTGATGAGAAGTTGATGAGAAGAGATGGTCTGTGAATCCTCAAGATTTTGGTATTGCATGGAAATTTGACTTACTGAGCAAGGCATAATCCCAGACATGTATCAGTTGTTTTCTTAAGAAAAGCCTTGTCACAGGTACTTTTCTTTATCTGGAACCCCATTGGGGTGCAAACCAATGCATGATACATATCAAGTTTTAAATGCAGCAGGATAATGAGGATAAAGTAACCAAATTTTAAAAAGTTGGAGTTTATACATCTGTTGTCTTTCCCCTTTATTCCAGCAACTGGTTTCACAGCAGCGCCTGTTGATACAAGATGAATCAGTGAACTTGTTGAGTCTGTACACGTCCCCTTCTCTACCCAACATTACCTTGGGACTTCCAGCAGTACAACCTCAAATCAGCGTAAGTGACTGATCTCCAGCCTTCCTTTCTACTTTTGTTTCCAGCAAACCTACTCTCTACCTGTTCTCTTTTCGTTTTGCATTTTGGAATGTAAATGATTCCAAGTAGGAACCAGACCTTTCTTTGCATTGGGCAACATCTGAACGTTTAAAGGCATGACTTGAAAGCAATAGTTACTCTTAATCGCAAATAAACAAGTGCCTATGTGTAGCCCATGCAACCCCATACAACGCTACAGGCTTGGAGAAGAGTGGCTGGAGAGCTGCCTGGTAGAAAAGGACCTGGGGTAGTTGTTGGATGGACAGCTGGATATGAACCAGCAGTGTGCCCAGGTGGCCAAGAAAGTCAACAGCATCCTGGCCTGTATCAAGAATAGTGGCCAGTGGGACTCAGGAGATTTTCGTCCCCCTGTACTCGGCACTGGTGAGGCCCCACCTCAAGTACCGTATCCAGTTCTGGGCTCCTCCATACAAGAAAGACATTGAGGTGCTGGAGCGTGTCCAGAGAAGGGCAACAAAGCTGCTGAGGGGTCTGGAGAACAAGCCTTATGAGGAGCAGCTGAGGGAGCTGGGGTTCTTTAACCTGAAGAAAAGGAGGCTGAGGGAAGACCTTCTCTTTCTCTCTCCAACTCCCTGAAAGGAGGGCATAGTGAGATGGGGATCAGACACTTCTCCCAAGTAGCTGGCAATAGGACAAGAGGAAATGGCCTCAAGTTGAAGCAGGGGAGGATTAGGATGGATGTTGGAAAAAATTTCTTCACTGAAAGGGTTGTCAAGCCTTGTAACGGGCTGCCCAGGGAAGTGGTTGAGTCACCAGCCCTGGAGGTATTAAAGGACGGGAAGATGTGGTGTTGAGGGATGTGGTTCAGTGGTGGACTTGGCAGTGTTAGGTTAAAGGTTAGACTTGATGATCTTAAAGTTCTTTTCCAACCTAAATGATTCTGTGATTCTGCATGCATTGCATTTATGTCTACGAAACACGTAATGGATTTCAGACATGGTGAAAAGTATATGAGGAGGTCATGTAGTACAAAAGTTCAAATTATATGATCGCCCCTACCTGGTAAAGTAGAGCACCTGTAACTTTTTATGAGATTCCAGTAGCAAACAAAGCTGGGCTGGAGCACATTAGGGAAAGAATCTAGTATTCCTGCAGCTAGGTTTTTTGTTTGAGGGGTGTGCCATCAACAAAGTTGGTGAATATGTGAGCAATACTTAACATTTTAATGGCAAGTTATTATATATACCCTTTACCTGGTCTGCAGCAATCGCCTTTATTTAGAGCTAAAGGTTAAATTGTTAAGTGAATTGTATGAAAACACAGACATGGCATATATGGAAATCCATGCTTATGGATAAGGATCTTTAGATCTAGACCAAGTTACAGTAAACTAGAGGTGAAATCTGAAATCAGTAAAATACCTGAATTTTTTTCCATTGGTGAAAAATTACCCTTTCTGATTTCCAGAAAAGAAAAAAAAAGTAGTATAAGTTATACAGAGGTTCTATACATAAGTATATAAATTCTGAAGAAATTATAGCAATTTAAATTTCTTAGAACCTGAATTGGTAACTTCTGTAAAAATTCTAGGGGTATAAGTACCACTTTCCATGATGTAAAAAAAAATAAAAAATCTATAAATTCTACTATAGTTTGTAATAAACGCTACTTAATTCTAGAGCTACACGAAGTTTCAACTTAAAGTTTCATGTTATTTTATGGCTTTTTCAGTATATTTAATGTTCTTACCAATAATATATTGATGCAATCCAACATTTTAACATCAGGTATAGAACTTAGCAAAGAAAATTGTGTAAGCTTTAAATCAGTTCTCTAGAAGCCTTTCATGAGATATTTATAAGCAAATTATTGTTTTTAAGGGATGGAAAAATTGAACTGATCATGAAAAGTAGTGCTTACTTTTCCAGATGATTTCATCAAAAAATTCTTAGTTATTTCACAAAAAATATAACTAGCTTCAAAGTAATTTCATAACATTAAAATGGAAATGAAAATATCTTAAATTTTCTCACTCAAATCATATGAGCTTTTGATGTGGCCAGCTAGCACCAAATATTACTTTTGGCATTAGAAAAAACAAAGGGGTTGATTTATGCAAGTAATATTTATTTCTGTTACCAGAATAAGCAGTTGCAAATTGAATGTAAAGTTTATTTTGGTGTTTGTTTTTCAGAGAAGGGTGATAGCAGAGTGTGAAGTAACCATAAACCAAAAAAATATTAGTGAAAACCTTGGTTTGCCTTATTAAAATGTATGGAATTCGGGTTATCAGAGATATACTGTTCTTACCATGACATACCATAAGTGGTTATCTGCAAACCTCAACATGCTTATTTCTGTTAGGTTATTATTCTTGCTGTAAAAGATGTTATTCTGCTTTAACTGCTCTTTTAAGAAATCATTTTTTAAAACTAGACAATGAACAAAGAAGTACAAAGTAATTTACAATGGTGAAGGGCTAAAACTTCCAAAAGCTTTAAATCAGTAACTGGGCGATTTGTAAGGGCACTTTAAAATGCCACACACATACAGCAGCTCTTGATGATTCTGTAGATGAGAGTTTAACTATAGAAATTTACTTTGCAAAGGTGTAAAACTTACATTTGTGCTGTCCTTCAGGGAGTCAGGGAGTGCTCCAGGAAAAGTAATAGCTTCCCACTATTACAGGTAATGACTTTGTTTTGCTGATTGGCTTACTGTCTGATGGAAAGTTATGTGAAAAACCAAGCCTTGCCTATTCCAAACTCCATGGAAACTGTTTCCTCTAATCCCCTTGTTTTCCTGTGCAGGAGGCTGTGGGAAGGTCTTCAGGAATTTTAAGGATAGGTCCTGCCTTTTCATTAATAATGTTCTAACTACTCATTCCTTATGCTTTAGCTTTTACTACTGATTTTTTTCAAGTGGTTTCATTACTCAGTTTCTCACAGTGTTACATTTAACTAGCATGTTCTTCCTCCCTTTTCATCTCACAAAGCATAAGATAGGGATGTTAACCTTTTCTTCTGTATGACATAAGACCATCTAACCAAGCAGAGGGATAAATGTCCAGGTCCATGGCAAGTAGTCACCAGTGCTGTTGTTCTTTGACAGGCTTCATCATCATTCAAAGAAAAGCAGAAAGGGGAGACCCAATCGCTCAGACAAGGAGTGACCTTGGCTGGACAGTACGGGGGGAACATTCCTCCATCCTCGACTCATCCTCACGTTGCTTTGGAGGGAAAACCAAACAGCAGCCACCAGGCTCTCTTGCAGCATCTGTTACTGAAAGAACAAATGAGACAGCAGAAACTTCTTGTGACTGGTAATGATCAAAGCTTCAACACAATAATGGTTTGGGTTTTATGGCATGGGTGTTCACGTTAAACTAAATGTGGTAAATGCAGATATTGTACATCCTAACCCTTGGGAAAAGTGGGAGGGTGGGAGAAAAAATGACAGCATCTTTGTTTTCCCCCGTCAGTGATTCTGCTCCAGTTTCTTAGCCTGAAAGAGCTCAATGATTACAGAAAAGAGAAAATGATTACTTCATCACATTCTTTTTCAGCTGCTGAACTTCCCAGCGTGGTGAGGCACGTGGTACACGTCCCGCTGCATCAGCGCTGCTGCAGAGCTCTGCAATAGACACCCTGCTTCTCTCTGAAAGCTTTCTTTCCTATTAGAACTATCAGTTTGTTGTTCTTCACGCAGGACTGAAATGTCCCTGTTTTGCAGGAGCGGTTCCTCTTCATCCACAGTCTCCTTTGGCAGCGAAGGAGAGAGTCTCGCCTGGCATAAGAGCTGCCCACAAACTGCCTCGTCACAGGCCACTGAATCGAACCCAGTCAGCTCCTCTTCCTCAGAGCACTTTGGCCCAGCTGGTCATCCAGCAGCAACATCAACAGTTTTTGGAGAAGCAGAAACAGTACCAGCAGCAGATCCACATGAATAAGGTGAGTTCCCAAAGCAATGAATTTCCAATAAATTTAAAGGTTGAACACTAATACAGAAGTTTAGGTGTTGGTGCCATGTGGTCATGGACAGTAGACAGCTCCTTGCATGAGTATTTCTTTTATCCACAGTTGGTGTAAATGTTTTTATAGATCTTCATTTTTAGCCTTCTGAAATGTGCTGCAAAGGTTCTTGACATCAGTAAGAACACAATTCAACAAAACAGGGTTCAAAGCATACTACAGCTTTAAATTGCAGGTGATTTCCTGTTGAATGGTAAATGGTGCCTTAAAGATTACTAGATTTCTGTCCAACTTTTTAGTGCGCGCTTTTGAGCTTCAGCAATAATTCCATTCAGCTGCCTTTAAATTGTATTTTAAGTTTTCTCATTGTGGGCTAGCCTTTGGAGTAAATATATAACTCAATGGAACTCAGTCAGCTGATTAAATTGGGGGTTTTTATGCAAGAAACTTATTAAGCATCTGGAGAAATTTTTAATCAGCTTTTATCAAACCAACTTTTTCTCTATAAGTCAATTAGAAACATGAAAGTTTGTTTTCTATATGGTGATATGAAATTACTATGTAAGGAGAAAGAGAAGAATGTGTAATTGCTAATATCAGATAGAGAGTTGAATTGTGCCCCTCTTTCCCTATAGAGCAACACCTTATTCTGAGAGAGGTGGAAGAAGAAAAGGGAGCATCCATTAATAAACGAAGAGCAGCAGAATTTAAATAGATTTATCAGGAGCTAATGCTTCTACAACAAATGGGATTCTGTTCCCTGCTCTAAAATGAAGATCCGCAAGTAATTAAATGCTTTTATCCGGAGAGCTTTTCCTGTTCTTACTACGTAGCTTTCTAAAAGTTGTTTGCTGGAACTCCTCTAGTAATTCAAAAATATTAATTGTGCATCTGTAGTTGTCTTCTTTTGTTTGAGGGCTACTTAATAACTATATATAAGTGGCAATGGCAAATTAAAAAAAAAAGATGAAAAGTGGCATTAAGCCCTTTTACCTAAGAGAAAAGAAAAACATCCACCTTACTGGGTGAACTTCCCAGGGGGTACAGATTCTTTGGAATCTACTAAGAATTTCCAACAAAATTAGAAACAAACCTAGAGTTTAAGTACATAGTTTGTACAGTGGTTTGGTTATTAAATCTTGTCTTAATTAGGAAAAATGAAGACCAGAAAACTTCAAAGTTCAGAGCTGATCCTGGCATGTTAACCCCTCTCAGCTTGGGTGTTTTGATTACTCAACTAGGACTCCAGTTGGCTTTTCTTTGAGTATGCATTCCATATGTTTAATCAATATGGCATATGTATATCTCGTAGCCTCAGGTTTTGAAAATATTTCACCTGCCCTCAATTGTCTGAAGAGAAAAGAATTTCTTACCGGTGAAGTACTGAGTCTTTGTGCTGTTGGTGGGTATTCGCTGCACACCGATCCGTTCATGCATTCCTCACAAAGCAAAGAACTCCACTAACGTGTTTTTGTTAGATCATACGCTTATTGACATAAATTCCACCGTAGCATTTGGCGATATGTCCTATGGCATATAGGCACATTTGTCCTGACTGGAAAAATTAAACTTGAGTCGCATAAACATGTTCCTGGTCACACAGGACTAGGAATGCATTGCACCTCACAAGAACTGGGCTGGATAAGGAAGTGAAAAGACTGCAGTGGGTTTGGGATAAGGCTTGTTTTAGTAACATTTACTTTTCTGACTCAAAACGGCAATGAAAATATGTGCTAAGGAGAATAATTCCCTCTCATACTTGAAATATGCTTTCATTCTCGCATGGTTATTTGTGACAAAAAGGCAAAAGAATTCCTTATGTTGAAACTGAGTGAACCAAGCTTTCATTGTGTGTGCAGGCTATACACATATGCAGTTAGTAGAAATTTAAGTTTACTTTGGGCCTTTTTCTGCCTTGAACCTCCATAACCTACTTCCTTTGCCCCAGTAGCTTCTCAGTCTCTTTTATCCCTACTCCCAGAGCAGCCAACCCTCATCAGGAGCACAGTAACTCATCAGAACAGCAAACACCTCAGGAGGAATAGGATCACGAGGCAGCCACAGAAGCAGTAGCTTATCCAAGGATGCGGGTGGTTTATCAGACTTTACAGTTTGTAGCGTCTGGGTTCTTCTACAGCAGGGTTCTCAGAAGAAGCATTCTGATGAATACTACTGGAAAGTGTTGGTGCTCTAGTCAGGTCTCTGCCCTCTGCAAGTATAAGAAAAGCCATGAGACTTCCTTACATATTTAGAAGACAAAACCTGATTTTTAAAAACTGGAATTTAGGGGTAGATCATACACAAGAAGGCGAGAAAAGGTCAAATCAGGGAGTGGCTTTTAAGTGCTGAATTTAAAACTGCATTCTTTAACCCTTTAACTTAAAGGTTCAGAATGAACATCTGTGCCTACATAGGGTTTTTGAACTCTTCTGACATGGTAGAAAACACTTTGTTCGTTCTTGAAATGTGCCTCTATTTTTTGCAGTTGTTTGTTCATTCTATAAATTGCATGGCTTTACAATCAAACTTAAACTCTGCAAAGCAGAGTTTATTGAAAACTTAAACAGCTGGTATTCTAGACTGTGTAGGAAAGCAACCCAGTATCTTCTCATTATTTAGGACAAGTCTGGACCTCTGTCAAGTGAATACATGCACTTGTTACTTTGCATTGCTCTGTCTTTTCTGTTCATAGGCTGTATAGTGAAATCTGCACAGAGGTGGAATGCCTTCCTTCTCAGTTACTTTATAGGTTTTTTTTAATAGGGAATGCTCAAATATTCTCTTGAAAGTTTTGGTGCGAAAATCCGGAACCGTTTTAAGCTGACAAGACTATGAAATGCCAGTTGATCGAGAGCTTAGACCAATTTAATACCTTCTTTTTAATTTCTGTTTCCTTTTTGCCTGATGTTTAAGGCTTCATGTACTTAAGGCTTTAATATATTTCAGTTGAACCCAGTATTTGAGTTTGCCCTGAACTGAATGTCAGTACTCCCTGAAATACCTTTTTGGTCAGATCTTTTTGGCGGACATATGGGTGAATCTCACTGTAACAAGAAAAAGAGGAAGAGAGCAACCCACCCCATTGATCTTGGTGCTTTTTGGTGGTTTTTTGTTTTTTTTTTTTTTTGTTTTTTTTTTTGTATTAAAAAGCCATTTCTTTTCTTTGAGAAAAGAATATACTTCAGCAGCAAGCCAGTGCTGCTGTGAGGGTGATAACAAGCAAAATCTCACATAGATCAGAGGTAAAGAATTCCCCTGGATCATTTCCATTCTGAAAAGAAACAAATCATTGCCAAGAGGTATGCCTCTGTCCTTAATAACAAAGAGAAGATCCCCTATGGATTATTTCTGGTCAGCTGTCAGATGCCAGGCTTTTGATGTGGGAAAGGGTATACGCCTCCACTGAAGTCTGACATTTATACCTGCGGGATCTAGTATGCTGACCCTTGGAAAACATTCTGCAAATGTTGACATCCCATTCAAAAGTGGGTAGAAACCCTCATCCCAACTTTCTGGGTAAAAAAAAATAATAATGAATGTGCAGTAACCTGAACTCCGCTTGTCTTAGGGAAGATCAGCTTTGCTGTTGTCAGCTTTAATATACTTCTGTCCCAATGACAGCCTATTTCCTCATAAGGCCCTTTGATCATCATTGCAGATCTTCATTCTGCTCAATAAAGAGCATCCAAAGTCTGAAACCCCCAGTTAAAATTATTGCAGTTGGGTACCAAAAGACCGCTACCTCAATAAAAACCTTAAAATCTTGATGTTATTTGTGTATCCCTGTATCTAGAAAGCTTTGACCCTGCCACCTGGAGAAAAGAAGGGTGCTTTTGATGTAACTAATGTAAGTGCAAAGCCCCTAACAGAAGTCTGCATTCAAGAAAGTCTCAGAAATCATAGCATGAAGAGTACGTGAACAAAGTCCCCTATCTTTAAATGTAATTTTTGGCCTGTCTCTGTCAAGGCTAAAATTACACTGTGTCTTCACTGGGACCAAGCTTTTATTTGATCAATGTAGGAATCCTACATATGTTCTTAAGATAATGCATCCATAGCATTTTGACAGTTTGTTTTCAATGGGAAAAGCCTCCTCTGTATCAGAGTAGTAAGGGTTAAAATAATGGGACAGTTGTTAGTGGGCACTAAAGTATGTGAGCAGTATGGATAATGTTAAAGCTTAGATGTAGAGTACTTGGTTTTCAATTTTCATTCCAGGATGTTAATTGGTTTAAAGCATCTTTATACAGGGGACCAGTGATTAGGCCAGACCATGATGTAAAAAATCCTTGGTGAAAAATGTATAGGGAGTGACAATTCCTTAGTTCTTTGGATGGTGATCATAATTGACCAATATCTGTTACTAAAAAAGGTTATGGAAGTTTCTGTTGATTTATTGATGGAAAAAATATGAAGATTATTTGTTGTCAATGGGAATATTGAAAAAATACAGTTAACCCCAGATTAATATTCACTTCTCTGGGTAATGTTTAATGAAATATGGAAGACTTGGTCAGGTTCAGCTGAAGTAAATCACTGTAGTTTCATAAAATGTGTTTATTACAACTGAGGTTTGGGCTTTCCAGCTTACGCATCTGACTAGCATCTTCTAAAGGTGAGAGGTGGCACATTTCTTCTTACAAAGATTGGTCACAGCAGGGGATCATTTGGACAAAACCATAGAAAGAGTTGACTGTGTTTGGAACTCAACAATACCCAGAACGTTTTCTCCTTTGTTGAGAACTAATGTTTAAACCATAATGCAGAAGGATGATTTTGAAAGATAAATGCATCCCTTAGAAATGTTGTACTATAAGAGTAACAGAGACAGCAGTGAGGAGGAGCCAAACTGTTTCAGTGCAGCTCAAAACACACTTGGCTGGTCAAAGTAATGTCGTAGTCATAGGAGAGAAGGAGAAAAAGTGTGTTCCATAAGCATATACATGAGTTCTTAGAAACAACTGCCATGTATTTAAAATGAGCAATTAATTTAAAAAAGAAATGTATGGGGTGGTTGTTGCAGGATTTTGTGGTTTGTCTCTTTGTAAAGAGATTTTATCTGAAATATTATATTTTGCAAAAGCTTATCATTGCAAAGGAAAAACGAAGGCAGGGGCTGTGGCTGAAGGGACTGTAAAATGGTCCATTGCAGTGTCCAGGTTATTTAAGCTTAGTCTTGCATTTTTTGGTAAAAGCCAGCAGGTTAGATGGTGTTTGATGTCTTTTTTGGTTGCACTATTGCAGTCATACAATGGAGTTGATGTCTGTAAATGCTTCCTGTCCTGCTGCCACTATTTACTTTGGCTCATGCATATCCTTTACAGTTTAATTTCCTGAAAATAAAAGGAAAACAAATATAGGTTACATTAGCGTGAAACCATTTTTTTTTTGAGCAACTCCTTTAGTTGGAATAGCCGTAACAGTAAAGTGTACTGGTTAAAGAAGACCAATCTGTACAACTGTAATTAGTGAAATAAACCATGGGTTTACTATTTTTAAATGTAGTCTTATTAAAACTCACTTTTTCAAAATCAAAATACGCATTAAAAGGAAGAGAAAGTCCTGACATACCTACAGATAAATTCAGAAAAAAATGCTAAGTGGGAATTTAAAGCAAAAGGTTTAAACATTAAGTGTAAACAGAAGGACCCAGCTGCACAGAGAAAGGACTTGCGCAGCATTTCATTCAGGACTTCTTCCCTCCTATGTTAGCCAGCTTTAGATAGATAAGATAGAAATATTGACTCTGAACTGATATCTTTGCTTGTCTCCAGATACGTAATTTTCCATGGTAGTTTCTGGAGATATAATAAGATGTTTCTGACTTAGGAGAACTGAACTGTCTCCTGGTAATGCTACTAATGTAATTACTGGAATAAGATGGGGCAAGCTGCCTTTAAAAACCACTTTAATATGAAGACATGGGGGTGATACAGAGACAGCAGTCAGCTCTGGCTTAGCAGAGCGAGCAACAGGAGTTGTTCAGATTTTGGGTGGTTCCCCCTGCCATCCACTCCTTTTTATTGTGCTCCATCGTATGAGAGAACATGACTTTAATGTCTCAGAGCCTCTTGCCTGGGGCTTAGTTAAGTCACACCATAAAAGTTGTTTTTAATAAGATTTTGTACTAAAGATGACAACATGAATGCACTTTGTAAAATCTACTGTGTAAACATATAGGGACTTGCATTTCGCAGAGTTTTAGGAAATTTAATTTGTTTAGCTCCTCCCGTCGCCTGGGCAAGCCTGGGGCAAATTGTCTGCTGACTTCCATGGGGTGGGAGCAGGCCCCAAAAGAGGGACAGCACACATTGAAATGCACACCAATACCCCTCTAGACCCCGCAGCCCCCTTAGATGTGCTTGTGTTCCTGCACTGATTACACGCAAAAAAGCGTTTGAAGGTGTTCCATGTACAGATTATACACTGCAGGCCATCACGTGTTGCCTCAGAAAGCTCAGCAGCTTTTCTGTGCCACACAGCAGCGTGAAGAAGAAAGAGCTTGACATAAAAGTGAAAAAGCATAAAAGAAAGGAGAGCAGTAATGAGCTAAATATGTGTCTTAACTTCGCCGCGGACATGCAATCATTTTCTCTTGGCTTCCCCTCCAGAATAACCCACCTGATGTCAAGTAACTGGCACATGGAATGGTTTACAGATGGATCAGCATCAGTGGCTCTCGTGGCTGTATATGATTATCTGTCACGCAGATGTTCCAGCTTGCATTTGCTTGCGAGCAGCCCGCCAAGCCGCCAAACCTGCCTTTCTTTTCTTGCTTGAGGAACTGGAGAGGGCTCGCCCACAGATGTTTAACCAAGCGCCGGAGAGGAGTGTGCCCGAGCTGAATACACACGTAGTTAGCTCCAGTGCCTTCTTGCTCAGCATCATCCCCCTGAGAAATGCCTGGAAAAGATTTATGGTTTTGATCTGAGACATTGTCCAGATGCTGCTTAATAAAAGGAGACGCTCTGCGTTCGTTGCAAGTAGTAAGGATTCCCCAGCACAGAGCGTGCCACCTGCAGCATGCAGGATACACATGCTGTGATTTGCCAGTCACTGCAGTAATGTAAAGGGATATTTTGTTTGCTTCCTTTTAGTAAGCCATTAAACTCCCATTAGACTACAAAAGCGAAGGTTTGCTGTGACCAAAGCCTGTAGATTTCCACTCTGGAATTTGTTTCTCCACTGATGTGGGGCTTATGCATCAGAGCATCAACTGGAACCGTACAAACAGATCTTTCAACTCTTCTTGTTGACTTTGTGGGAGTTCCCGAACCCAGCTGTAGCCTCTTGATCATATTTTACATGACAGCCCTGCCCTTCATGAGGGTAGCATTTTTCTATAGGGGTTTCGAAGGAGAATGAACCTAGACCGGTCATGATTTGTGACAAAATAGCTGTACTGAAACCATCCAGTAACTCAGCATATAGCACTGGCGAAAGCTCAGTTTGAAAGAGCAGATAGATATTGTGGGGAGGCTGATGGCAAGAGGGAAGGATGTATGGTAAAAGGTGGGTTTTTTTTCCCATCTCATTATATTTGACCTTGGTGATACAAATCAGTATTTGCTTGAAATCAAGTGGGCCAGTTGAATAAATGGTAATTACTCGGTTGATCCTGCAGATGCTTTCTCATGTGTCCAATTTGCATCTCTTTCAACAAAGTAGGGATTTTTCTTTTTTCTTTTTTTTTCTTTTTCTTTTCAGTTCTGGCTATTTTGGAGTGCATTTGCTGCATCTTAAGTGGTAAAACATAAATGATACTTGATTGCAGTGCACCTGGCACCTCAGCAAAGCTTTAAAATAGCAGTTAATGGTATAAAAGCAGTATTGTCTGGGTAGCTGTGTTACAGCATCGCTGCTGAAACATGGATACCTGTAACACACATGACAGTTTTAGTCTTTCCAGTTGCAGTCAGACACGCTTGTAGTGTGTCATCTCTGTGCCACGGGAGAGGTGACCAACACCAGCTTTTTGTCACCGCTCCTTTGTGCACTTTAATTGATAGAGAAACTTGTGCAAATATTCCAAAATTTGCTTGTAACAAAATATTAACCAGATTGCTAATTATATTACAGCTTAGAACTCCTTTATAATTTTGTGTTTTGTAAAATGAACTGTAATATATGTAAATAAATGTCTGCTTTTATGTTTGAAAAGTATGAAGGGAGACTAATTTCTTTTGATTACCAGCTGTAGCAGTGTAACAGATGTGTCGTGTTTTCAGTTTTCTGCCTTAGTTTTAGGGGATTTTTTCTGCCTAGTGCTCTGCACACACAGTATTTTCTACTGCAGAATAAGAAGGGACCTTTTCCCTAGGAACTTTGGTTCTTTTTATCTTGTACTCAAAGGGAAGTAGCTCCCTGGGTTTGCTGTGGAAGCTTTCGTTTTTATCGGTTGCAAATCTGCTACTTCTTGACGTTTGGTGTCGGCGAAAGGACTCAAGAGCTGTTCCCCTCTTTCTCTTTCCAGATGCTCTCTAAGTCCATCGAGCAGCTCAAGCAGCCTGGCAGCCACCTGGAGGAAGCCGAGGAAGAGCTTCACGGCGATCAGACGATGCAGGAGGAGCAAGCTCCCGCCGGCGTTAGGGCCGAGGGCAGCAGTGCCGGCGTGGAGGAGAGAATAGGACAGCAGGTGGGGGCTGTGAAAGTCAAAGAGGAGCCGCCGGACAGTGATGAGGATGTTCAAACCCAGCAAATGGAATCTGGGGAGCAAGCTGCTTTTGTGCAACAGGTAATAGGCAAAGATTTGGCTCCAGGATTTGTAATTAAGGTTATTATCTGAACATCATGTGCATTTTTTTTTAAGGCTTTGGTAAGCATTTGTGTTTTGATTCACTGATCTAGCAAATCCTGATTTACAGTTCAAAGAGTCTAACAAAGGCAGAAGTGTTGTATGCACACTTGGAAAACATAGTGAAGCTCATCCTTATGGCCACTAATTGAGAAAATACCTGTTGCAGTCAATTATGCTACATAAATCTTTGCGTAATAGCTGATAGACTTTGTATTAGCCCAGGATTACATTACATCGCTTAGTGCTAGTGAAAGAGAACTCGCATCTACTAGCTTGTTGAGATCAGCAATTGCTGGAATTAGTTTCCAGACCTGATTGATGAAACGTTCTACTTTTCTGGTTTTGAATCCTCTGGCTTTTGCTTTCAGCTGTCTGTATATACTGTATCATACTGTAGTCTTGAACACTGTTAACGTTAGGGTATTTTTTTCCCCCCAGTGGACAGGTACTGACTGCTATACCGGTGGTCCCAGGCTGGTGTATAAAGTAAAGTATGATTTAGAGAAGAATACAAGGTGGATGTAAAGAGGCAAGGCAAGGCACTGTTTAAAAAATTGCGTTGTTTTCTTTTTGTTTTTTTTTGTTTTTACACTGCTTAGTTAATTCTTCATTCTGTCTCATTTGATGACACTGTCCGCAGAGATATCCTTAAATGAAGCAGATGCAAATACTGGTAAGAAGCAAAAAAAAAATAATGCAGCAGTAGGTTCCAATCAGTTATTAGGATATTGCAGGAAAAGCACAGAGCTGTTATCACTATCATCTGGTACCCAATCACTTGTGTTGTGGTTTGTTGTTTTTTTTTTAAAATAAAGACTAAT
The DNA here is from genome assembly GCA_013400375.1 of Thinocorus orbignyianus. NCBI lineage: Eukaryota > Metazoa > Chordata > Aves > Ciconiiformes > Thinocoridae > Thinocorus > Thinocorus orbignyianus. The sequence goes on along the minus strand of VXBW01000699.1, from coordinate 901,183 downwards.
CATGCAATATAGCATAACTACTGCTAGGTCTCATGAACAAATCCCAGGGCCATGCCCGTGTGTGAAAATGCCAGCTTGGCAAAAGGCAAATTGGGGACGTTGGCCGACGTTTTCCCAGGGCTGGCAAGCGGAATGCGTGGCTGCAGCCGGCGGCCCTTCCCCTCACCGTAAGAGCGGGGCTGGACGCCGTGGAAGGCCCTGTTTATTTAAAGTCGATGCTTTGTCAGGTCCCCGCTGTTCTCCTGCAGAAAAGTGATTTTGGGAAGGGGAGGAGGTGGGGGGGACGGGGACAGGAAATGCCTTATGGAAACAGGAAGCCCAAGTGATTCATGTGCTGAGGAATGCGGGGCGGGGGGAACGGGGCAGCGCTCCCTCTGTTTTTAAAGGCACTCTATGAATTGATTTATTGTCAAAGAAAATAACAAAGCGAGTAGGGAAATTGTTAAGGAAGCTTTCCAGTGAAACATTTCCTTCATATTCCCTTTTGATATGTTTACCTTGTTTTATAGGTTTACTTTTGTTAAGCTAGTTAAAGATTCATTGTATTAAGATCCCCTTTAATATGGATAATCCCAAACTGACCTGGAATCCTTGTCAGGTTTCTTTTTTCTATTAAAAATATTTATATTTCTAAAGCTGAGGTATTTTAAGGTGCGGTATCCGGTTTCAAAAGAGATAGCTGTTTTGCCAAATGTAGAAATTGTTCTAAAATATGTTATTAGCATGTGTCGTTTACATTATGCTCTAATACTATTAAATCTCTTCTAAAATGTTGAAACTTCTAAAGATACATTATCCTTTTTCCTAGAAAATCTCCAAACAAATGACTAAATAGTTGCTATAAAATGAAAGGCCTCCTGAAACATAAAGATCATCTTAGATAGGAAAGATTTATTAATTGAGAAAAATACGGGTGATTTTTATGTGTGCTTCATATTTGAACAGAAATTTTTCTCCACTTTGGATGAAAAAAAAAATAAAAAAATCACATTCACATTCAAAGAGTGAAACATAATAAAATGAAATTATATGATTTTCCCATTATATAGAATTTTGTTTGAAACCTAACTTCAGCCTCATCTTTTAAAATACATTTTATTTGGGGAGAAACTTGCAAATGAGAAGACTTTTGTACAATATTACTTCAGACGTGTTCACAAAGGACAAAAGGTATTTTTATAATGTCATTCAGGTGAGAAACCCCAATACATTAGCGGACTTTAATTTCAGAATCTTTCAAATTTGGATAAAATTAAAATAGAGAAACTACCTGGAACCAGTGAACAGGAAAACTGGGTTTAAACAACCATATTTCTAATTGATAATTGTCTCTTACATTTTAAATCTACTGTATTTATTATAATTTACACCCTTAGAGGTGATCTCTTGTTTTGTGTTGTAAATATATTCTGTTTGTATGTTCCCTTTTTTTGCCTTCTGATATAAGTCTCTTCCTTTCTCAAATAAAGTTTTTTTTTAAAAGATCCCCTTTCAGATATCTGACTTTGTGTAAAGTTGATAACTTAGTTGTGCTTTTGCTTTGTATAACCAAATATGTTCGCCACACATTGTTGAAACAATTCAGGCTTTCGGGAGCAAGGTTTTTATTACACAATTTTTACAATGATTACACAAAGTCTATTTCTTTTCCTTTTTCTTTTTTTTTTTTTTTGGTGTCTTGTTTTATCCTACATCAGCCATTATAAGTTTTGGTGAATGTGGAAATAGTATCGATGCATGCTCATTTTCCCATCATGGCGTCTGTCACGAATGTGTGTCATACGTTGTACCATATAGGAATGGTAATGGCGAATCCCGGTTTCTTGGCTCCTAATTATCCAAAATTCAGCTGAGCTGCAATAATTTCCGTGACATTTCTAAAATTCTGCCTAGAACCCCAAAGGCATTGATCTGAAACTGAGCTTATACTGACCTCTCTGATATCCCTTAAAGACCTTTGCAAGACTACAGCCCGCCTGTAAATATGCCGGGGAGGAGGGAATCCACAAACCCTGCAGACTTTAAAGAAGTTGTATAAGACAGTCAAGTCCTGCTTTAGAAACACCAGCACGCTTTCATGTAGATAATAAATGTTTTACTGGTTTGTGATATTTCCTGAGCCTTACTTCAGCTCTACAGAGAGAAATAGTTTGTACTGCAAACCTGTCTCTGTTGCTAAAGTACACGAATTACTACTGCCAAAAGACTTGAGATGCTTGCGTTTTGGCTCTTCTAAATGTTCATCTAAATTGCAAAGGCTCTTAACGGCTTTGGTTCTGGTATAATTTTAACTAAAATACTTGCATTGCCGAGAGCATTTTATGTAAGAATAAATATTTCCGTAAATCAAATTTAACTGTTTTCAGTGATGTAACAGCAAAGTAATGTCTCATCAGTCATACACTAAAAAGTCTCAGATAAAAAGTCATGTTTTAGGTTAGGAAACTTAACTAGTATTAACAGTACAGCGTTAATACTGTTTGCCCTGTTGATTATTACGTATTCAGGATTTTGTGCCGCCAAGTATGTCATGCTGTCAACAGGTTTTTTTTATTGAGATGCCTTTTGTTTAAATACTCATGTCAGAATTAGAAGAGCAGCCATAAATGTTTTCAGTTTACAGCATCACTTTTCTGGAGGGTACACCTACGTTTTTTTCTAAATTGTTTGTTTACTGTGCATCAAAGCACCCATAATGAAGAAAGCAATCATAATTCAATACAACTCAGGATTTGTTTTCCAGGAATGATGTGCATCTTTTTTGGTTTTTTTTTCCTTTCTCTTTGGAACAACAGATGTTTATTCTGTCCTGTTCTCCAGAAAACTAAAGCCGGTAGAGCTGCCAATTTAGAAGAAGTAATTACTCCTAAATGAGGGAAAGTGCTTCAGAATATTTATATACTCAAGACAGACACACATTATTGGAATGTGGATACCCTAACGTTAGCCTGTTTTTTTGTCTTCTAGCATTAACAAAATAGGAATAAAAGCTGAATGCTTGAGCAAAGCAGGAGCACTCCAGGCACTACCCACCACTCATCCTTTCTATTCAGCAATTCATTTGTCCACTGTCTTCATTCCATCTTTGTTATCATCAGGATCACTAAGACTTACTCCATGGTACTTAAGCCTACTATATATACCCTGTTTTTATCTTCACTGGCATTCTGAGGTAAAAAAATAATAATAATAATTAAAAAAAATCTATAAACATTAGTCCCAACCACTGATTTAAAAATGTTTACTTATTTCTCCCCCTTATGAGCGCTTTGCAATTCGCAGCCAAAATTAGCTAAGCCGAGTTAATTTCCTTATTGTACTCTGCCCCACTAGGAGTGTGTCCTGCTTATCCACTTAAGAGATGTTTGTTTGCTTTTCATTTATTTGTTTAGTTTCTGATTTCCTTATGCAGTTCCCATCATCTGGGTGGTAGTGGGGCTTCTGTACCTCGTTTCTCAGTGGAGAAACACAAGTTTAGAACATCATACACTGAATTACCGTTTGGGCAAACAGAAGAAGAGCATCCTGGATAAAATTAGCTTCTCTATTGCTCTAGCACAATCCCAGTGGTTTTTGTGGAATTTTGCCATGCTGTTAGGTAGATGCTGTGCTTTGAATTTGTAGACTTTGTGCTTTGTACTTGGTGGGGGTTTTTTTCACTCTTTTAACTCAGCCTAATTTGGAACTAGCTTTAAAGGTAAAAGTTGCAATTGGCTCAGCCACACTCATACTCTCACACAGACAGACAGGACTGGGAAGGAGCACCCCTCAGGCACATCCTTGTTCCTGATCCCCATTCACTGAGTTGCACTGTCACACTCCTGGTGCTCATTTTGCTTCTGGCCCTACAGGATAACATACCTGGGGCTGTCTGGGGGTATACGTGGCTGTTGGAGACCGCCCCACAAGGGTCGCTTCACTGAGAGCTAAAAAGGTAGTAGCTTAGTAACCTGAAATCACTTTCCAGCAATGTCTAAGTTCTCTGTGATGACTACAAGGGGACCTTAGTCACTAGAGCTCTTCTGACAGACCAGATACTTACTTCTAAGCGATTTGGTGCTTTAATTACCTGATTAAATGAGATGGTTTGAGTCTGGCTGTGGAGCTTTTGTGGCGTTTGTTTTACTTCACATTTCCATAGTTGCCTTGAAGTGACTGTGTTGACTCTGAACCATCCGTGGCCCTGAAATAGAAAGGAGGTCAGTTGGAGACTATGCTGTTAAAAGAACCCCTCTGCACACTTGCTTCTTCCAAGGTGGTACCACGTTACAACATTTTTGGCCTTGAGAAGTGCTGTGAAAGGCAGGAGAAATGGAAATGTAAGGTTTGGACAATGTTAGACTTCCAAATAGATGTTCCACTCCACGTCTCCCTCAAGGAGGCTGTACCCGTGTTCTTTTATCTACTAGCTCAACCCACGTTGGATGGATGAAGCCAGAGCACAGAGACCTGTGTAGTTGGAGTTGTTATCTGGAAATTTTTCATTCTTCTGCATGAGGGGAAGCTCCATCTGAATACTCGTCCAGCTTTATGTCGTCTTTACTTCTTACAGTCCTGTCCATCTGTATTATGTTTTTAACTAGTCTTTAAAAAGGTAGGCTTTTATCAAATGCTACAGGAAGAATAACTTCTCTTTTTATACTGCTTCTATGTGAAAGTGCATAATAATGAGGCTATTTAAAAGTAATTTTTCTTTCCTAGTTGGATTTGAAAATGATCTGTTTTTTCAGAAAGTATCAAATCTACTTTCTCAATAATCACCAAGGAGATTTTTATTCTTGTTTTTCTCTCCTATTGTAAACTTTCAGTTAACAGAAATCACTGAGACTTCCTTTAATGCAAAATTAAATCAAGAACTGAATTGTCTGACCAACCATATGGCATTACAAAACAGTGAAATGACTTCATTTCACTAATACTGACACAGACTAATGTTGATTTGTTTTTTTTTTAATCCAAGGTTTTTTATGCTTCTTTTCTTCCTTCACATACTTAGGATATGGCACCTCCATATCTGATACTGCTCCCTTTTGTTAGAGGAAGCAGTATGTGAGGAAACCGCTGAGGTAACACTAGGCAAAATTACTTATTCAAGGGTCCCTCACTCGTGGGAATCGAAAATCTGTAAGTCCAGACCCCACTTCACATTTTGACGGTCAGATGATACAACTTTCATACCATTGGGCAATTTATTATTTCCTGTATCAGACAGCATGGAGTTTTATTATTATTATTGCCATTGAAGAGGATTATGTGTTCTTGGAAAGCTGCTTCTTTAAATGCTTCGTTTTTGGAAGAATTCTGTTTTGACCTCTGGATATCTGTCTGTCAGACACACATATGCACACGCAAGTTTTGATTTTCTTTCCTTAAAATATGGGAGTGAGTAAATGCACACCTCAGTTTACTGCTGCCTAAACCTTCATAAAGCTCTCTTTTCTTAACGTCCTGCAAGGGTAGCTCAGCCTGAGCGCCTCTGAGACATAGGTGCTATAGCACAAAAAGCAGGGCATAATCTGTCTCCTCTCACCTTCTGGCCTGTGACCTTTGGGTCCCCAAGTGGTTCTTGCAGCCATTGGCCACCGAGATGCTTTCCAGCTGTGATTCTGTTGGCCATCAAGCACATTCAGTCAGAGAAGAGGCAGTGGGTTCCGTCCGTGGGACATCACGTGAAGCTGCCGTCATAAACTGCTGTCATAAAGGTGAGCCATAGATGGTTGCCACAGAGAGACAGGTTCATAACAGAGTTTTTTCTTAGATTTTGTTTTTAGTAGCCAGTCCTAGAGGCCATGACTAAGTGGATATATCTAAGCCTGAAAGGATATGAGGAACTTCGCTGGTCAATGACAGGAAGAAGTCAGTGTTTGCTTTTCTTTCTTACTGTCATGGCCACACACACATTTAGTCTCATTGCAGAAGTCTGAATATTAAATTATAGACAGGTACTCAAAGTGGGTTAGGTACATTAGGGAAGAAAATCTTTTGGAAGCTCTTTACATCTTCTCACTAGGATCAGCTTGAGTGTGTCTACCTGCTGTCCCGCATGATTCCTCCAGCTAGTGATTAAGAAAAATCACAGGACAAAGTACTTAATGTTTGATGCATAGCAAGTTATTCATGTATTGCTGGTATTTCCTCTTTTTAATTTCTTCTGCTTTAATCTGGATGTTAAGTGATGAAAACAAAAAAGAAAAAAAAAAAGGCTTTCCAAGCAAGGGCTTTAAAAATGGATGAGGATTTGGCAAGTTCAAAAGGAGGGGCACAATCCCATTGTGATTAGTTGCATCCAGGCTACAGAATCCTGTAAATGCATCGCTAAGTTATATCAAGAAGGACAGGGGGTTATAGCAGCTTTTTAGAGCGAGGAGTAAGAACCAGGGAAGGAAAACCAAAACTGCCCAAGTCCTGCAATCTGAGTAATTCATCAAGAACATCACCAAGGGCAAAACTGAATTACTTTAGTACTGGCAGAAGCCACTGGACTGAATTTCACATGTTTTCATAGGTCTTAGTGACATGAGATGACAGCATTATAAGAGCCAAGAATTGCTACCAGGTTTGCTCTATAGGGTCAGTTTCCTCTGTGCTCCTGAAGCAGCTGTGAGGTTCACAGGGATGGAGGCTCCTCACAGCATATAGCTTGTGTCCCTAAAATGGTTAACTCTGGAGAAACACCAAAAGGTGAAAGGCAGAGCTGCTTCCAAGAACACATTTTGCAAAATCAGAACTACTATGCCCAAAGGCACCACAGTATTTCTCCCCTTCAGTGAGTAACTCCTCACCAGAAGCTTCCCCAGCCCCTTCTCCCACTGGTGGCCATCCTGCAGTTGTCTCCCTTCCTCGGCCAAGCTCTCCAAGTTTGCCTCGTTTCTGATGAGCAGAAGGCATAAGAGATCCTCTTGGGCAGAACCAGGAGCTTTTAGTTACTGCTGCTTCACACGCCCTTGGCCACCCCATAGTGGGGTTGGCTCCTGGCAGGGATGGGACAGTGGCTGGAGGCCAAGGCCAGCTGGGGAGCAGGGGGAGTGGACAGGGAGGCATCCTCCTCACTCTAGCTCTGCTGTGGGACTTAATGGTGAAGCAGCAGCCTTAAAACATCTTACAGGACACCTTGTACTTAGGCTTGAGAGCCCTCCTGGGCTCAAAGAGGAGCTCCATTCCCTTCTGAAGATGACAACATCCCTGCAGCCAGTTTCCTACCTGCTGCAGAGAACTTTACTGTCTTAGTTCTCAGAAGACAAGATGGTAACGAGGGATTAAGGGCTTTGCCTTTTAACTGATCATTTTAACCCATTCTATAGAAAGTTCAGGCTAAATTTAAGTTGAAACACACTGATCCTTTCAGGGAACAGAATAGTTCAGATAGTGAAATGTTGTTAAAAAAAGAAAAGGAAAAAAAAAAAGCCCCATGCCAGCTCCTACCAACATAAGCCATTGGTGTTATTTTCCTGTCATCGCTTGTTCCTTTAATTATTTTACAGGCACTGTTAATCACAAGTGTCCTGATCAAGTCACGGAGATTAGTCAGTCAAGTATTCAAAGCAGTAGAACAAAACACCCGAATTCCTAGTTCTCCATCCTGACTACATCTTGAATCTCACTTCAGTAGCTTGAGAACTACTATAGCCACTAAAGACAAGAGCATCAGTGTTCTATCATCTTTGCTATAATACTTTTTAAAGATAAATTGACATTAATTTTTCCAGCTGGAAGCTTGTATTTTGATTTCATAGAATTATTACCAAGCTTAATACAGTAGCTCAGTGCTGGACCTGAAATCAGCAGCCCTGAAGTTTCTGTCACTTCTTATGAGTATTATAGGTCAAGGAGATAAAACTAGATATAACTACAGTGCTTATGAAATTACCCAGTATATATGTCACCAGAAAATAGTGAGATACGTTTTTAATTTACTTTCATAGACACGTTTTCATATGATGAGATGGCTTTCCCTAGATTCTTAGTTCTGTTCACACTAAGAGCATTTTGCAGCCTTCAGAATTTATCGTTTATAGGAAACGTTCCTGTTCGTCATCTCTGAAAAATCTCAACGACTGGACAGTTAAATCAGTGACCTCACTGATTAATAGCTCCTTCCAAACTGACTTGCAGTCTTTTCCCTATTGTGCAAAACAATAACAGAGCAGAAGTACCCGTGATTTCATCTGGCATCATCAACCACTGAAAGATGAGTCGGAAACAGATTAGCAAGTGTTCTAGTGGATCTTAATAGTGCAGTGACAAGTACATTCCAAGATGACAGATGATCCCTCAGACTAGCAATTATTCTGACTGTATTATGGCACAGATAAACATTATGTCTTGTCTAACAACTTGCCACAAAACCAAAGAAATCTGAGTTCCTGTTGCTTTGGCAAACAGAACTAAAACAAAAATTCATTTTTAACCCGTGTTTGGAGGGCCTGACTATTGCAAAAGGCCGAGAGAAATGTGTTAGGATCTCCATTTGCAAGACACTCAAGATGTTTCTCTTAACGTTACTGGGAGGATTTTAGTTTTTCCCTCCAAATCAGAGCATCAGCACTACCCTCCAGTCTAAACCCAGTAACACTTCCTGAATGTTCACATGCTCGGGGCATTTTGAGCTGCACCTTTAAAAACAAATAAATAAGGAATGAACTTGTTTGGCATTTCAGGCCAATGAGCAAAGCCAGGGAGCCCGGTGAGCGAGCTACTATATTCCCTTTAACTTTATTTTTGTGGGCATCACGCATTTTTAAAATGGTTATACATTTCCCTGAACCAATGTAATATAAAAGATTTACTGTTACAGTTTGTGTGTGGCCAGGCAACGGCATATGGAAAACATGTTTCCTGCTATTTAATTTAATTACTCTAATCACGTGCCAGCCCCGGGCATGTCATTCTGGACCTCTGAGGCTCTTTGTCTGTCAAAGAGATGGACAATATCTTGGCTTTGTTTAGTTGCTCTGCAGGCTGCAGATAAAACCACTGAAATACTGACTGTTTGTTTAACCAAAACTTTGCATTTTAACCATTTGGCTTTGATTTTTTGTTTTACAAGAAAAGATGACATTTTGGCCTTGGTAAGCTGAAAAGGAAATATTAGGGATGTGAAGAACTGTCACTTTTGGGGCTTAATAGATGAAAAAGAATACTCTAGCCTTCTGGTCAGAAATCAGCTTTGTTAGCAGAAACTTAAGACATGTATCGCTGTTATTTTAGAGTTGCCTGTTAGCAAGGGCAGCTGGATAAGTCCAGTTTATTACTGCTCCGTTCTAATATGGTTAGCTCTTCATTCAGCAGTTTCAGTAGATATTAGTTTCTTTAAGTTTGGTAGATGAAATTGTAATGGGGGAAACTAATTACAATTCCATAGCAAATAATTGTACCAGTAATGATTCATCCTGGTATTAGTTAGCTTTTATGTTCACACCCTGAAATCATTTTCATATAAGAAATGTCTAAAAATTACAGCTTTAAGTCTTTCGACGAAAATTTAAGAGCAAGTATGCAGATTACAGTACTTCATTCATATTACAAACCCCAAATCTACAGAGAAATTAATCACACACTTAGCTTTAAGTATGTGCTTAACACCACTTCCTTCACTTGTAAGCAAGCGCTCAAGTCCACGCTTTTCTGTGCCCAGAAGTGATATTAAAGAGTACTTTAGACTATATGAGGATGTAATTTCTAACAATCATGTTGTCAGAGGAGGAAAGAATAAGAACCAGCTTTTAATCAAATTAGTTCCATCTTCTAAAGAATTACTACACATGGAAAGACTTGTCTATTCTTACATTTTTGGAAACTGAATGAACTTCAGTTACTGTATGTTTCAACAGTAAATTAATCTGCTTCTCTATATGGTAGTGTGCCAGTGGTGTCCAGCCAGAGTAGTTTTCAAGGTGCGTGGTATAGGAGAGGGTGGGCAGAAGATTTATGAATATGCTTTCAAGAGGTCTGCACCATCAGAGGAAAACATTGGACAGGATGGGATGCAAAAAAGGAGTTTACATATTTCTGATATTTCAATGTATAGTTCTCCAACTGCCTTTATTTCCCCCCCGTTTTCAAGCTGAATCAATAAGATATGAAGAATTAAAAATTATTTCCTCAAAGTTGTACAGTACAGCAATGCAAGAATGAAAAATGCAATTAGTGTATACTGAACTACAGCTCCTGTCCCATTTAGCTTTGAGCTAACCACTAGATGACACTACTTCCCACGTACTTAACAGGTGTGGATGCATGCTCCCATCTTTCTATATACCAGTTTATATATTTACATGCTTCTTGACTAAAGAACTTCAAAAATAGCATAGTACAGGGGTTGCCTTCACCGCTATACATTTTAGTGAGTTTTGTGTGCACACACAAAGATATTTAGGTGTACACAAGCATTACATGAGGTACATGCATGTCTTTGCACGATTTATAGAAAACATGTATTATAACTAACTATGTGAGCCTTTAGGGTGTTGTAACTCAACCATTGTTGATGACAGCTCTACTTAAAAGAAATCAGAGGAACTCCAAGAAAAACTTCATGTTTGTGGAGAACATTCCCCTCGTCCCCTACCTCCCCACGCCCAAAAAAAAAGGATACTCTTTTGGCTTCTCTATTTGACTTTGGAAAGACTGGGCATAGGGAAAAATATACTGAGGAGTCAGGCTGCAACTGTTCAAGTCCAAAAATGACAAACGGTGAGGAGAAGGAGAAAGACACAGAAGGGCTGTCCTGCATATCCATAAGGCGGCTGCCGCCACTGTGGTTTTTAAATTAGGAACAATGAACTTTCCAGAAGGGTGTGTGGAAAGAATCCCACGTTTCTAAAAGCCTGATTTTCAGAAATCCAGAAGCTCCAGATTACTTGAAAAACAGCTCCTCTGAAGTTATGCTACTAAATTGCATGCACAAGGTCACGAGAATATGGAACTGGAGTAACAGCACCTCCCAATACACTTTTATTTTTGCCTGTGTCAACAAACATCTTGCTTTGTTAAGATTCATCTTAGTGATTTATAACACATTTGCTCTATATGAGCTGTAACTGTAACACGCAGGTTGTTTCACTTTAATATATTAAATATAAAAATACTTTGTTTAAAGAGTATTTTAAATGGCCATACTAAAACACGTCTAAAAATCTTCACTTTGCATATGCTTTAATCCTAATCCCCCCCAATTTGTGGCAATGAGGCTTGGGTAAAACCTGATCCTGTTGCATCCGTGCATTAGTACTTCTTTGCTGCTGCTGCCACAGCGGGGCTGGGAGCAGGGGGGTAAGCCTCCTTGCCTTGGCAGGATGCTCTGCCCCGTTTACATTTCACATTCCACCCCAGCCCATTATTTTAGCATTACTTCTTCCGTTTTAGCACAAATAGCTGCTAGTGAAATGTAGTAAAGCTTTACAGTCATGTAATATAAAGTCTATAGAGCGTCAGCGTTAAAGTAAATTAGCAAGCGAGGTATTTCTCCTAATAAACTATTTTTGTTATATTAAGTTTGTCATAAAATACAAGTTCAATTGATGATTCGTAGTACTTCAAGAAATGATATTGCCTTAACGGTGTCAGTTTTGCTGTATCTATATGACAATTCAGCTAATGTAATGCTTCACATAGTTCTGTTGAATATTTGGAAACTGTAATTGCAGATAAAATCTGCCCCAGTCACAAGTAAATGCACTGCTGTAACCTGGAAGCAAGTCCTTAGTCCCTATAAAAGAACAGCAATACACCATATACAGAGCAAGATTATGTTGCCAAGTCATTTGTCAACAAAAAGCGATGCATTTGTCTGTTTGCAACCAACAATTTAATGAGATCCATGTAATAACTAAGATTTTCTCAGCAGCTTAAGGGTGCCCAAGTCCCCAGAGACAACTATGACTGGCATCAAGGCTACCTAAATTGCAACCATAAGCAATGTAATCAAAAATCAAAGCTATGGTTTTATCCTGGGCATGTGTTATTTGGACAGGTTAATTTATTGGGGATTATGGATCCGAGGAGAAAAGGCATCTAGTTTTAAACATAAAATAAGAGAAAAGATGAGAAGTAATATGTTAGCCAGAGGTTTTGCTTGTTTATTAAAACGCTGTTTTGTATTTAATCTAAACAAGCGTAATTACTTTTTCAGACTGTGATTTCCTCTGCAAATCTCGTGCTCTAATATTTCATTTAGACAGAACATTTATCTGAATTGCTTCTTTTGCACCAATTTCCTACAGTTTCTTCAACTGGTCAGTAAACTCACTTGAACCTCCCTCCAGAGACTGGTTTGGAAGGGAAGAAGCTCGGTGCTCTATTCGTGGCTAAGCAGGAAGGTCCAGGATGGTTAGCTAGGATACTCAGAAGCAGCAAGACAAGAAAGCAGCTTATTTTCAGACCTGAATCTAGGTCTTGCTGCAGTAAGAATACCTTGCTGATGCATACAGTGCATGCACAGGGAGGGACAAGTTTCCTGCTCAGTCTGATTGTAAAAGCACACAGTGCTTGTGTTGCTTTTGAAGGGAAAGCGATAAAAAAAATAAAGTTTTAAGTCACTTTTGTTCTCTCCCTCTGACAAAAGAGCTTTAATTTAAGTTATAGCGAGGCCAGAAATGCAGTCCTTTGGGGCTGGCTTCTTCCCCTTCTCAGGAGGAAAGCAGCTTGGCTATACCTGCTACAGTTGTGGAAAAGAAATTATGACTTAATGGTGCTTCACTCTTACCCTGCAGCAAAGGGCTTCTTGTTAGCTGGATCTGAGATGGCAGCAGGAAAAAAAACAAAAAACAACAAAACCCCCACCCTTTTCCCAAGTAATTTGAAAGGCAGCAAAACTACCTCAAAACACAGAGCATTTGAGCAATCAAATGGATGCAAACCAAATTCAGAAAGTGGAAAGCAACACACACAGCTCTGCCCAAGCACTGCAGATGGAGATAAAGTATTTATACACAAATGCTTCAAAGTCCTCCCCCCTTCTCACTCCCACGTGTTGCAGAGACATTTTGGAGCCCTGCAAATGGTGGCAGAGGTAACAAGCAGCCAAATGCAGCCTTTGGGGTGAAGCTGCCTTCACGCCTACCTGGGACACACCTTCACCTTTTGGCAACTCCTGTTTGGTTCATCATTTGAAGTGTCTTACTGAAACTTCTGCTTCTGTGCTAAACTGGGGTTGGATAAAATCATCTACCACATCCCTCACTATATCAAGCTCTGAATTCCAATGCATGGTATGGAGCAGGGCTGTTCAAAATGTGCTTTAAGCTGAGCATATACAAGTGGAGTAGGAAAAAAGTTTTCTTTTCAATAAGAAGGAGAAAAAAAATAAAGAAAAAAATAAAAAGTGCCTTTCCACACATAGCTTTTCAGGCAGTTTATAGTGAGGAGCTGTTAGGAGGAATTACTGCTTCCCCACACCTTCAATAGCATCAAGAATTCCTTTTAAGCTAACCTGAAGACAAAACCATTCAGCATTAAACAGAGTCCTATGAAAACGCAGTGAGATTTTGATGGTGATAGAAACGGACTTTATCTGGCACTTTCAAATCTACATTTTACCTAAGGCAGCAATGGCGAGGTTCTTCCTGACATAGAACCATACACGGTGATGGTTCCTGCAAATGGTGAGGTGTGTTTCTGAGCTCACAAGGAATGCAAGAGACCACACAGGCAAAGAAAGGGAGAAAAAAAAAAACAAACCACCACCCACAAACAAACATCAAAACAAAAAAAGAAAAAACTAAAGAGGTAGTAAACAAAAAGAATAAAGCATCAGCAGATACAAAAAAAAAAAAACCAGCTTCAGTCTTCCTAGAGGGAAGCTCTTGAGTTTTGAAAAATAAAGGATGGAGCTATCTGAAACTATCTCTGTGAAATGTGTTACACCTACAGCACACTCCCTTTGTAGCAGCAGATCATTTTACTAAAATCATTGTAATAGTTAGTTTTATGCGCTTGAGGTAGTGAGTAGTGTCCAAGGCAAAAGATTTATAGTTTGCTCCGGGTATAGTGGTATGAGAGGAACTGGCTGCCAAAAGGGACTGTGATTTGAAGAGGGCGCCTTTGGTTTGGTAGGTGGTGTATTTGTTCTGTGGCTGGAGTTCACTAGAAGAAGTTGCTTGATGCACTGGCCAACCATAACTATCTTGGGAGAGGGAGAAACCCAAATCCTCCAAGTTTCAAGGAGAGAGCAGAATGTGGAAAAAGAGAGGATGACAAGCTCCACGGTGACATGAAGTAGACCAAGTCATGGGGCACTTTGTGGTTTATCACTTAAAAAAGGAAAAAAAAAAAAAAAAAGATTTATTGACCCCCAAATCATGGTATTTTTTAGCATTAAATGGACCTCTTTTGAAGACTAAGCTGCTTGAGGAGACAGTAGTTTTGGACTGGAGCCCTCAGCCTTAGAAATAACACTGCTGGTTTGGCTCCGCTTCCAATATTGTTGCCTAGTTTTAAAGCTTTTCAGCAGGACTTTGCTTCAGTCTGGTGACCAGCATGAATCACTGTGGAGTAGATTAACACAGTGTTTTCCCAAGTGTCTAATCTCATTTTAGGATCAGAATACAAACAGCAGCAAAACATCCTTAAGACCCAAGGAGTCCTAGGAGCAAGTCCGCAACACAGCCCCAGTCAGCGTTCCTGTTAACTCGGGCTCCACAGCATCCCTGGGAGTATCCAGAATTCTTCGAAAGTCCCGACGTTGCTGCTCTGACCTAAAGCTTTACCTTTGCACACTGAGCCCAGCTCTTGGCTTGCCTGTGAGAGTGGTGTTATATGTATAACATCTTATCCTCTAAATCCCACCTGCTGAGTGGATTCTTCCTTTCAAGCTCGCTTTTTATTGCTAGAGGGAGAGTTTATGGAAGAGCTGTGTCTGTATTCCTTCTCTTTCTCTTGATGTTTGTGGGGTTTTTTTTGTTTTTTTTTTTTTTTTTTTTTTTTTTTTCTTTCTGCTATTTTAGCACTCCTAAAAATCAAAGAAGATCTTTGCACTTTTGAACCAGCTTCAGTCCTTCCAAGAAGCAATGGCTGAGACTGATTGAAAGTTTGCTGAACCATTCATGTACCTCTGCAAGTAGGAGACTGGGCTAGTCAAAGGTAGATTAAGGTCTTTCCAAGTCGTTAACCAGAAAATTCCTTTATTGTTGCTGGATTTGGCATTTTGACATCAAGAGATTGATCAATATGATTAAAAAAAAAAAAATAAAAAAAAAATCTGTGGTCCATCTCCGAGGATCAGGAAGTATAAAAAGAACTAGGAAATAGAGCAATAAGTGATTTTGGGTCAGTGATACCAAAAGGAATGTGTGCAAGAAGGGACAACGGTAAAAGATGAGACCAGGAGCAATAAAGTCTGTGTAGAAATGAAGAAGGACAAGTTAGGCATGCCCATTAAGGTCACTGGCTATTACAAAATGCACCAGCTTTTGTGAATTAATTTTAAGTAAAACCACTGAAGTGCTCAGGTAACTAGTTGGAAGATGCCTACTTGCCTCTAAGTATGTGGGCAGCTTCCTCGCAGGTCCATGGAAGTGTTCTCTGCTATCTAATGAAAACATTTGTCTATTTGCTTACATATGCAAAACCAACAGCAACAAAAAAGCTCATGGGTGGGAAGAGCCTGTATAACTAACGGTGGAGGCAGCAGGCCCACCAGCAGTCCCCTCAGGAGGCAGGAGATGGGTCACAATCTCAAAGTCACTTTATGTTCTCTCAGGATTATTATATGCTTCTCTGTGTGTTAAAGGATGACAGGTTTCTTTAGACAAAAAGCAACAACAATGAAATTTGTATGCAAAATTTCTAGCTTTCTGGAAGAAATGTGTTTTCAAGGAACCCTCACTTCAGCATAATCTAAAAAAAAAAAATGCTAACAATATCTTGACATGTTAAAAATTAAAGTAAGTACACGTTTTTAGATGTCACCACACTGCCTTTTTTTGTGTTATGGTTAGGTCAGAACTAAAAAAAAATTAAAAAAAAATACAGGGACTGCAGTAAGTACCATAATATAAAATTATATGTTGATTTTTCCATGGGCTATTAATATCTTGTTACTGTGAGACTGTACTGGTTGATGGTTTCTGGCTTAGTGGTGTTTGGCTTATAGGTAAAGGAAAAAAGAAAAAAAAATAGAACAAGACCACCTCCGACATGAATACTGACCTCCAACTGCTATTTTATGTAACTTATTTTTAGTTATTTCCACATCTTCACCTTTAATTGAAATTAAATAGTGCTATTCCTTCTTAGCATGTATACATTTTTGTGCATGCTCAAATAATCTGTGCAGAAATACTTTTACCTCTCTTTACAAATTTCACTAGTATCAAGATCAAGACTCTCTTAACTTCTGGATCCTGAGTGGAATTCCAAGGGACATTCCAGTGGGTAATGGAGTCGAAGATGTGAAAGTGCCAGTAAGGGGGAGAGAAGAATTTTCCCTTGCAATCAGTCACAGGAGAGGGTGGGAAACACAATGTGGGAGTGGTGCCTAATGCCTTCTCCTAGGGCAACGCCTTTTAGATACTCCTAAACACACCAACTCATAATCCAACCTGCTTTCCTTCTCCCCCTCTTCCAAGTATTCCTGAACATCTAACAACAAGATGTTGAAGAAGTTCCATTTTTATCTCTAAGACAAACTTGAATTTCCCTTTCGGTTGTGAAATGACTCAGAATTAGGAGACTGCAAGCGTTACCACATAGCTTGTAAAGCTTAGAGCTATTTAGTTATTGATATAAAAAGCTCAGCGAGGGACCGCGCTTGGAGGGGGTTGCTAATGCAATACAGAACCTTTCGCCTTTGGGTCACTGGATCAAATCTCTTGCGGATAGTCGCGAAAGTTTGCTACAACTTAAGTTTTCAGTGCCCTATATAAATTAAATATGTAGAAATTAGAGATGGAAAAGACCTGCTACAGCCTAGTGCCCTACCAGTACAGAATTGTTCTCTCTAGCACACTTCCTGACCACAGATTTTCCAGTTCCTAGTAGGTCCTGTCTACCCTGCAGAGCAAAGCAGCTGGCATTCATTGATATCCAAGTTTAACTGGGTCTTCCTGAACTTCCTGTGCTGGCTCCGGAGCTGTAGGAGGAACTGGGCAGACACCTCTCTGCCTCCCTGGGGGGCACAGAGCCCAGGGAGCAACCCATCTCCCCCCCATCACTGCTGCCTGGGATGAGGGAGCAAGCAAAAGTCCCAGCTCCTTCCCACCCTGTGCAAAATATCTTATAATACAGGGGGATTACTGAATCTCATTTTCACTGCCTCACTTATCCCCCTTTAAAGTCCTACCAATGTCCCTTCTATAACCAAACAGCTGCAGGTCATAGTTCTAAATTGTAGGTCTGATGGATTAGTTCGGGTAGCTAAAACGAAGGCCAGATATTAGTTCAGACATTGATATGAACTAAAATTTTCCCAAAGTTTGGAAGAGATTTGGAAGCTTGCTTGGGGCTTCTTTTTGATTGAAATGCAAAGGTTTGAACCCCATTATCTTTTACAACTTCCATTTGCAAGTAATTAACTATGTTGCAGAATGCCTGTTATTAAGTGCGAGGAACTGCATGTTGACAATATTAAAGTTAGTCTTGTATGGTATTTAATGTCTGCTACTGGCTACAGCACTATAGGTACACATGAGCTTTGTAGACTTAAAAATAATAAATACGTTAATAAAGCAGCAAAAAACCCCACACACACTGCCAAAAACCAAACGAGCAACAGCAGCGCATTTCAGAGTAACATAGACATGTAATAATTAAAACAGTTCTCATCTCTAGAAAGGAGCCTGAGTGGAGATACTTTAACTCACTCCCTGTTGAGTGCCTCAAGGTGCAAGTTACAACACTGAGACGCTGTAGATTCCAAGTGGGATTTCCTCAGCACTTCTAATTTTGGCCATGTGTGCCTGTCCCACAGACTTAGAAACCAACCCTTCCTGCTAAAAATGCTAGAAAGACAAATACAGCCTTCAAATGACCAGAGTATTTTTAGGAAGAAAAAATAATTTTTTTTCTGTTGCTCCCTCGGATGCACCAAAACCTGAACTGCCGGTGAGGGTGGTGGGTGGGAGCTGCCCCATGTACCCTGACTGGGTGCTGGCAAGTGCTGTTGGAGGAGCAGAGGTGGCTGCTGGGCCACAGCCCAGGGCTCCCAGGTAGCCCAAAAAACCACAGTCTCTCCAACAACTGCCACGTTACTGGAGTTAACTTATTTCTGATATTCATGGCGCCAAAGTTTCAGCTGTTGAAAAATTTGAGCTATCATGAAAGTAGATCCTTTGGGCTTTGGAAGTATTGTAATCAGGTGGTAAAAAAAAAAAATAATAAAGAAAGAAATAATTTAAAACAAAAGAACACCAAAGAGGAATGCAAGCAGTACAAAATAAATTGTACTGAATCTGCAGAGGGGACAATCCATCCTTTTTTTCCAAGGTAAAAAAAAAAACCAAACCTACAACCCTGTGTTGTGAAATATCTTTTTAAACATAGATTTAGAGAATGAAATTGAGGGTTATAAACTAGTAGCCAACAAAAGCAAGAAAAGCTGGAATGTTGGTAACCAATTGCAAGCACAGGATCCAAGCAAAACATCTTGAATTGCTAGTACCGTAATAAATTACAGTTTTCACTTTTGTATTCTGCAAGTGAAAACAGCACTAAGTCAAGCTTGAGAGAAGGAGAATAAAGGATGACCTTTTTAATTCACCCGCACCCATTACTAGTGGAGGAACTGCAACATGGAATGGTGAAAAATGAAAATACAGCACCCATCGTTGCATGAAGGGACAGACCCTTCTCCCATAAAATGGGGTTCCTGTGTCACTGAAGAGTTAATTGTCAGGTAGCAATAGATGAAAGCCAAATCAGGCTCTGGGATGGTCTGCTATGGTGGCTGTTATCTCATTTTCTTCAATGGATTAATTTTCCCCCCTTTAACTTTAATTAGATAAAAGTCGAGGGGTGGGAGGTGGCCCTGGAGTGCTCAAAGGGCAAGAAGTGGTCAAGAGCTGGTTTCTCTCAAACTTTGATTAGCCTATTTGATAAGTGATACTAAGCACCCCAATTGGTTAATGAACGAGGGGTTCCCGTGAGGTAAGTGGCTGGGAAATTTAGCCTCCCCCACAAGGACAGCAAATATGTAAACTTCTGTCCTTCAGTTAGGTGTCTACTGTGGTTAGGAGTAAGGGTGATTTATATCCTATCTGGGTCCTGGAGTGTATCTATATTGATTGACTCCCTTGATCTTGACATCAGTCACTTGGGCTTTCAGAGAAAAGAGGAACGTAGGAGATAATGAAAGCTACATTAAAGAAGACCTTAACATTTATGTAAACGTTATTCTATCTTCAAAGGCAGAACTATCTTTCAACAGAGAGGAGATTTATTTCCTACTTGAAAATATTAGAAATAAAATGTTGCAATATTTTTAATATCAAACCTCTAGCTTTCGTGTTGGTCTCAGCCTTTGGGTTTTCTCCTATTTCTTGACTAAATTGCATCATATTTAAAAGTTTTACTGCCTGCTGCTTGCAGACGCTGACGCAGACACTCTGATGTCTTGCGCAGAGACATCATCCTCTCCCAGTGGGATGAAGAGGGAGAGAAAGATGTCATGAGGAGTTCGGAGAGTAGAAGCATAGAAGAAAACATTTGGAAAGCTCATACGTTACTATCTATTAAATCTGGGGCTTTCACACATGTAAATCCGTGGCAGTAGAAACCAGAACATTTAAATAAAACTAAAATGCGCCTCTCGAATGCTCCCCTAGTGAATATCACCTACATAGTAAGATTGCTCCGGCTTGCTGCCAGGCTGTCCTTGGCCTGGAGAATGGGGAGCAGATTTGGGGCACGCCAGGGCCAGGAGGGAGCCTGGCAGGAGCCGATGGTATCCTCACTCCTCCCAGCAGGTGACCCACCAGGCCAGCTGCAGCACAAACATCAATTAGAGCAATGTTTTCAACAACACTGAGCAGAAAGGTAATTTGGATGACTGAAAAGCGGGGCCACATTACCACCCGTGGAAGGCAGAGACTTTCCTGGGTAAACATCTCTACTTCTGCTACAGAATACATTCCCTCAGAGAGACATTTACAGCATCAGGAGAGCAGCAGGCAAAGTGGAAGAACTGTTATTCACCGCATTCCGCAATGTTAGATTTGGGAGCTTTGCCTGAAATTGCGAGGAGATCAATTTAAAACAGAAAAAAAAAGGGTTGTTTTTTTTTTTTTTTCTTTACAAAATGAGGAGTGAACTTCTGGATTTTTTTTGCTACAGGAGTTTGTACAACCAACAGTTCTAAACAGGATTAGACAAATTCATGGACAATGGAGTGGTAAGCAGACACTAAGAGAAACAGACAGGGAGGTACCTCCAGCATCCACAATGCAAAAAATTCTGGGAGAGTATGAGGAGAATGAGTTGCAGGGCACAACTAGACAACACTTCACTAAATAACAACTGACACAGTCTGAGACAGTATTGGACATGATGGACTGGCCTGATGCAGGAAGGCATTTTTTATGTTCTTATCTTCTTAACTCTGAGTTGGCTCTATCTAGTCTTTCAGTCACAGACAAACTTAGATTCTTCTCTTAAATTTATGATTTTTTTTTTCTGTCTAGCTTCAGGGTAAAGCACAATTCTTCTTCCTTTTTCTTATGTGACAAATTGTGCTCCCCAAGACACATAGTCAACAATACAAGCTTTTTTCCTTCTTAACTATGTCTCCCAAAAAGCTTCAAATCTGTCTTCACAATATGCAAAATGCAGTAGTTGTATTCCTGAATAAAATACTTTAACTGCTGTCAAAGACAGCCTAAAAGTGCAATGAAGTGGTACCTTACAGATTACGAGGTAGAGAATTTATAGTCCAGAATCATCTTATTAAATATGTCTAGAATTAGGACAAGTATGTAAGACTAAATAATTAAGCTTAAAAAAACATATTTGCGGCAAGTTTTTGTATTAGCTAGTATGTTTTTAGGCAAAGGACATGCAAATAAAGTCTTAGTTGCTAAGTCCTATATGGCATGTTTGGTAACTAGCAGACATAACATTTGCACTTCTAAATGGAATATGATCCTCTGTCTGGGAGAACTAGTCATTAATATGTAACCTGCAGAGCTGGGATATTCCTGTGGCAAAGAATAATTACTTTGCAGTGAAAATGTTAGCACAAAAAAAAAAAAAAAATCTAGCAAGGAGAGAGGGAGAGGAAGCTTTCTTCCTTTTCGTCTCATGCTGAAGATCGTTCCTGGTCTGAACACAGAAATGTAGAGTTTCACAATTTAAGAGAGAAACTTTATTTTATCAGAATCACTAGGGCACTGAACTGTAACTGTGCTAATCAAGAGAAGCACCAAAATTCAGTGGTCTTCACAGTTTCAAATCGTGGAGTGCTTTGGATTGGGAAGGACCTTAAAAGTGATCTGGTTCCAACCCCCTGCCATGAGCAGGGACACCTCCCACTAGACCAGGTTGCTCAAAGCACTGTCCAGCCTGGCACTGGTTGCCACTTGGACATCAAGCCATTGACCACAACTCTTTGAGTGTGATCATCCAATGAATTTCTTATCCACTGAGTGGTTCATCCATCAAATCCACATCTCTCCAATTTAAAGACAAGGACGTTGTGCAAGACATTTGATGCTGTCCTGCATAAGTCCAGGTAGATGATGTCAGTTGCTTCTCCCTCATCTGCCAACACAATCTGCTCTATTGTAGAAGGCCACCAAGTTTGTCAGACACAGTTTGCCTCTAGTGATGCCATGTTGGCTGTCACCAATCACATCCTTATTTTCTATGTGCCTTAGCAAAGTTTCCAGGTGGATCTACTCTGTCACTGGCAGACCTGTAGGTCGCTGGGTCTTTCTCTATTCCCCTTTTTCAAAATGAGGATTATATTTCATCTTTTCCAGTAAGAGAGAATGTCACCAGACTGCTACGACTTCTGGCATTTTTGCCTGACTTCCTCTTTGTCAAAATGCCTCAGATCCCTGAAGAGACCAAAGTCTGATCTCCTGAAGTCTAGGGTAGTGAGCATGCTGTGTACCTTTTTTGCTGCTCTAAGGATCTTGAACTCCACCATTTTACAGTCATTGAAGCCAAGTCCACCCATAGTCTTCTACTGAGACAAGAGGAAATTAAAGGGCAGGCATCTTGCCTAGGTCCAAACTAAAGTGACATTAATACAAGATTAATTCAGAGAAAGGTAGCAGGAAGTACAAATTTTTTCTTGGACAGTGTCTCTGGAGAGATACTATCTACAGAGTGATATCTGTAACATCAATCTAATTCTGCTATA
This sequence comes from Thinocorus orbignyianus, assembly GCA_013400375.1. Classification (NCBI taxonomy): domain Eukaryota; kingdom Metazoa; phylum Chordata; class Aves; order Ciconiiformes; family Thinocoridae; genus Thinocorus; species Thinocorus orbignyianus. Next base: position 878,889 of record VXBW01000699.1, on the reverse strand, counting down.
TTCTTTGACCCTTTTTTTCTACAGTACTTCCAACAAACCAACCAACCAACCTGTAAGTGCTAACCTCTCACCTAAAAACACCTTAAAAATATATCTAATAACCAAAGCACAGTCAAGATGCCATGAAATAACACCTCTGCAAGGAGCTGTTGTTGAGGTCTCTCCCCTGGGTGGAGAGGGGGTTGAGCTCTACCTGACTTTGAGGTTTCAGCTCTCCCACTTCCCCACTCTTAAGTAAACAGTAATTTCTGGCAAATCAAAGAAAACCACACCTGACCTTACATTTATACCTGTGACTTCCTCAGTGTTATTCTGAGAGAATGGGGAATGCACAAGCAGAATTCCCCCATGGATTTATTGGCTGCTGCTTGCAGAAATAAATAAGCGTGACTCCTGCACTGAAGCTGCTGGGCTGCGAGATACGATCTGTGCTGATAGTCAGCCTCTAGATCCGATGTTGAATTCTTTACTTAGAGACCAAAAATCCAGACCCATAGAGCTATTCCTAAATTACACTCCCAAAGACTCTTAATTGCTCGCTACAGAGCAGGCAAATCCCTGTCACCAGCCATCAGAACATCCACTGGGCAAACAGCCCAGCTAAGCAAATAGCTTGGCCCAACACACGCACAAGCCCACAGTGTTAGATGAGAATCACACATGTGCATAAAGTCTGCTCTAGACAAAAATATTGTCTACAGAAAACTGCATTCGTGCTTTGCCAGGGTGTAGCATACACCCAAGGTGATAAATCACCTCTGTTTCTCTACACACCCTCCCCCAGCTGCACAGCAACTAAACACCTCTATCAACCAAGTCTTTTAAGTCAAATCAACCTTTTAAAAATTCCTCTTTCTTAATCCTCTAACATGCATGGGTTACAAAATTAAATTACAATATTTTTATCTGTTTGGGATCAGCACTGTTTCCTCCTCCTCGTGTTTACTTTCTTCAGTAGCTGACATCAAAATGTTTTCTGGAATGCTGGGACTAAATAAGTTATGCTTAACTCAATATCTAATACAAATAGCCCTGGGGAAGCTCCAGCAACACAATCATAAAAGCTACAGTTTCTTTTAATAGCTTGCCACACTTTGCTGATATAGTATTTCTCTAATCACCAATCTTTACGTGCCTTCCTGACCTTGGAGCTCTCTGTCCAAATGACTTTGCGGTATCAAAGGCTTGTGTCATTGGAAGAGTGAATGGCTTTCATTTTTCCTCCCTGAAACTTCCGGCTCTTGGCATCTGCAAAGAATTATTCCAAGCGGTGTTTTGCTGCCTCGCGGCCACTGCCCTGCAGTGGCCTGACTGATGGAAGTGACTTTTCCCCAAAAGGTTATTGTGGTCAGCGGTGGGTGGGTGCTGCAGTTGGTGCACAACCCAGCCCTGCTTTCTCAGCTGATTTTGTACGACCATTGGGCTACCACAACCATACACTACAGCAATTAATTACTGTGGGTTTTTGGAAAGCATCAAATAAATAGGGTATATGCTGTTTTTATAGTAGAACAGAGCAGTAAACAAACCCTCTCCGTAATAACCACAGACTTGGACGCCTTAGTACTACAACAAAGGTGAAGTCCTCTGTTTAAAAGCTTTCAAAGAAATAATAATTGCAGGAGGACCTAGGGGATCAGGGTTCATTCAACAGAGCCTGATACAGTATGAATGCCCCAAAATTACAGTTGTGATGTTCTGATCATTTCCAGCCCACGAGAAAGTCAGTTCCTGAATCCAGATTCTCAGTTATTTAGCCTGGATGATTTACCTCTATTAAAGCTGGATTCTTCCTCTCTCCACCCCACTTCCCATCTAATTTCTTTTCTCTCTAGTTGCTTATATTTGCCTATTTTTGTTTATTTGTTAGGGGGGGTTTGTAACAGGAAATGCAATTGGACCTATATGGGTAGTTACTATACTGAAACAAACTAAATGAAACTAATTTTCAAGACAGTTTTTCATTGTTTTAGTTGTTTTACTGCCTTAGCTCCACAACTGCAGTCAAGCACCCTTAGTGTTGGGCACTGAACTGTCATGTGTCAAAGGACAAGCTGCTTGAAAACTCCATAGTTAGGATAGATAAAGCCAGAATGAGATAAGGTGACACAAAGGCTCAGAGAGGTTAGAAGACTGCTGTAAGCTCATACAGCTGATCAGTAACAGATAAAATTTAAAAATCCTGCTTTTTCTTCTAAGAGACAAGATTAAGACAACATTCCTCAGAGGTGGATTATGTATTTCAATTACTTAAATTAAATTTTAATTCAAAGAATGAAAACAAAACATCTTCAGAGATCCAAATCCTCCCAAAACAACCTAATTTGACCCAAACCTCTCTCGGGGCTTTCAGTCCCTGGTGCAGCTCTTTCGACAGCGTGGCCTGTAACCCTTTCTTAAATGAAAAGGAGAGGCTCTTCTACCCACTCTGCCCCTGAGGAGAAGACGCAAGGATTTCACAGCCGGAGGAAGGGCTTCTCACTCCCTCCTTTCTCATTAAAATGGAGGAAGGGCTTCTCACTCCCTCCTTTCTCATTAAAATACGAAGATTAGGTGAGACAACTCACACCTCTGCTTCAGGCACCGAGTACTTGCACTGGTCATCCCCAGCTTCCTCCACGGAACGCATTGCCAACAGCAGGACCCACACTCTGTATTCCTTTTCTTGGCCAGGTGACACCAGCACAAAGAGATGCCTGTGCTGTGAATGCCTAAAAACAGCAGATGTGAATTTACCAACTAGTTTTTGTCTTCAACATTCCCCAGGTCTTTTTAGTGAATGTTCATTTGGTCTAAAATCCCAATGCCTTCAAATGGCAGCTACTCATAATTTAGTACAGTGTTTTTCCTCCTGCCACGTGAATGTGTTATTTCCACTGTTGCAAGATGAATTTTGCTCTTAGAAATCACTGTACAAGTAGCAAAACTTTGTTTTCAAGAGAGTTTGGCCTTATTAGCTTGGGTAACTTCTTGTAACAATTTTTGTACTGAAATAATATATTGAATCTCCAGGTATTACAGATATTCCCCCCTGAAATATTGCCAGCTCTGAAAGGGAGCTCAGGAACTATTTACTGTCACAGACACAAATATGCTACCAGATTTAGACGAGGTAGAAGATGCTTCCATCTGAAGTTATACTGACCTCACATTTTCAAAGCATTATTTGGGGTTTTGGGTCAGGACCCTAAACTGGTGTACCTAAAACTAGGAGGACTCTCCAGCTAATTAACAAGCTTATATAAAATTCACTAGAATACTTGCAGCTTCATGATCCCTCTCCCAAAAAGAATAAAACCCCAGAACTTCTTTGAGATGCAACGTATATGATGCACTGTATTACAGCATTGAAGAATACTGCTGTATGACAAAAAGAATCATCAGGGCTTAAAAACAGGTTAAAAAAAAAAAGGCAAACTTAAAAAAAAAAAAAAGTGGCTTGTCATAGCTTGGATTTATGCCTCACAATGCACACAAGGAAAACTGAAACACAATCCCTTCTCTTACTTCCAACTATACAGTAATACGCTTCTAAATTCTCTAAAGGCTGGCTAAAAATGAGAAAAGGCGGCCAGGTAGCAGCAGTCAAATTGATCTGAATTATATCCATGCGTGTAACACATTTCAGTGTCCAAAGAGCCACTTGGATGTGTGAATCTGAGCTTTTATGATCAAAGGGATACTACTAAAATCATCAGCAAAAGTCAGAAGCTTGACCACAGAACCAGGTATTTTTTCCCCGTTTTGAATGTCACTATTAAGTGTCTAATTGTATTAATTAGGTCTATCTACTGAGAGTAACAATGAGGAACCCAAATATCCATAGCCAGAGGAGGATTTGGAAGAGGAGAGATGGAAAGAGCTGAGGAACTTGTTGCCCATGATTGGACCTCTAACTGGCACTAGCTCTGTGGTGGGGCTCAGGGCTAGATCTATGATGTTTTAGCATATTTGGTGATATTGCAATCAGATCAGGTTTAATACCCTGTGGTTCCTGGGAAGAAACCTTCAAATGCATCCCAACAGGAATGCACTTTGCTGGGCTGGCAGGACTCAACACTTTGAACCCAGGCGCAAAGCTTTTAGTCCACCTTTGTGGACTTCTTTTTGAAAAGATTCCCTGTGGCCAGCAGGGTAGGCAGGCCAACCCCAAAGGTGGTGGCACAGACACGGGGTGCTGTACTGCCTGGCTTAGAGTGCTCTTGGTATGGTCCTGAGGACTGGTTGTGGCACCACATGTATATCACATACCACATTATGGGACCATTACTTCTGGTTTCTCTGAATAGGTTTAATCCTTCCAGAGGCTGGAAAGAAAACAAACTAGATTTTCCCAGAAAGACTGAGGACAACAATGATCCCAAAGACACAACAGCTGAGAATTTCCTGGGGCCCCTTCACCATGATGACTCCACGTGGGTCACAGGGAGGATCAGCCTTGCTTTAATCAGCCAGTCTGCCCAGAGCCCTTTTGTACCCAGCTTAAAACCATGGAGTACGGATGCTTTAATTTGTCTGCATAATGCCTAAGAGCTCTGACATTTATAGTGCCTAAGAGCTCTGACTTCTTTCTCCTAGCCTTTTCCAAATCCAGCACAAACAAAACAAAACCACTTTTGATTGTACCTCTACCACTATCTGTTGTAAGAAGAAACACTGAAAGCCACAGTGCTACATTATTTCCTAATAAAAACAAGTAGAAATGGAGAGTGTTATTGATGTAACGCAATTATTACTGATGTAATGGTTAAAGGAAGGACTTAGAAATCGCTATTTCTAATCCCCATTTACTTTGGGATCATAATTCATAACCTTTCTACACCTTGGTTTCTCCCCACAGAAATACTCTTTGCATAGCAGATGAATTACAGATTATTTTCACGATCACCTTGAATAGGAAGGCATTGTGCAAGGGGTAAATATGCATCATACACATAAAAGTTATGGCAGAGAATGAAAGAAGACATTCCTAGTTAAAAAAAAGAAAAAGAAAAAAGCAGCAATTACTGCAAAAGTATATTTGCATGTACATATTTTTAGAAAAAAAAAAAAAACAAAACTAAAACCCAAGCCATCCAATATTACAATAAATTATAGATCTATCTAAAGGAAAAAAGGACATCTAAGAAATTAAGCCCGTTAAAAGATTTAAAAAGTAATGATCAATTCATTTGCAGACAATAAGAAAGCACAGCCTTGTTTTCAGCATGTTAGTAGCTACACTTCTACAACACAGGAGTAAAAAAAAAAATTCCAAGCACTGAAGGATTTCATTTGTCTCAGTGCCCAAATCTAGAGCATGTGGGGACAGCTATAATGTTATCTTGAGTGAATACAGGGCCAACATAATTAGGAATAAAGAGGTAAGAAGCAAGGGGAATTGCCTGCATAACTTCACTTTGTAAAATCCTCCCATGGAAGGTGGCAGGTAGGAAATCTGCATAATAACAAACTTGTCGCAAGACAAGGCCAACTAAATACAACAATTAGAATTAACATTTTGCTTTGACTGGTTCTCAGGGTACCCCCTCTCCCTCCCCCCAGGTTTCACTAGATGAAGTTAAAGTTGTAGCTATTGATTTGGTGCAATATTTTCCAGTGTGTACTTTTTCCAAGCGGTGTGTGGCTGCAGGAAGACAGTCTCTCTTCTTTGTGGGCATTGCTTTAAGAAGCAGCTATTGAAGTGCCAAATGGTCCTCTCAGATTTCACAGCGAAAACCCAGAATAAGTTTCTTGGTTCCCTCCTCTAGTCTATCTAGACTTAGATCTGTGTAAATAATCCAGTCTGCCCCCAAAACAGAGCTGCAACGTGTTATAAATTAGAACTTATTATTGGAAGAGACCTTCTCCACAGACTGTCAGCCCCTTTCTTTAGGGCATTACTGGAAGTCATCTGCTCTGACTGTACCCTCACAGCTCTTGGGACACTGGAGTTGTGTTTCCCAGCTGGCTCATCTGCCACTTTCCAACCGCTTGTGGTCTTCCTCCTCAGCCACCATCCTCAAGACAACCTCCAGCATGTGGTTGCCCTCCCAGGGCGCCACCAGGCTATGCTCAGTGATGTGCACCAGCAACAGACCTGATCTCCAGGGCTGTCTTCCCCAACATACAAATTGAGACACTGCTATTTTAGCTGGTCTTTTTTTTTTTTTTTCCCCCTTTTTTTTTTGTTTGTTTGTTTTTGGGTTGTTTTTATTTATTTTTTTTTTTTTTAAAGAGTGATTCTGAATACTAAGCAGGCACCCTCTGAAAAACTATCCTTTTTCTAAAGTAGAAAGGGATATTTTGTTCCATATTTAGGCAGTTTTGAAAATTTAAATCAATATACCTACTATTGTTGTGTTTCTCTTTTTTTCAGGAAGGAAATCGATCATAGTAAGGAGTAGCAGAACCCAGATTAGGAATACAGACTAGGGTTTGCCCTCTGATTTTATGTCCTTTTGCGTCTTAAACATTCAGACTTCTTATCCTGTGAGTTACTCCTGTTTTGTTTGGAGAGAGATCTCTTCTAGATAGAGAAAATTTGCATGTAAGATAACGCAGTGATAAGATCCTTATGTAGAACGATTAAATCCATGAACCACCTTCCAGAAGCGATACACTGGGATAAGGATTCTTATTGTCCCCACTTCTCCTCCCCAGTTTGTATTCTTTTTGTTTTTACTTGCTGTTTCCATTTCTTGTATTTGTTTTAATATCTTCTAATATTTGAGGCTTCTTAAGATGTGAATACATGGAAGACTCAGCTTTTGTTGGAAAAAGAATAAAGGTAAGAAAGGACTGTATGGTAGCTGAACATATACGCAAAATGTCTTCCAAGTTTCAAAAACAGAAAATGAAGAACATTTTCATAAAAAAAAAAAAAAAAGATGATGAGAAGGGAAGAGGTTGGACCTTATTATATATAGTTGTTTGTGTTTCGTAATACCACTGCCTCTCTTTTCTACCTTTAAGAACCACTTAATCTTCCACTTCCCTGCTCATGAGAGCAGTCTATTTCCTGACTACTTCTTTAGAGGAGACATTTAACATACATTGTGATGTAGAAAATTCAAGTTTAAATAAATTCACACATCCTTCCCATGAATGTAACAAGCATTACAGTCTTTTCTGAACCCTGCCCATGGCAGGGAGGTTGGAACTCAATGATCTTCAAGATCCCGTCCAACCCAAACCATTCTATGATTCTATGAACTGTACTTTGCATTTTGAGGGCCAAGATTTGCTCAAGGAATGAGAAATTAGAGAATTTATTTTGCAGTCTGCATTATACAACTAGTGCTGTGCTAACACATACAACTTTTCATTGTCCTGGTTTGAGGTAAAACAGAACCAATTTTCTGTTTTATAATTTTAGTTTTTTAGCTGGGCCTCTCCTAAATAACTAAACTCTGAAATTAACAGCACATTGTTCAGAAAACCGTTCACTCTCATGGTGATAAGACCTGATTATACCAAGGAATGGTGCAGAGAGGCCCTTGCTTGTACTTACTGATCAAACAACCAAGGTCAAGTAATTTCGTTATTTGTCTCATTGGAGGGTCAGAAGCAGAAAAGCATAGAGTGGTCACACCTATAGGGAGGAGTGGACATGACACGTGACCCAAAATTGATCAGCTGGGGTATTCTATCCAATCTGCATCATGCTCAGTATAAACACTGAGGGCTCAAAGGGTCAACTCTCTTTCTTCAGTGGCCGATGTCCAAGGAGGACCTTGTCTGTTTGTCTGTCTTTAATTCCAGTGCTGCGTTCCTGACTCCAGATCTGGAACCCAGCTCCTGCAGTCACTAAGTCCAGTCTGGAACTTTTCCTGATGCCTGGTGGTGATGTGATTGTCATCCTGGGAGCTTGATAAAATTTTGAATATATTTTATCTATTTCATTATTTTCTTCTGACTTTAATTTTAGTATTAATATTGCATTAAAGTAGTTTGGTTCATTCCAAATGCGCAAATCTCCTTCTCTTCCTCTCCTTTCTTTTTTCAGGGAGGAAGGGCCACCTGTCAGTCTGGATTTGGCAAATTTGGCTGAAACCACAACATCCATGTTTGTTTTTAACCTTCTAACTCTTCCTAAATCAGCAAACAGAAGAATTTTCCCCCATCATTTTCAAATCACCCATTCCTACAGTTCTCCCACTTGTTAAAAGCAGCAAACCCTATGCTGAGAAGCACATAGTAGGAAAGTCACTGGTTGTAAGAAATATTTATAAAAGTAATCTTTAGGTGTACAGTTCAAATTAGAAATACTTTGATCTTACTCCAAATAAATAATAAAAAAACAAGTTGTACTTATTTATAGCATAAATATATGTCTGCAACAAATATATAGAGCATTCTGAAAATATATAGAATACTTTGCAGGTATATAGAACAGATCTGAAAAGATTTATTTTATGAGTGTCTCTTTCTTTTTTGGCACCCACAACATCCTTCCTATATTCAAATCCTATATATTTTAGTATCTCAAATTGTATCGTGATTTCACTATCTTACGTGCCAAAATCAAAGTGAAGAGCTGAGCACTGGAGAGAATTTTTTTTTTAATACCTTATGATATTTGTAAATGTGCACGTATTTTTTCAAGAACTCTTCCTGCAAATGTGTTAGGGAAAGAAAGTCTGCTGGCATATTAACCACACTGAAGTAAGGTGTGAGAGTTGGTAATATATCTCTGAAATCCTCAGAGGGGCAGAAGTTCTCCAGCAAAGGACCAGAACCTGGTATCCATCAGGTTACAACTCTGTTGTCACACAGGTAACAGCAGAAAGGGATGGTTTGTGCAGAAGAGGTCTGGCATGGGCAATGGCAATACACACACCTCTTAGAGTTGGGGTGTTAGATACTATAATCTGTGTCAGTGATCTATGGAGAGAGAGCAGAACTGATAAAAAACTCCTTGGTTATGGCACTTATATTTTACTGACCAAATGGTTCTGACCTCACATACCACTACACAAGATAGAAGACATCCACAGAAGGCTTCTGTACTCCCTCATGACTTTTGCTTAGACACTGGTGTGTTACTGACTGTATATTGAAGAGTAGGGTTTTCCAAGGTTCTTCACATTGAAGTAAAAGAAGAAAACACTTGTTAATACTGAAAGTTAGGGCAAGGCATGTGGACAACTGTATTTTCCCACTGGTATTCATTTCTACACTCCTCTGTATTCCTTTTTTGGAAAGCACCAAATGGATTCAGGAAAGTCTTGTGGTATTTCTAGTAAAAGTAATAAAGTAACAAGAATCCTCTAAAGAGGTTGGTTTTTTTAATAAAATAAAAAAAAAAAAAAAAAGGAAAGAAAAGAAACAACACACAAGATGTTCAAACAGTCCCTTTCTCTCCTTCATTGTGCCCCAATTATTTATATATTTATATTAAACGTCTGGGAGGGTCAGAAAGGAAGGAAAAGATTCAGCCAGGAGTGCAAGCTTTTGAGGAGGTGCTGCATTTTCTTTGGATGTGTGCTGCGCACACTGCAGAGTCAGCACTTCAGCAGAAGTGATAGAAGTCGAGTACCTGCCAACGTCAGGAGGGGAGAAGGCAGGTCTCACAGGAGGGGGAACCAGGAGTGAAACTAGCAGCTCAGCTGAACTTCTGGAATTTCCTTCCAGTAGAGAGAGTTCTGTCTAAAGATGGGCTCTCCTCGCTGTCGCTCCCAGATGCTATTTCCCATCACTCTTTTCTACTTAATCACACCAGGCTTCAACTTAATGACTGCCTGGCTCGTATTTCTTCACAAAGATAGCTGCAGACTTCTCAATCCGTCTTCAATCCTCACATGCATTGCACCAGGATGGCTCATGGTTAGATTCTCAGATTTTTGGAAGCTCTCCATCCAAGGGAGGTAACTTTCACCGTCTCTCCCTTCAAAATCAGAAGTTCAGCAACACAGCCACCCCATGGTGCAACAGCACGAGTAAGAAGTAGAGTCCTGACCCTGATGATCCTATGCATCCTACGATCAGAAGCAAGGGAACAACCCGAGTCCTGACCCACAAGTTTGTTATAACCCAAAACAGGGTACACAACTCGTCAAAGGAGCACACTTGTCACCCTGTTAGTAGTCTTTGCTCTTCCCCTATTCCTTAGCCCACCAGACAAAATTATTGTAATTTAAAAAGTATGCTTTTCCATCCCAAAGATGTCCCTGCCATGGATGGGATGGGTGTTAGGAGAGGGGCAGAGACCTCTGCAACAGCAGCATTGCTGCTCCAGCAACAGAGGGAGAACACAAAGCTTGGTGAGAGTGGTGACCACAACCTGGCAGTCACTGCAGTAAGGCCACTTCAAATACTAAGCCCTGCTTCAGCAGTGACTGAAACAAGCCTTTCCACAGTCCTTCAGAAGGCAGAAGGCATGGGGTTGTTTAGCTGTGAACAGCAACCTGCTGCTCAAGGCAAATCTCTCCCTAGGACTGCAGGCAGTTCTAGGGTATGGCTTTCACCCCGCTATTCTGGGTCTACACCCAGTGGTCGATAAGTCATCATTTCTGTTCACCCATTTTCTAGTCAACAATGTGTTCAGCAAGAGAAAACCAAATTCTAGAAACACCCTCATAGTATGTGACCTAATATACCCAGATGTCTCAAGGCTAGCTGCCCTGCTTCTTCCTGTCTAAGCTTTTGCTTGATCTGAACCCATTTCTACCTATTCATTCTATGTGTCTGTATCCATACTTGCTATTTATTTACTTTTCATAAAAAATGCTGATTCTGAATTTGTGGCTGACTGTGTTTCAGATGGTGATACTGATTTTTTTGCAGTTCTCTCCAAAGTGATGACCATAGACATTTGTGGCTTTACATGTGGTTTTGTCAAAAATAGCATTGGTAGGGTTTCTCAGTCATGTGTTTTCTCTGAGTGACAGAGCAGTTTAAATGACAACCTCTCAACACATTCATTCTCAGAGATACCCCAAACTAATTTCTATTTTAGGTTGGATAGATTGACAGAGATAAGTCATTCCTGAGCTTTCACATTTGCACACACAAATATTTTCAGAAGATCTCATGACCTATTTGCGCTCAGTTCCTGAGGGCAACTAATAGTGTTTCTTTCTGAGTAGAGCAGGCAGAATGGTAGTTCACAAAACTCCTAGGCCAGAAGTGCTACAATTTCTGCTTAGCTAAACTTCTTTTTGTCCCAGTACTCCTTGTTTAACAATTCATTGCTATGTTTTTATTTTTTTCTGTCACTTCTGAGAGTAATCGAGGTCAATCTTACTAACATTTTCAGGAGGTCCTTGGTTTCTGAAGCACTGTTAGCTAGCAACATGTGAACAGTAGGAGAAATTTCCGGGAGCCCAGAATTTCTGACTGAATCAGACTTTAGGCGAGGTTGTCTTGGTTTGGGCCAAGGCTGCTATTGTGGGGACCTTAAAGCAGGACTTAACTCTACTCACTGCAAACAGAGGCTGCTTTTCTGGATGTAGCCACTGGCTGGCCTGGATGCCCCTTGGACACGTTCAACTACAACTGCTCTGGGAAGGCAGGAAGTCAAGGAGAATGCCAAAGAAAAGAAGGGGCTGGACCTGAAGTTACTCCATGCCCACATTGCTGCATAGCTTTGGGAGATGCTAAGGAGTAGGGCCTCCAACAGGAGCCCCTGGATGAGACAAGGGTGCAGAGCAGGCATCAAAAATACCCTTCAGAGGGAGGAGCTGGAGGAAGTACTTGGAAAGCAGGAGGTCCTCCTGCTGGGAAGGCTTTCTTTTCATCCTCACTTAGGGTGACATTTCCTGCAGTACTTATTTTATGCAGTATTTTTTCTCCTCAGTAATAATTGGTCCTGTGGGTAATTTCCAGAAAACAATGTGAAAATTATAAGCAAAAAATACTAACAGACCACCAGAAAATACTTTGGAAGGAAGAACCCTGTGAAGTTCTTAGTACTGAATGTCTTTGGGGAAGCAAAGAGGATGGGCAGTACATGAACAATTTTTTAACAGTTAATAGATATTAGCAGGCATTTCATACTTCAGCAGAATGCATGAAAGACACAAGAACAGAGGGCTGTAAATCTGGCCACAAGCATATGAGAGACTGTAAGTAGTAATCTCACTACTAGGAATGGCGAATTTCAAATTTCTTAAGAGAAAAGTTTTCTACCACAATGAAAAAAGCCAAAACTTAAACCCTGAAGAGAGGTGTGCTTATACCCATGCATACTTCAGATTGTGGTACAACTGTTAGGATTCACTTAGGTGTGCTTAAACCAACCAAACTAAATTAAAAAGCAGACTGTTGAGAGGCATGAAGAGTTTTTATGAGCAAACACCCAGTATTCTTTCCCTGCACAAAGCATAGAAGCTTGAAGAACCATTAATTCATAGACTATTCACCTATCCAACATAGACCATCTAACAACCCAAGTGAATACACTCATAGGTCACCTGTTCTCACAATCAGTAGAAATAAAGAAGTAGCTCTCATTAAAATCCTCAGAATATACCAAACATGAAACACCAAAATACACAAATCATATACACACATGAAAGGAACATTCACACCAATCCAAACTAATTCCAGTTCCACCTGAACAAGCTCTACAGTAAGATTAGATGAATAACAACCACTTACCTCCCATGCCTCTAAAAGTGTCATCTTCTCTTTAGATACTGATTCTAAAAATCCTACTCAAAATAATTACTGAAGGCCTGAGCTTGTTTCTGGGGAAAATAGCAAATGACCCTCTCTTCACTCTGGCAGAGGCCCTAATTGCCTGCCTCTACTAATGAACTAATCTCAGGCACCTGGAACTTGCAGGCTCCATGCTGGGCAGGCAGGGCTCGGGTTACCCAAGAAATGCTCCAAATATATTCACACAAATCACTAGCTCTGCAGATGTGCAAATACTGCTTTTGTGGTATGGCTGGAGAGATGGACATGTGTTTGCAGTGCTGTAGCACATAAAACCTGAAGATGAATTCATTGTGTTGCTTTAATCCCTTCCAGAGGCCCAGGTGGGCATGTGGGGAGCCAGATAAGTGTGTTGATTATCCACATTACTCATTGCATTAATCCACTTGTCTGTGTGACACAGAGTATCTCAGGTGCTCACAGCATAAATATGTAGGTGGCTGGAAAAAATATACGTACTTCAGGAGTTCTTGCTGTCTGTAAAACGAAAGCTAATCAGGAAGTTAGCCTGAAACTTTGGCTAAAAACTAAACAAGTCCAAACATTGCTGATGCCCAGAGTTCTTAAAATTACAGATAGAGGATCTGGAAGTCACCAGGGGATGTAAGCAAGTCTCAGTGTAAGCCTTGTGAGACAAACTACTGCACTTTTAACAAATTTTAAAAGGTTTTCACAGGCAAACAACTCTCTGTGACCTGAGAAATTAAAGCAGGTGTCATGCAGCTTTTCATCCAACCATCCACAAATTTCTTTGCCTTCCCTGGACTGGTTATGCTGATAAACATGTGTCAAATTGTAGTTATATGTCTGGTTTCATTTGAGGAGGGGAAAATGATATAAACAAAATGCAGATTAGCAGGAAAATACAGGAGAGCAAGAACAGGCTCTCATTTTGGTCTTTGACAAATTGCTGAGGTAGGTGACTGGCTTTTTCGTGATGTTCGTACAGGTTGATTAACATTTCAAAAAAATACCTTGGTTTACTCATGTGCCTGAAATATAGTGTTATTTCCATTGCTTTGTGGAATGGATCTAGCTCTATTAGCTCTCATCCTTGGAAGCCTAGGCAGGAGTTGGTGGATACACCAGGGTCAGACAGAGAGATGCAGACAGTAATCATGCCACAGCAAAATATCACCTGTGCCTCCTTTATTGAGCACTAAGCCAGCATTGAGGAGAGTGAATGCTAAGTCCTCACAAAGGAATTTATCTGCTCCTGTTGTCCACAGGGAAAATACCCACCACAATAGCATCCATGCATTCTTCACTTCTCCTCTCCAATCACACACACTCCCAGCAGAGGTTACAAAAGATGCATACGCCTAGGAGAACAAAAAATACCTCCTTTGAAAGTTTATCATAACTAAAGTCATTAGTGTAACTAAATTAAAAAAGGCACTTCTTAGGCATTTCAGGAAAGCCTGAATTTTATGTTATATTCACAAAGAAAGGGGATACATAGACTTCTTCAGATACCTCCAGATACTTTCTAGAACATATAATGCCACCCTGTTATCATACACTAAAAAAACAATAGGCAAAGTTGGAGACTATATTTTAAAAAAGGGAAATGGTTCAGTGACTCCAAACCGTGAGAGTTCTTGTGACACCTCTTTTTGCTTACTCATATTTCTATTCTTTCTTTAGTCCCTTATGACAAAGTCCCAGGTAGTTTATCCTTCCCGTGACCTTATGTCTTTTCACTGAAAGGGTGATCGTAGATATTAAGGTGGGTTCTGAGGCTGCCTATTAAAGCATTTGTTCTCATTCCAGCTGTTATTGATGAGCACTCGTTTTCATACAGGCCTCTTTTCTTTATGTGCAGGGTAGTCATTCTCAGTTCCCATGAAATGTGGGCTCATTTTGCAGCACATGATGGGCTGGGGTACTCCTGGGTGTTCTCACCTGCCTTCTCACACAGCCTGAAATCAGGGTCACCTCTCCAAGAACCCAGCCAGCCCAGAGCCCAGTACAGCAGTGCTAACTGTCATTGGGTTTAAAAATTAAAAAAAAAAAAAAGAAAACTAAAGAAAAAGCCATATATACACTACCTATGTATTGAACGTAGGTGAGGATAAACAGTCTACAGTTCTAAGACAGAAATGTGAATTTCAGTTGAATTTACATTGCAAAGTCCTTAGGATATCTCTCTCTTGCATTCACTTTCTGTTGAGGTGCTAGGATCACATGCACCGAAAATAAAAACAGAAAGAAAAGGGCTCAGGAAGCAATCCTACTCTGTGGAGTGAGTGAATGCCAAGGTTTCTACTGACTTCAGCAGGGTCATGTCTTTGTCATGTCAGCACAAGTCACCATCTGTTGACAAACAAAATAGGGGAGGAAATCTTCCTTTCTGCTCTGTCTCAGTCTTTTCACAGCTGCCTACCTTTCCAGAAGTGTTTGGCGCTGCTTACAGCCAGCAGCAGTTATGACAAAAAAAGATGGATGGTCCCTAAGTGGGATCTCATGTAACAATTCCTGAATTTCTAAATGATTTGTGAAAACCTGTGTGGAAATTGGTCCTGTTTTCCAGGGAGCTCTGGGAACCGAGTCGTCTGTAGGAACTTGTCTCACAGTTGCTCAGAGAATTTGGTACTGAGTAGTAAGGACACGGCTTTTCACTTTCCGTGCTGTAGGAAGATTTTATTTTTATTGTGTAGGATCATAAAGTCAATATTCTTAACACCATATTATGCATTCAACATATTAGAGAAACCTTTGTCTTTTATAAGCCTCTGCATGTGAAACTGTCTTTCCCTCTGTCAGGGAGAATTGACAGGTTGCTTGCCATCACCTACTCTCCAGCAAAGTCAGCAGCCCACACTGTCAGTGTGAAAACATCTGTTGAATGGATTTATTGACTAGGTCTTAGGTGCGAGTTGTCGGGGTTGGGGTTTTTTTTTCACACTGTTTATTACAGCCCTGACCTAATGAACTTAATTTGTTGACATGTTTCCCTCAGTGTCTTACTTGATCCCATCTCACATTTCTTTCTACTGTGCTGTTTTCTTGGAAACAGGAGTTCCTGGCGCATCGGCATGTCCATCAGTTGCAAATCTACCAGGCTCAGATGGCTACAGTTGGCATGGTGGGATTAGATAAACATCGGCCGGTGTCCAGGACCCCATCTTCCCCCGCTGATTCCACATTACCTCACCCAGCCATGGACCAGCCCAGCCAGCATGTCTACACGACTGGTAGGATTCCCTAAAGACTGTTTTTAATAGGCAGGGCGAATGCGTTTGTTCATGTAGGATCAACAGATTTAAATGCCTCAAATACCTCCTGCAGCAATGCATTCAGCTTTAGCCTTACTGTTCCTCGGTTTTATGATGCTGTACTGGCATCAAGTCAACCAGTGCAGCTGATAAATCACAGGGTTAATATTCACACAGTCATAAATTATTATCATTGACTGGCTCTTGCAGTATAGCAACAGGTGCATTTGTGGTGCCTTTAAGTCATTTATAGCTTTTTCTTTCATTTCCCTATCCTCTCGTTCTTATTCTGTGTTCCTGTTGCCTGTTTTGTAGACAGACCACCAATAAGTTGAAGAAAGACCACCAGTAAGTAGGAAAGGGCAATATAACTCTCTATGTCTTCATTTGACAAGTCAGTCTAGGCTACAAGGTTGCTTTCCCGACTAGAAAATGACGTTGGCTGCAACCTCGGTGTCTTTCAGTGGTTGTGTGGAGTCCACAGAGGAAGGTCTTATGGTCAGGTCAGGCCCTGGGCAGACCAGACACTCAGGGAGCATCTCCTATCGATATGGTCTGGGTTCTCCAAAGCAGAGTGATTAAGACCTCTAAAATCTTAAGTCAAAGGCGGAAAAGTGACTACAGAAATCCAATACATATTACGGGTAATCTAACCTTGCAGGAGGCTCCATCTTTTTAAGAGCCTGAATCTCAGTATAACATTACAGCATGGTTAGAAGCCAAGTTTCACTTACTCTGTGCATAAGAAAGGGGAAGCGAATACTTGGAGATGCTGTTTATTCAGGTTCCTGACAGAAGTATTAATTCTTTCACATCGGTTGGCAGAACTTGCAAAGCCCTGAAAGCTAGCACCTCTTGAGGCCATTGCTGTGAACTGATGTAGAATGGAGTCCTTAAGGTACCCTAAATGTGACTGTGTGAAACGTGCTCTCACCTTTCTCCAAGTAGAGTGTGAACTTGAAAAGCAAAAATTTATTATCTTAAAAAACCCACCAAACATGCAAAAAAAATAAGAGATGTCCTCAAGGTACTGCAAGTAAGTGGGTAAATGGATACAAGATGACATTCAAAGATGAAAGATGTAATTTCTTCTTCTGTAAATACACTGTCAATTTAGGAATTTCACTTGTTGGGTAACAAATATTTGGATTGTACAGAAAGAAACATGTTAATTGACTTTCCATGAGTTTTTGCAGAAAGACCAGCTGTGTATAGACAGGATTATTAAACCTGGGCACTGTTTTTCTAGCTGTGGTTCACAGGGTCCCCCAAACATTGTAAACTCATTCTAAAAGATTCACAGAGCATACCAAAAGCAAGCTCACAGGGTGTAGCCTTCAATGTCCTGTTCAGGAACCTGCAGTTCCACTAGAATTTTGAGTGGAATTGCAAATGTAAAGGCTACTGTTCCAGTCTGGTTGCTAAGGTTTACTGACACCTCCACATACGGGTCCTCAGACTGGGGACTAGCGTCCAAGGGGGTTATCTGTATCTGGAGACTTGTGGCATCAACTAAAATTGTTAAGAAGGAAAATATAAGTTGAGACAGAAGAACAACAGAAGGAATTGAATGAGGTAGGACAAACACTGAAGTGAGGTGGTGTCAGGAAACAGGATGTACCAGATCTGACACAAGGAAGCCTGGCGGGTTCTGTAATGGAGTTGCAGACAGTGCATGTGCAGACTCAGGGTGTATTAAGGCCAGACAGGCAGTTTAACCTTACTTCTTTACTAACACTTTACTACATGAAAAACAGCAGTGGAAAGAGAAAGAGAAGAGATGGAAAGAGAGAAAAAATATACTGCTTATTCCAACTGTGATTCTCAGTCCTTCACTGGACTCCTATCCCCAAATCAGAAACATCTTTTCTTTCTGCTTTTTTGAAACAATTTTTTCCCCCACAGCTCTTTTAAGATAATAATCTCTTTCTACTCACTGAAGAAAAAAAAAATCCTCCTATTTCCACATTTTCTACAACTTTATGCTTCTGCATCTCCACTTGTGCTCTTTCCCTTCATGTCTCTTTTACATCCTCCACTCCAGGTACTGGATGACGAAGACACAGTGCTGTAGCTGCTTCCAATATGCCGTACCCATGCTAACTGGCCAGCCAGTACTCCCTGGCTGATTTACCATGTCTCAGGTCCAACAGAGCACACAGCTCTGCATTCACAATGAAGCCTATCCTTTCTGCTTGAAGAAATCCCTTTCCCTGACATGTCCCTAGGCTTATTGTCTTACATATATAACCTTTTCCACTGCAGTTTCTGAGTACATTGAAAATAGAGGTTTGTTCTGTGTTATGAAATTAACACCTCTGGAGTGACAATGAACACAGATTTGTCACACCAACAGCTTAAAGACAGTTTCTGTGAATAATTAGATCTATATGTGCATTATTAATATAGGTGTGGCATGGCTTTATTTGTGCATAGTATTTCCTGGGTCTGGATGGTGCCTGAGCACCATTCATTGTTCAGTGGAAAAAAAGTTTGTATCTGTTCTTATAGCAGCCTTTCCAAACTCTTTTGGGATGAAAGTCCTGAGCAACCTGGTCTGCCCACAGCCCTGGCCTGCTCTGAGAAGAAGGTCGGACTAGAGACCTCTGGAGGTCCCTGCCAACCTGAGCTATCCTGTGGGTCTATGATTTGCTCCCTTACAAGAGCACAGGATGCAGCCGGTCATTGTCCACAGCAGTTACAACACTACCATTTCTAAAAGAATGGGTGGGGAGAAAGGGAGAAAATTCTAGTACAGCATGAAGTGAGGTCAAATTCAGACCCTAGAAACTGAGGCAAAAAACCCTCCCTGCCTTGAATTATTTCTTTCTTTTTTTTCTTTCTTTTGTTTTACTTTTTTTTGTGGCTGTTTTTTTTCCCTTTCCTATTTAAAGACAATATATTCATGGAAGAGAAAAAAAAATAGAAGGAAAACTGTTGTGGCAGAATATCAAATTGAGCCTGTGTTTTTGTGAGTCGTGAGAGAAAATGCTCTTAGCCAAATATCTGAAGGAAATCAGAATGGTGGTGGTTGTGAGTGAGCGATGCAATATATGCACAGTATGTGCCCAAAATAATGAATTAAAGATGGAAAAATATATAAAATCAACTTGATATCCACTTAGACCGTTTGCAGAATATTAGACATTATTCAGTTCAGATCTTTCTTCTGAAAAATTTATTAGATATTCTTCCCTTGGGTTTTCTTATTGGTACTGTTGTCCTCCAGGACATTTCACCTCCTTCAAAACATGCTGTTAGCCAACAATTTTTAGGTCTCTCACCCTCCCCTCTCTTCATAATGTTATTAAAAGAAGATGACCCCAAAAAAGTATTTTGGCAAAGAATGTTAGGGATTCCCCACCAAAAAGAATTTATTTTTTCTGATTTAATGCAAATTCTGTTTCTTTTGTCCTGTGTCCTCTATTATTATATGGATCAGTGGTGCCACCATTCCAGTCTGTCATCAGGGCCACATTCTGACCTCAGTAATATTGGTGTAAATCCAGAATAAATCCACCAGTCTCAGTGGAGCTGCTCAGATTTACACAAGGAATCTGAGAGCAAAATCTGGCTGTAGGCCGTTCTGGAGAGACAGAATAACCATCTTTTATTAATATTTCACAGCAGTCTGCAATTGAAAACAGTTGCATAGTTCATTATTTCTCTTTTTTTTTTTTTTTTCCTTTTTTTTTTTTTTTTTTTTCGTGGGGGTGGGGAGATTATTGGCTGAATCCTGTTAGGGAAATCCTACAGGCTATTTTTAGCTGTAAGCTCCACTGCTGCATTGTGGTATCGCACATGTGCTGTATGACCAGCAGCCACACATCTGAATTACTTGCACATCCTAAATCAATTTAGATGCTTGCAATAAATGAAAACATATATTTCAGTCTTTTCTTAAGTCAATTAATCCTGCTAGAAATACATTTTACACTCAGTGGAGGTGTGAATATCTGACTATTTGAAAGTTTGGAGCAGATGCTTCTGCCATGCAATGCTGACCTGACCCGATTAAACTGATGTTTGATTCAGACAAAATAATTCACGTAGAAGAAAATTACCTTTTCAATTATATTCTATTTTAGGAAAAGTACTAATGCTCTCAGAAAGGCATGTTTATCTCTAAGTCAACCAGAGGAGGCATCTTGAATACACAGTTTCAGCATTTCACTTCAAAACCTCTGTTTAGTTGCAACCCAGATATAGGTCATGGTAAAGGGGTCTGGTGGGAGGTGTCCCTGCCCAGGGCAGGGGTGTGGGAACTCGATTATCTTTAAGGTCCCTTCTGACTCTAACCATTCTATGATTTTGTGATTCTATGAAAGTGTCATTGTCACATAACATCTTGATTCTGTATAATAATGACATAGTAAAACATAGATATTTTATTTTGATTAGCTGCAGTTTGGAGCATGCAAACCTAAACCTGCAGGGAGCAGTGATAATTAGAATGAAATATTCATGTGTTTCCATTCAAATCCATTGGATATAACTGCGTGTCCTGCCTAAGAGCTTCTGAAAGTCCTGATGCATTTACATTTAGCATCTGAACACCCTCTCTGTTGGGCAGGGGGATGGGAGGAAAAGTTTTCTTATCTAATGGTATAATGACTGCTGGCAAACTGTGCTATCTGGATGTGCAACAGATTACAAATATTAAAACCTTGGGTGCCAGGAAAAGGAAAGCGAGGTATGTGAGCATGCACTTATTTGTGTGCATACTTGCTATTTCAAATAACTTACAGACCTGATGATAGAGCAGCAAAGTTTATAAATGGTACAGTGCAAATAACTGCAGAAAAAGGAAATTATTAACTTTGCTTTGACAATGCCAGCAAAGACTTAAGCTGCATTAGTTTATTAACTCCAGATTTTCACTTGGGCGTTTTTTTTTTTTTTCTTTAAAAGAAAACAAGCCAAGAAAGTAAATAAAAGAATTTACTGCTAGTGAACTCTTTTGTCTGTTAGCTAATCATTTAGCATAAACTCCATCATGCTGCAAATAAGCATTATCGTTGCATTCTCCTTATGTTAAACTTAATTATTGTATTATCATTTTGGCTTAAACAGCAAGATCCCAAAGGATTGATTCCAAAGTGCATGAGCTAAGAAATATGGCAGCATAAGTATTTCTAGAGCAGCATAATTTCTGGCAAGCCTCTTACTGAATTATCTCAGAACCCTAACTTTGCATTGCCCACAATGTATACAGACTCTTATTCAGGAAAGTTTTTAAACACTTTATTAAAGTTCAATATCCATTCAAGAAATTTGCTGAATAAGGGTGGTATTGAGCATGGTGTTGAATCTGGACTTTAATTTTGTATTTTCTTCACTGGCTGACTTTTTAGTAGCAGGCTAACACAATTTTCCCAGAACTGTGTTGGCATCTGCAGTAGTGGTGGCACTAAAAAGGTTTTGAATGCCAAGATTTGCAGCTTGGAGAAATTGTTAATTTGAGTCCCTTTCAACTGTAAGGGGAAGAAAATTCCAAATGTTTCCCAAATGAAACTGGTTCACAGGGGTAAGCAAAATATGTTTTGTTCCAGACATTTCCAAGGGAAATGCAAACAACAAGTAAACAAATAAAATAATTTTTCAGTGTTTCAGACTTGTTTTGAAAACCTTGAAAATTGAGTTTAGCTCAAGCCTACTTGCTAAAATTTCTCTTTTGCTCCCAACACACAGCCAAAAAGCAATGTGATATTGATAACTGTTCTGTATGAAGTTATTCTTTCCTTGAATAAATGAGCGTAGGAAATTCAAAAGGAACCTTACATCGCAGACTAACAACAGGATTTCATCCTAGTTGAGTAGCGGGTGGAACTTTTCTTTTTAATGAAAAGAGAACTCTGGCTCCCACTGCTTCAACTCTTGAAACTTTTAGCTGGTATGTTTTGAGATCTGGAATTAATATAGTATTAGTTAAGCAGTACAAATACAGAATGGCATTGTAATTTCAAAATTTATTATAAAACGTTTTTCTGAATGATTTTCCTTACACTGCTATAAATATATAACCTTTTTTTAATATTTTTTTATTTTATTTTTTTGGTTAAAAGCCTTAATTGATCTTACTCACTAGAGAAAGAGAAAAGAAGTGATTCAGTAACACAACTGATTTTTTTTTCGGACATAAAATCTTTAACAAGACACCCCCCAATTTCCTTTCTTCTTTTCAGCTAACTGTATTAGTATAATCTCTTGAAAATTCATTTTTGCCTTATCAATATCACATGATGTACCTTTTAAGTCAAAATTCAGAGTCTCCCAGAGGAAAGGGGAATTAAGACGCAGAGTTTTCATCCTGCTCTGTCAAATAAATTCCAGTTGTGCTGTAGTATGCATGACACGGAACAGTATAACTTGCATTTGTTTCACCTGCTGTTTCTTATTGTGCTGTCTTTGTGCTGAAGGTGTTGTGTATGACAGTCTGATGCTGAAGCACCAGTGTATGTGTGGCAACTACGCTAATCACCCTGAGCACGCTGGAAGGATCCAAAGCATCTGGTCAAGGCTGCAAGAAACGGGGTTGCTGAACAAGTGCGAGGTAATAAAAAAATGAAGACCAGATACTTGACTTGTTAAAGTAAAGGGCAAATTTATTAAATCTGAAATCTGTCTTACTTCTGTAATAAGAAAGTAATTTGTCTTAGGAATCATTTTGACTTAACTGACAATATTAAAGCAATGCATTTTTAGGAAAGCACACTTCCCAGTTAGAAAACAAAGCTTTTACACAATGAACGTCATTTATTCACGTGCATCAGAACACAAAATCCTGACATTACTGTGATTCTCACCTTGGTATAGGGAGGTAGACAAGCAGTGGTCTAACAGCAAGTGCAGTCCTTTCAACAGCAGTTCTTAACTTTTTCAAGCAGCTAAGGATTTTTCTTCTGTTGTAAAGTAGAATACTGCTTCTTTTNTTAAAATGAAAATTTTTTTTTTTTTTTTTCTTTTTTTTTTTTTTTTTTTTTTTTTTTCTTTTTTTTTTTAATGTAGTTTGTGTCACTCCATCTAGTCTTATTTCAGACTGGAGAGTCTGTTTTCTCAGCATTTTCATTTGCCTGGCATATGATGGTTACCAAGCCAAAACCTGAGACATTCTAGACAATATCAGAGCAAATGTGGAACTTTTATTTCTCTCACAAAATTGCGTATTAAAACATGATGCTTAAGGCAAGTATGGGCTCTGAGGTTCATATGTTACTTGGGTTACTGAACAAACAGCCTTTTTCTACCATTCCCTGCTTTCCATGAGTTGTGCAGCACTGTCAACTTCTGCAGAAGCCCGTGGCGATTGAAGGTGCTTACTGCCATGCGGCACAAATTAACAAAGTGCAACAAAAATTTGCTTATGTTTTGCAGGGTCTCAAAATTGCCAGGGTTCTTACACTCTGTTTTATTTAATTGTTTTTCTTTATATACTTTGGTTTTCACAAACCCAAAGGAAGGGGTACAATAGGTCCCTTCAATCAGCTATTAGTGATTGTCCACAAAGATTTTCAGCAGATAGCCCTGTGTGCTGGGCAATGAGATATTGCAAGCACTATACATGCATTTGTTGTATACACTCATCTAACTAGATGGCAGCACTCTAACAGGCTAATGTTTTTTTAGCTTGCATAGTTTTTTTCAGTCTTCAAGAAGACTTTCTTTCAGCAAGGCCCCGAAGGCCACATGTCACACCAGTGGTTTCCCTGACGGGATCACACATTTAAGGAGTAAGTCGAACATGCAGCTGAGTGCTTTACTAAAATAAGGCCTAGATATCTCACTGACTCAGGATACATATTATAAACAAAAGACAAAAAAAGGGAGAAAAATAAGTAAAACGCGATGCACTACTATGTGTTTCTTTCTTCTGCGATAAACAGATATTGCCAAACAGTAAATTGTGTGGATCTGGAAAAGGTGTAAATTGTCAAAGTGGTATAGGTTAGCCTGAGGTGCATGCAATCCAATAGTTTCCTGAAAATTTAAAGTTTTCTCTTACTGTTCTGTGATTTCAAAGGCTGAAATACAGCTTATTAGGTCTTGCACAATTGAGTGAGTGGGCAGAGGGGAAATAAGTCACTTAATGTCAAATGGAATTCAGGTAATTTTGACTCCCATTGCACGTTTGAAATGATGCTAGAATGTGAAATAAGCTGTCAAAATGTAAACTCCAGTAATAAAACTTTTAGGAATCTCAGTGTGAAGCTAGTACACAGATCTGGCGCTTATTTTGATCCTCTTATGAAGCTAAAGATAGTATTATATTTGATGATGCAATCTGTCCTTATTCTCTAGCACTTGCTTGACATCAAACAAGTCTAAATCGGATTAGTTTTCAAAATAAAGAAGGATGCGGTGATTTTCTTAATTGATGCTTTGATGCTTCAGAAAAGTTATTCAGCTGAATACCTGATTCGTATCACTAAAGGAGTAACTACTGCATTATTTAAGGAACAATAGGCCACCACTGAGCTGCATTCAGGAATATACCACACTGAAGATGCAGAGTCAAAGCATCATGGGCAACTCCACCGTCTCTTCTACTGAATACCAAATGCCCTCTCATGGTTGTTAGTATTTATCAATATAATTTCTGAATATAATTTCCCACAGTTTCTGCCAGAAGGAGTGAGGGGAGGGTCACTGATGAGGTTTTGCCATGTGTACTGCCTCATGCTGTAAGGGCAGCTTCAGAACAGCAACCTGCATCAGCCTCTTAGGAGATCCTCCGCAGTAACTGTGAACTTTCATTTTTTTTCCCTTATACTGAAACAACAGTCCCACAAGAGGGCTGCAGTCCCACCCTCTGACTTATGAGGAGTTTAAGGATCAAAGCTAATTCAGTCAGAGGTAGCTCAGATCTTGTTACCTTGCAATGTGTGTATCCTTAGCCAGGGGACCCTCCCTACTTTCTTAATCTACTGAAAAACTTATGAAAATCATAGAATTATAGAATCGTCTAAATTGCAACAGAACCTTAAGATCATTGAGTCCAATCATCAACCTAACACTGCCAAAACCACCACTAAAACATGTCCCTCAGCACCATGTGCTACCTGTCTTTTAAATACCTCCAGGGATGGTAATCCCACCACTTCTCTGGGCAGCCTGTTCTAATGTTTAATAACCCGTTTGGTGAAGAAATTTTTCCTAATATCCATCCTAAACCTTCCCTGGTGCAATTTGAGACCATTTCATTTTGTCCTGTCTCTTGTTATTTGGGAGAGGAGACCAACCCTCACCTCACTATAAGATCCTTTCAGGTAGTTGTAGACAGTGGTAAATTCTCCCTCAGTCTCCTTCCCTCCAGACTAAAGAGTTCAAGTTCCCTCAGCAGCTCCTCATAAGACTTGTGCTGTAGGCCCCTCACCAGCTTTGTTGCCCTTCTCTGGATGCACTCCAGAATCTATAGTCTTTGTGACCTATACAGGGAGCAAAATGTGGTTCCTAAATAATGTGGTGTGGGTTAACCCCTCATGCAGCTCAGATGTATAGCCCTGACTTGCCAAGTGCACAGAGAACCATCATCTCTAACTGGGCATGGAATGGTGGAAGTCATATATACTGGGCTGACATCATGCTTGCTGGAGTTAATAGATTAATCTAGGTAGATTAATCTAGACTTAATCCGTTTTCCAGATATATTGTTCATATTGCCCCCTATATATAGCATATTTAAAATACAAAAAGGTAAAATCATAAGAAAGTTTGACTCAAGCACTCAAAGCTGTGCCTTCAGTACAAAATAAAATGTGCCTGGGGCTGTTCTCCACCACTGCAGCCAACTGGCATGGAAAAGACCATGTTCATTCTACCACGAATGCTCCCTGGCCCCTGCCAGTGACCAAACCATGTCTGGTAGGTTTTTGGGAGAGTGCTAGTTGCTGCTCAGCCAAAATGGTGTAAAGGACCTCTTTAGCAATTTAATAGTACAGATGATCGTGTTCCTCTGCCTGGGAATGTTTCCTGGCACTGCTTAATTTACTGCTGCAGACACAGCCAAAAGGACTTGCTTCTCTAGACAGTTTTTTTGTCTTTCTAGCCATAGATATTTGAGCTCTAGAGTTATTCAAGCAACAGTTTAGAGAATTTTTGCTAAATTGAGATTAGTTCTAGCTTTATGGGTTTTTTTTGGTTTTTGTTGGTTTTTTGTATTTTTGGTGTTTGTTTTTTTTTTTTTTCATTTTCTTTATTTGCATTACACTTCCAAATAGATAGTTTACTTCCCTCATCAGCTTCCACAAGACAAAAGAGGAACACATCCAGATCATGGCCAGCCTGCAATTTGAGAGATCAGTCCAGGGGAAGAGTGTGGAGTAATTTCCCTCTGTAGCAGGCTTTTTTTGGTTCTGGTAGTTATGTATTAGGAAGATAAAACTCAGATTCAGTATTTTTCCATTAGGTTAAAAGCTTTGTTTGTGTTCACTGGAATACCTGTTCTGTGTTTTGTAAAGGCTGACAGATGTAGAACAGTTATCAGAATAAGGCAGCTAATAGATGCAAAGATTGATGTAAAAACATCCATTATATCTTTTTTTTTTTTTTTAATCTTGCAGTTTTCTCTTAAAAAGAGTAATGCATAGTTACCCTACCTTTGGGAGAGAAAAAAAGCAAAAAAAGGACTGAATTATGTTTTGGTAGTGGTGTCTGCTTTCTACTTGTTCTAGGGAGAGGAAGTATTTACATAACTCCTCTGGGGCCATAGTTTATGCACACATGACTGACATTAGGCTACACTGATCAGCACAGTTGTAGAAATGAAGAATGCAGACACAGTCCCACTTTGTGCCCTCAACTCTACTTCCTGTAGGGACTGTGGTCCAGCAGCATTTTTCTTTGCAGGCTGGAATTTGATCTGAATTTTGGTAGTTTTCTGGATTAGGGAGACGTGTTACACCTCCTGCTGTCCACATCTCACAAACTGAAGGGGTGAGAAGGAAAAAATGTAAAGATTTAAAAAAATTTGAGTCTGCCAGAGCACATAGGTTGAAATGTATGAAAAAACCCTGTAATACAGGAAAGTTAGCCCACGATGGCATTTTAAGAGTAAAATTTGAACATGTTAAGGTTAAACTCTTGAAGGCCAAAATGCGTGAAGAGAAGAAATGCATCTCTATGTGAGTGCATCCATGCTAGAGATATGGCTGCAATTCCCGCCTAAAGGAAAGAGAACAAACCGTGTGAGTGCACTGACTGGCAAAGAATCCAGATTATCTATGGATATTTTTTAAAACAAGAAAATTCCACCACTATGAGAAATTTCAGAAAAGAAGAGAAGACTCTGAAGACCCTGTTTACAAATTAGATAGTCTAGGCGAATTTCAGAGACATTCTCTTCATACAAATAGCTGCAGTAAAGACAACAGACACCTTATACTGAAAGACTTAAGTGAGAAATACTGATAAATTACGTCAATGATTCCTGTTAGTTTAGAGGAGAGAAACAGACAGTGTCATCTTTGTCTTTTTGAATCTCTGACTGTGCAAGAGTTTAGTCTGCCAGAAGTCTAACCAAAATCTTCGGGTTAACAGAGGTTATCTGAGTGAAACTGATGGTTTCTTCTAAACAGAATACCAGATTAGACTGTTCTCTTTGACATTAAATTCTGTGAAAGATGAAAGCATTTTCCTGTTGTGGGGAGAAAAGTTTTCTAGTTCTAGATTAATTTTTGAAGCCCTCAGGTGCAGTATTTTGCTCTCCTGAGACACGGAAATGCCTCCATGGATGAGGGACCTGCACATGTCAGAGGGAACCAACACGCAAATTGTCATACACACTACAAAAGGATGACTTGTTGTCCCCTATAGATGTGGTAAATGGATGGATGTAGTATGGAAGTCCCCTTGAATGAAACAAAATCTGTTCATCAGTTCTCCTACGCTATTTTCTCTTTTTTTTTTTTTTTGTTTGTTTTGTTGGCTTTATGCCAATTTTCTGCTTTCTACTACATTTTTAGGCTTTTTAATACTACCATGGCCAACGAAAATTAAGAGAGACACTTTAAAATAAAAAAGATGTGGATAAAAGCGTATGTGTATAGTTATACAAATGCATATGTTATGTTGTCTGATAACTGATGCCAGTGAGAGCCAGAAACTATTGCTTTGCATAACTGAAATTACATGATTCCAGATTCTGGCAGCAGACTTGTGACATGTGCTTTTGTAGATCTGCTAAATCCTGACATCACTGTGTAAGAAGAAGTGTTCTAAGAGATTATTGCAGGTAATTTTTAATACAAATTATTTTTTCTTCTGTGTAGAGTCTTAGGCAGCTGGAATTTTATGTTACTGCAAATGGCTTAGAGGGCAGAGGTACCGCAAGAGTGGGATGAAAGGAACAGTAAATGAGGAGGTGGGAATGCGGAAACAGCACAGATGTGAGCGCTGTTTGCCCTTCCCTTTCCTCCTGCCATTTACTGCGTAAATGTTCTTGCCCATGCTCAAGGCTGGAGCTGGAGAAGCCATGGAGAAAGAGAGAGCAGCTCCATTCTGTTGATCATGCCCCAAGGACCTCACTGCTGGGAGCAACCTGGAACAGGGGGAGGATCCTTTTTGGTGCTCTTTGATTTCTGCATCAAACCTGTTTCTGGACTGAACAATCTGAAGCTCCTTGGCAAAAGATTTTTGGGGAGGCCACTTGTCTGTTAGGGCAGAGCACTGTGTTCCATAGGATTTTGCAGAGCTCCCCATTGTAGGAATAACAGCTTGCTGTGGGTCTTTTTATAGTTCAAGTGATATGGCATTTAACAGCCCTTTAAAAAGAGCCAGACAATCAGGTCTCTTAAACATCTCTTAAAGATATTTTGTATAACTTATAGAAAATATATGACCAGAGAGTGAGTATTTTATTCAAGGTTCTTTGATGTCACCTTCATAAAATACCTCTTTACTTTTCTTACACATTTATTTTAGCTGTCCTAAAAGCCAGCTTCCCTTCCCAATTTTGCTGTGGAGAACTGGGCATACAGATTTTAAAGCAGCTTATTAGAAACATAGACCTTAATGAGAATAGATGAATGAATAAATGTTACCAGGCACCTCACTTGTGAAGAAAAACATTTTATCTGACCCAGAAGAACCATTACAGAGTTTACTGACTCCATGAAGTAACATAATATGCTGATTTTGATTGTGCAACTGTGTGTTAAAGGATGTGAGTGCAGTGCTACAAATTCTCATGTGAGACTGGGAGAGGCTTGAAGAAATTAGAGATGAAAAAGGGTTTATTAAGTCATTTAGTTCTTGGACCATTCCCTAAAATGTTTTTTCCACTGCTGTGTCCAGTCAAGTTTTAAACACTGCAAGAAATAGGGCTTCCACCATTTCCCTGAGGGGGAGCTTGATCCACAGCCGTCTAGATCTAACTCTTAGGACATTTTTCCTGATTACTCAGAAAAGATTGCCACTGCTTAACCCAATATAAATTGTGTATGGTTCTTCTGACTGCCCCCATCCTTCCCCCAGTCCCTTGCAGCTCCTTTCTTCCACCATACACATTCTCTTTATTATTTATAATATTGCTTTCTTTTCCTAGTGAAGAAGCTGGTGCCTTTGCATGTGCATGAATAGGTGGTGGATATAATAAGAATTACAACTTAAACTCTAAGAAAACTGGAATAGAATGGTATTTCCGTAACAGGTTAATGAGTCTATTAAGAATTAGATTGTCTATTAAGATAACTTCTGTTTATCTGTAGAACTTGGCAGTCAGATCCACAGTCTAAGTTTTGAGAGGTTTTGCCCTAGGTATTCATAAGGATCTGATCTGCAAATAAAGTCTGAGAGCACACAAAAAATGGTTCTTTTCTCTCTACATTATCCAATACTGACAGGACAGATCTTGGGACCAGAACTTTGTTGGCAGTGCTGTTTATTACGCCCAAACCTGACCAAAATCTGCTTCGTGTTGCTGTGTCTGCAAAGGCTGTGCAGCACCAGCACAAGCAGAGAAGTAAATATTTTTATACATTTATGACAAGCTGTAATTCCAAATACATACAAGGGTCAGATTTGCTGAATAAGAAAGTGTTAGTTTTATCTTTTCTTCCTTCATTCCTATCTTTCTTATTTCCTATACTGATTACATTTCAGAGGCTTTATAGAAAGACATCCCAGATTTTTTAACAGTGGTTTAAGGGGGGAGAGTACAGGCTAGAGAAACAGTTAAAGAGACAAACTCCACTTAGAAAAATGTAAAGAAGCAAGTGAGTCAGCATGTGTAATGGCAGAAATTATCCTGGGATATCAAACATATATTAGAACAATGAAAAGATATAGAAATATTTTACTAAAGCATTTAAATTTTAATTTTCTTCTTCTTCCTGGCTCTGCTCACTGTGATCATGTTCTTCCTAGCAGCATAAATCACAAGAACTAGTGGTAATGCAAAAAACATTAATCTTCATTCAGAACACATCTGCAGCTTACAGGTGTGAATAAGTTTTTGCTCTTTAAAGTAGAACTTTTCTAGCTGGCTTTCTTACTCGAGAAATAAACCCTTTGGTTTGTATCTTTTATCTCTATGATGTAGAAAAGAAGCAGAATCTTTTTTTTTCTTTTATGTGCAGCCCTGTATTAAGTTAACTCTGCTAAGACTGAAGTGAAGCATTTGTGATAAACCACACATGCATTTGTTTTTCGTATAGAATTACTTTAATAAACAAATCAGTGTCACATTCCTGCATGACGCAATTTCAACCCATTATTAATCATACTAAATGTTATTTCGNTTTCTTTCTTTCTCTCTCTCCCTAAATATTGTCAGTGGAATATTGTAGGCCTCTGCTGTTTTCTTTCAGCGAATTCGAGGTCGAAAAGCCAGTCTGGAGGAAATACAGCTGGTTCACTCTGAACATCATTCACTGCTGTATGGCACCAGCCCCCTGAACAGACAGAAGCTGGACCCCAGGAAACTCCTAGGTCTGTACAGGCCTCTATTCTACTGAGAACAGCACATTCCAGCACTGTCATTAGTCATAGCTGGTGTCAGTTTAAAATACTTGGCAAGCAGTGTGACAAAAATTCACTTTTTCCAAATGCATTGCTATGTGGAAGGAGAATGTTACAATGGGAGCCAAATATAGATTAGCAAAATGCACAGGCTGGAAAGGAGCAATAGAGGTTTCTCCTCATTCGCTTCAGAAATCAGTGAAGTGTTAACCCTTTACTGTAATTGCTCTCGGTCAGAGGTTCAATGGCAATTTGAACACAGTTGGTCTTCTTTCTCCTTGTGCTCTTTGATTTGAAAATGGGAGTTTAAGATACACTTGCTTGTCAGATTTGCTTGTTTGCTGTTCTCGTTTGCTTTATTTCAGTTATTTCAGCATTTCAATTATATTCAGTGCAGAAAGTATGTCTAAGTCTTGCTGATAAGTGAACTTTATTTTGATGTCTTCCCATTATGCAGGATATGATATCTTTCTGAATAACAGGGGGGAATGGGGTGGGGTGAGGGAACATATGAAAATATTAAATAGACTTATGGATGTACAGAATAATAGAAAACTGACAGGATTTTCACATCAAATATCTTAATGCATTGCAAATTCTCAGTGTATGTTTTTTATAATAGAAAAGTAGGGTTAAATTGAGTTCTGTCATGAGTGTAGTGTGAAGCAAATCTACTTGTCAGACCTGCTACAGAGAATGTGAAAGGAAACACACAAAAAAAGCGATGCATTTTGGAAATAATCTGTGAGCGAAATCCTGCCCTTTATGTCCCAGCTGGGACGCTGCACTGGATGCAACACACTAATTCTCAGCTGTTTTCATAACCCTTATTCTAAGATGTGGACCTTTTCCTAAATGTAATGAAACCCAACCCAAGCGAAAACAGTACTAGCCATCAAAAGAAATTTCTGCCACGGTTCTAGTAATACATAGCAATTATTTTACTTTGGAAACTAATGTTAACAATTTCTTCTGTACAGCAGACTGTGGCTTCAGGGAGTCATAAGAGTAGATAAGAACAATGTCTTACATAAGTTTGTACATCTCCTTAGCCAAGGCAATATCAAACCAAAAATACTTACAGTATGATAGATTCTCAGGAGCATAAATTTCCAGAGTAGGAAATCCTCCTTAAAAAGAAAAAACAAAGAGAAAAATGCAGAATGAAAATTTGTAAACATTTTTATTTAAGTGCATCAACATTGTCAAAATGTTCCATTTTTGATACAGTCAAGGTTTTCTTTTAAAATATATTGGGTTTGATTCATTTCGTTTTAACTTTTACATGATTTAAAACAACATACATTGATATAGAATATGGTTCTCATTTTGGGTCTCAGAGTTGACTGCCACATAAGATGCAGTATGTAGTTGCAGCTATGAGGTGAAAAAAGGAACAGAGCCAGGTGTCCTCACTGTGTTCCTGCCCATGTACAGAGAATGCAAAAAGCTTTGTTTACGCAAACTCAAAAAATCATTTCTTTGCCCACAGTTCTTTACTCGATGCTCTTTGCCTTTTTCTGTTGACGCTTAGTCCAAAACATTTACACTCTGAGTTTATATCAAGATCATGCTCCTAGCATATATTCTGAGTGTATCCTTGGCTTATTGCCCTTTTCTGTCTCTCTCTCTAAGATGCTTTCTTGCTGTCTCACACATGGCTTTTTACCAAGACAACAGTCAATGAAACACCCTTCCCACATGCTTTTGCATGTGCCTTTTTTTTTCTTTTTTTTGGCTGGAAGTTCTAATCTTTTGAGCTTCCAGACGCTTGTATGAAGGAATTTAATTGTCTCTTACATTTTTCCAAAATGCAGTGTGACTGTTCCACCTTTCATTGAGGTTGAACCTAACCAATCCTGACATTAACATCTTGGTATGTTATAGAAATTCAGAAATATGTATAGCAAAGAAGAAAAATCGAACGGAAATGTCTCTCATCAAAAATGTCATTGATAACAACTTTGTCTCACAAAATATTTTTATTTCAATAAAAGTGTATTTTTTTTTCTACAGAAATTGTTCCATCAAATTATGGCCTTGCACCCTAATGAAAAGGAGGATCTATCTATTCTTACCTTTGTTCTTCTGCCCACCTAAAAAGATAGAGGCACCATTTGTTCTTTACTTGTGCTTCAGAAAAGTGTTTGTTCCCTGGCCCTGCTCGGAAGAGTACATCTGCATTATCTGAAAGTCTTTTCTCTTTGCTAACAAGCAACTTCTGTGTCTTTCAGACAGAAGAGAAACTCTTGAGGGAATGGTATTTAAGTATGACTAGGGCTAGAAATGTGCTCCTTGTCAATAAATGCTTATTTAATTGTCCCTTTCAGGAAAAAAAACACCCTCTGTTCTGGAAAGCTGCAAAGCAAAACATCTGTAAACTACTGAAATCAGAAAGAATCATGCACTCGGTTATAGTTCACATACTCTCAATTCTTTCAAAATATAAACTTGGCTTTATTTTCCTTGCACCAGGGCCTAGAAATGCAACTATTGCAAATGATGGCTTCAACTTCTTCACAATTGGGTAGTTAAGCTTTTGACTGACCGTATTTCAGTGCAGTGTGTTAAGCAACATGTTATGTTGCATTACAGTGTCTTGACATGAAGGAAACTAATATGCAGACTGGGTGTAACATCACATTAAGGCTTCACGTGACAGAATACAACCTTCCAAACCTCTTTGAATAAGCTCAAGGACAGAACTGTTATCAAACAGGTCTTACAAATTTGTTTGCTTTTTCCGTCTCCAACCATAATTAAGGAAATGTTTCTAAAAATCAAGTTTCCAAAAGTTTCAAGTTACAAGTTTCTAAAAGTGAGAAATATACTGTCAACACATTCTTACCATGGGGCAGTGTTTATAGTACAACTGGGAGATGCATTCACAGAGCATCTGTGTGATTGTGATTTCAAGTCAGGCAAAAAATTAACACTTAGCAGAAATGGCTTTGTTCTTGAGGGATGATACTGAAAACAACTTTGTCCCTCAAACTGTGCCTTTTCACAAGTGAACACACTTTCAAATTTGTTTATTGTTCTGAAAGAGAGCTTTTGTGTATCATTTTTCCTGCTCATCAGGCTCAGTCCCCAGTTGCCAATCTCATAAGCAGCTTCATGGACTTCTGCAGGGACCCTGACCTCAGTCAGTGATGGGTGCCTCGGCACATAATTTGAGTAACCAGCTTCTACCATCTTCATGGGTTGAAATTTTATACTACAAATCTTGGATAATTTTTCTAGCTCTATCAGTAAGTCGTGCTGAATCCTCTCTAAAAGATCTTTTTCTGAAGTGATTTGCTGGTGACTGCATACTATGTACTAATACAAAGCCAAACCCAACATGATTATTTAAAATTTGTCTTCTATCCCACTTGAAATATTGCAATATCTTTTTTATTATTATTATGGAGGTATCCTGGGCTGTGGAAAGGTGTTAAGTGAAAAATGACTGCTATTTACCAAGTTCTTCTGGGGCATCAACTTCAAACGCCATGGGAAATTCTCCTGTTGATTCATTTTCAAAATTCGCTTTTTGATACTGATTTTCATTTATGGTGAGGAGTGTTGTAAGCTCTTTCCTTTCTGTAGGATGAGCTAAGCGATAGTCTCACTCTGTCTTAGTAGAGCATTTCCCCACTGTTCTTTTAATGAAATCTCAATGCTTTTCTTGTTCTGTAAAGTCTGTTATCTACTTTTTTAGACTACCATGCGATGACAAGTGAGTATTTTGGGGAGTTCCTCGATGCACTAAAAAGGCTTTGTGCTTGTTTCTCCCTCATCGGTACTACCTGTTGATTGATTTTAGTGTCCTTTCTCACCATCTGCTTTTCTGTTTTTACCTCGTTTGTTGTTTTTGATAGTGTTTACTATCAAACGTGCCCCACTGCAGAGACATAAATGAGAATTCATCTGTTCTTTCTTGTGTCCTAAGGTTTAGTCATTCAATATTCTAAAAATACCTTCTTTTATCTCAAATTACAGCTTATGTTTCCATTAATACTTCCTGGCGTTTTAACAACACTAATTTTTCAGTTACCTGCTCGAGACTTTTTGATCTTCCCCACAGTAAAAAAGTGAAAAATTGCTGTTCACATTGGTCCCTGGATCTACTTAGCAAGAGATCTGGAAACTCCTCCTGTACCTCTGCTCTGATGGTCTCCCGCAGCCAGCATTCCCTTCCAATGTCTGGGGCTGAGAGGACTCACAGTATGACAACGCTCTGCAGAGCTGCCGCACCTGCATTTCCCCTGGTAGCTCCACAGGAGGTTTTGTTTGGCTTCTCTCGCACACTGTGCAAACTGATCAAAGGCCTCTGGTGGGTTTAAAACCTATCTTGGATTTTACTCCAAGTGTAAAGCACTTTCTTCATCTCGGGCCTCGCAGTCTGGTCTGTCCTACTTCAAAGATGATGGCTTACAATTGTCTTCAGGCATTTCATTGGCACCTGCTAAACATGAGTAACTGCAGCATTGGCCCCTTCCATAACAATGGGTGGCTCCTCTAGGTAACTTGAGTGATTCACTATCTAACGTTTCCTCCAGATGGCAAAGTTACAAAGCCAGTTCTGTGATATGGCAGGGGAAAAAGCCTGTGCTCTCTTCCACAGCTGCCTTAGGATCAGATTACACACTGGGATAGGAACTGCATCAAATCCTGACATCCTTACTCGATTTTCATACTGTCCTTATCGAGACAAGCAGTGATTTTAGTGGTACTAAAAAAGAAATAAAAAAAAAGAAAACATGAATGAATAAAAAGTGACTATAAATATTAAGATAAACCCTGTCACATTATCTAATGTGCAGAGTAAGCTAGAAATCAGATTTTAAAGCCTATTAAGGTTTTGTTCTCTTTAGAAGAATGCATTTACAGACTAATACTGGAACAAGTAGTACTTCATTTTGTGTTTTAAAAATATTAATGTAGTCATTGATGATATGTAAATGAAAAGAACAGCATTTTTGCATAGATAGGAAGACTGAGCCTGTGATTTTCACAGAAGAAAGTATTTGGAAAAATGAAGCTAAGAAATTACTCATCAGTTTCCTGTGAGCTTAGTGAGGTTCTCTCTGTTGCCAGTGAAAAGAAGCAGGCACTTCTCAAGTATGATTCCTCCCGTCAGTCATCTGGGTAGGCTGGGCAGAGGTGCCTACCTCACTCCACTGGTTGTAGGAGAAGCTGAGATGACCAGTTTAGACAAGCTGCTTATCAGCTACAGATACTGGGATGACAGCTGCCCTAGTTCAGAGCAACTTTCTGTGGAGATTCCATCAGCAGATCCTTTGAAACTGCTGCTTACCAATCTTAAGATTTGTCACTGTTGCAAAGGAATTCCTTACATGTCCCATGGCTGATTTGCTTTCTATGTACTACTAATATTTTTTATTCTAATACATGGCATTTTTATTGTGTGATACCAAGACCTGAATTACTGTAAAGAGCGATTACTTATCCAGTATTTTAATAGCTTTTTGATAAATGATGCTTATTGTTTCTTTTTTTCTTTAATATATAGGAAACGTGTCTCAAAAACTCTTTTCCTTGTTGCCTTGTGGGGGACTCGGGGTAAGTAGATGTTTATTTTTTCACAAGAGGGACAGCACACAACCTATGTATTCATTTATGAATTCTTTAGCACTGTTGGGTTATCAGTTCAAAGTCTTCAGAAGCTGATAAAAAATACAGAGATGAAACTCAAGCCATTATCATACCATGTTTTCATAGACACAGAAGACAGTACATTACAGTAAGCATATGGAACAGTTAGGAGGGAACATATTTTGCTGTAACATGTACATTTCTTCATTGTCCCACTTCAGGTTTCCCACATGAGCTCTGTTTTTGAGGAAAGTAAGATGGGTGCAATTGTGATAGCAGAATGAGCTTTGGAGAAGCTGTTTGGTGCAATGTCGAAAAGGAAATATAGCTTTGCGTTTTTCAGAAAGGACAAAAAAAATACCAAAGCTAACATTTAGCATGAGAAGTCCTCATTAACTGTGACCTAATAAGTTGGGTGTAGCTAAATAATAAATTATTTGAGTATTTTTATGTCCTGTGATGAAATGGATTCATTCTGAAGTACAAGCTTGTATTAGGACACAGCAGACAAAAATCTGCAGACAAAAGTCTGTTGCAACACTAGGTAAAAGAATTAATCTGAATTATTGAAAAACATGTAGGATGGAGAATTTATACTAATGCTAGTATCATGCTCCTACAAAATTCTAGTGAAGATAATACCAGGGAGAAATAATTTTTCACGTACAGAGGTTTTCCATACAAAAGTATTCTACGCTTTTGGTCCAGAAGGGTCTATTATTTACTGATGTAAGCAATATCAAAGTGAAATAGCAATATTACTAGACATTGATGGGTTGGCTGGATGATGCCTATATTTTTAGTTCTGTATCACCACTTCTGAGCATGCAAGAACAAAGCCACAATTGCAGGAGGTCAACTTCAAATACAGCCTTCTAAAGTTTTATTTACTTGTATCTTTCAAAAAGGATAAATTCCATACCATACTAGTCTTGTTTATAGTAGGGGTTTTTATTATGAAATATCGGACAGAAGAAGCACTGATTTTTTAAGGTTTTAACACATGAACAAGAACAATTCCATTTTAGCTTTCAGTATTTAGCAATTAGTAATGTCTGAAGATTTCTGAACTATGAGTTAAGGAACAAAGAATTAGGAAGTGGGAATCATTCCAGCTCCTCTTAACATGCCAAGGATATTTGGAACGTGGTGTCTAGCAACTTGCTAATTTTGAAAGTTGGGGCTCATTTCTGCATGTGGGTCAGCCACCATGACAAATTGACACATAGACATCCATGTTCACATGCACCTGTGTGCATACGTGCATGTACACACACATAAATGCACACATTTCAGTGTTAATTTTTCACATTGCTATTGCAGTGAATAAGAAGTTTAGAGAAAATGGAACAAGAGATGAATGAAGTTGAGAAAGAATGTCATTCAGACTTCTGAGTAAAGAGAAGCTGATGTAAAATTTCTTGACAAATCTTTTTGAGGAGTTTGGAAAGTAAATAGGACTTTGGTATGCTTTGAAAATTGAAGTATAACATTTTCCTAGGAAAAAAGTTATTGTGGTATTAAAAAACCATGAATAGAGGTGTGCTTTGAAATCCTGCTACTAATGAAAGTATGTTGTCCATTGTAAAGCTAATACTGGTCAGAAATGCTCAGTATAACTTCAATTTTAAGTACTTCAATTCATCTATACTTTTTTTGAGTCTATTTGCTTTATTTCTTATTTAAAATAATGGAAATTGGATTAAAGAACATGTTGTAGAAATGGATCTTTTATTTATTTTTTTTCTAGTTGGTTTGTCTTTCTACATATTATTATTGTCAGACTTGCTGTGAGGCTCTTAAAGGAATGGGTTATGACCTTTTTTCAAGGTAAATAATCAGATTAGGAGCTCTCTTTCAGTGATATTTAGCTCTCTATTGGTTAAGATGAGCTCAGTGAAAGGGAGTTGCTTCAAACTGTACAGAAAGTAATTCTTAAGTTTACTTTCAAAAATGATGGTGGGAAGAAGGAAGCAGCCTTGCCACTTAGTAGCTTTCAACTTAATTGAGGTTTATAAAGCAGTAATTAATGTAAAGCAGTAAGAAAAGTTTACGCAAAGATTTTAAGGAAGGATGGAATCTTTTTACTTTCTGTTCTCACTTTATTCTCAATTATTTCCTTCCTTGTTTGCTTGCTAACTTGTTTGCTCAAGAATACAGTGAGGAAAATAGACTTCCATTCTTGCAGGAGACTTTATGACTGCCCCTTGAATGATGGTTTTCAGAACTCTTTGATCCTATTGTCTTCTAACCATATGGGAACCTTGCTGGCTATTATTACTCAGCTCTTCTATTATTTAAACTGATTACAGCTAGACTACTCACACAGGGAATGGGAAACCTAGGCTCATTTCTCTCCACTGCCAGGCTGGATTTAATATTACAGCACCCTGTCTCTTAGCGGATGTTGTTACCACTGAGGAGATCATAGACTATTTCTGGTTGGAGACCCTCACACCACACACTGAAGCTGTGCCATTGTTGAAAAGAGCACTGGGACAGTAAGATGGAGCCTAAGTAAGGGTAAAGCCCATGTATCTAAGGCTCTGATCTAGATATCATGCATTTATAAATTACGTGAGCCCCTGCTCCACAAACAGCTTGTGTATTTCACAGGAAAGAATCACTGGACAAAATAGAAACTGTTCTTGGAGCAAGGGTTAGAACTTCCCAGGCATTGAAAACGTGTTCAGCTGATGGGATATAAACGCTGTATCGACATGAGTTTGGGGTGGCTTGCATTGCTCATGAGCAAAGGTCCATCTAACCTCTGTAACCCTTAATTCTACTATATTATTGATTTTGTTGTTACCTCTGTTCTTACCAATAAACTGCAGTCTAGATCAGAGATCTTCATCTTTGGCCATTACTTACAGTTACAGTAAAATAATTTTTTCAAGAACTTTGAAAAGCAAGCAATAGGCAGTGCCTGTAACTAATATTTTCTGATCCTGTTCCATCATGGTTCTAAATCTTTTGCACCAGTGCAAAATGCATGTAAATCTACTGTTTACTGATTTTGTAAACTTTTTTCATCAGTTTGAATTTTCTTTCGAGTAGTAATAAGGGCTGTTTATGTGAGGGTCATTGGTGAATTTGGCTTGATATATGTTAGGCTTTCAGAAGAAATCAAACAATAAACTTTATAGTTTTATAGAAACACTGTAAACCATAATTATCTCTCTAATGAAATATCACAAAGCTGTTTTATACTGACAGCCAAACCGAAGAGAGCTCACTGAGAGAGGAAAAGAAAATGTTGTCAAAATCTAAGCTCCTAAATTGGCCCATAACAGGTTTTCTTTCAATGGGGGTGAATTTTTTATCAGAGGACTATCCAGGGTCAGGAGTGTAACATCCGCTCAAATATGGGACCTCCCTCTTGCAATAACGCTTTTTATTCTTTTTTCAATCCTAACACTATTCCAGAACCAACTGTTAAAGAATTCTAATACCCGGGGGGGGATGAAATTCCTTGTCTTGGAGAGAGACTAGCAGCTCTATGGCCAGCAGTTTTAATAACAAGAGATGGATTCTTGCAGCTGGTCAGAGGTTTGGAATGTGAAAAGTTTTCCAGGGGAGGTGGGTAGATTGCAGGTGAAGTGGCCAAATGGGGAGAATAATCACAAATTACTTTTTAGTTCTGAGGCTTATCAGACTGTTCCATGATTTTTCATTTGGAAACAGCCACTAGAGCTATAACTGATCATTTGATCAATGCACCCATCTATTGCAATTCTTCCCCTTCTGCTCTGCTGTGAAAATGACAGTAGGAGAAGCAGAAATCTACTTTTAATGAGAGTAAGTTTCATCTCCTTGCCTCAGTCTGTCACTAAAAATAGTGATTGTTTTCCTGCCTGTTTGACCTGCTGCTGTGTGAAGAAATCTTGAAGTCATTTCTCAGCCATATTTTTTTGTCTAGTTGATAGGCAAAAAAAACCCACAAAAGCAAAGAAGAGCAGGCTTTTATGATAATGTCATCATCGGCTCCCAGCTTCAAACACTTCTGCGGCTTTTGAATTGTCATTTATAACTTGGAACTGAACCGACCCATAATTCCCTTGATGCATTTAGAGAAATTGATAACAGACTGCTTCTTTTATGGCTCAGAGGAGGCAACTCCAATCACATCACTATTGGCAGTCAATATTATTTTCTGACATGGTTGTAAAAGTATAAAGGGGCTTATGGCATTTGTTTAGATGAGGAATGGGCTCTCAAGCTGTGCTGGGGTTTATGGGTCCAGATTACTGAGAAGCAAAGGGAATATGGTGTTTGCAAACAGGATATGATTTTATTTAAGTTTGGGTTTCATACGTTGTTCCCTGGGGATTGTCCTGCAGACAGAAGAGAATTTCACTTTTATCATATGAAATTGGGCAGTTATCCAATCCCCCCTGCTCTCCCCCCACCCTCAAAAGATGCTGCTCCAAACCTGTAATGTGTAAAGTCAGATCTTTAAACTGCAAGAGGAGGAGCTGGGGGAGAACACCCCCCTGTAAGAAATCAGACTTTTGCAGAATAAATGTTGAATGAGCTGAACAGAGCGTAGAGCTATAAAATCTCTCTCTATTTTTATAAAACTTACAAAATATTAATATTTTTTGAATGTTGAATTTCTTCCTGGCATCCCTTGCTGTGTTAGTTGGACAATACTACTTTTTGTCCTGACCACACAGGAAGAAAAGCAATAAGAAAGGCAAAATTTCATTAGTACACAACTTTAGTAAGTCATCCAGGCAAGAAATTGTTTTCTGCTGCTTCTCAGATCTTCTTCTTCTGCTTCTTCCCTTGATCTTCTCTGTCTGGGCCCAGGAAAAATTTTCAGCCTTTACACATTAAGCCTCCTCATTCCTGTTATTTGTATAAGAACTAATGGTACCAACCTGGTAAGAAAGTATTGGGGATGCCATTGTCTCCTTCTAGGAGATTTTAGGCTCCAGGCAACTCATTATATCTGAATGCAAATCTGGTTGTAAAGAAATCAATCTTGCCTATGGTTTGGGCCCTCAAATTAAACATCACCTCCACACAGGCGCTACAATCAACTTCTGTCCTTCCCCTGTATCCCAGGCTGTACCAAAATAGGTGTAGATCTTGCAAAATATCAACCCAAAATATGTCTGGTTCTTGATTTGGGGAAAGCAATCTGTTATTCCTGGAAGTGCAGCTACTCAATACAATGTCTCTCATTTTGAAATCATTAATATACCATGCTACCAATATATTAACCTATTAATTTAAACTAATTGCCTGAGTGACCTAATTAACCTACTGAAATTTGCCAGTATAGCATCTTTGGAGTAGACTGTGGGAGACTTCCAGGAATAAAAGATTTGTTTACTTCCAAAGTCTCTTTGGCAACTAGACCATCCCTAAAGAAATAATAAGATTTAATTAAAATTACCTCATAGGGACATTGTACTTAAATTGATATGTTTTGCAGGACTAATCAGGACTCAAAATTACATGGTGTTGACTCTTATATTTTCTTCAGAAGTCATCAAAATACATGGTCAAAAAGGCCATCCTATCACCATCCCAAGGCACAACTAAAGGCCAGTGGGGATGGGAGGACTGGAGTGAGGGCTGCAGGTTTGTCACTTTTTAGGTGGTATATCCACCAGTTCTGGCAATTCACAAGAGACAGCGCCTTCAGCGGACTGTGTTTTGCAGGAATGGGCCAACTGACATTGCACTTCAGTCAAGCTCTCAGCAGAGAATTGTAGGCTTTCTAGCTGACAAACTCACAGCTTCTTTGAGTGGGCAAACTAAAGAAGAAATAGGGAAATGAAGGGAAAACTGCATGTTTACTTGCTTTTAGGCCAGAACAAGAGTTCTCTGAAGACTCACTTGTCCAGCTTCATGTACCTAATTTTAGACAATTTACTGAAACAACCAAAGCACCTGACTACCTTTGCCTATATAAC
Organism: Thinocorus orbignyianus; assembly: GCA_013400375.1. Classification (NCBI taxonomy): domain Eukaryota; kingdom Metazoa; phylum Chordata; class Aves; order Ciconiiformes; family Thinocoridae; genus Thinocorus; species Thinocorus orbignyianus. The sequence goes on along the minus strand of VXBW01000699.1, from coordinate 836,543 downwards.
CTTTAGAGAGCAAGTCAGTCCACCTAGGTTCAGAAGAACTGACTGGAGGCACTTGATTTCCATCATTGGCAGGGATCTGAAGCCATTAAATTCCTACTTTTAGACACATTCATTTTAGAAAAAAAGTTAACAAGCCTGATAACATGAATCTGGATGATCAGAGTAGGAAATAGATATTCTTCCTTTACTTAGTTACAGAGACCTCACCTCATGATCTGGAAAGTGCAATGGTGTCTCATCCCTGGGCAGGGAGGGGACACTGCATTTAGCGTTATCAATACCATGGCCGCACAAAATGAAAGATCTCTTCCTGCTAAAGGGCAGATATTTTGTCTCATTCTTGTCCTTTTGTGGCACTGAGGTTGCCCTGTGCCATCCATCACAGAGCTTGATGTTTAGGCCAGTGAGAGGTAAAACTGTTCAGCTGGGAGACACAGCTCCTTGCCTTTGCTGCAGGCAGAACAGAACATTTCAGAATAGTCCCAGACTGCTTTAACTTGCAGCAGGCAAGATAGAAAGCTCAGGGGTGGTAATCTGCCAACTGATCAAGTACTGAGTTTGATCTCTCAGATAATTTTTTCCCCTCTTTTTAACAGAGCACCTTTTTTCCTTGGTACTAGACTAGATTCAAACTGTAAACAAAGATGCAGCACATGGAACCCAGAATATTACTGTGGCGTTAATGAACTACCATAAAGTCAAACCTTTAAAGGTCTTATCTCATTTTGTGCATTTCCTAAGAACTATTGTGTTGCCAAAGGCTAGCTTTGTGCGAAGAACCCTTATTGGTCAGAACATGAAATTTTAAATATATATATATATATATATATGTACGTATATACACATATGTTAAATGTAAATAGTGGAATAGTATCATATAAAGTTTACTAATACTATTCACTCTCCTCAAACTTAATCACACACACACATATGGATTTGATGGGAATTCTGTAACTGAAGCAGAATTCACATTTACACTTCAAAAACACATCATATGTTTATTGAGAGAATCTTGCCTCCAAGATGGACAGAAAAGGTTTCTGAAGATGAAATGTTCATGTGTTGCTTGTCTGAATAAAGAGCAGCTGCTAGCACAGCTCCACGGTCATCTACATCCAAAATGAAGTTTAAAATTCTATGTACTGCTAAAACATGTTAAGGAGCCAATGATGAAAGATTTTCAAAAGAAGGCTTGATTCTTCTCATAGGTGTTGTATTTTCTGTAACTGTATGCATTGCAGCTAGCTATACATTGTTTTATCTATTTGCCTATGATTGCCTGAAAACTACATGATCAAACGTAAGAAGGCAGTTGCAAAAGCATTTTCACACACTAATCCATTAAATACTAAAACAAATGTCAAGTTAAATTAATAGAGTACTCAGGGTTAGGTCTGAAAGTGCAGTAACATTTTTACAAGCATCTGGTGATATATGCCACATATCTGAGACTTGAATCTGGGCCTAAGTGTTTTATTTATGAGTTTTTTCTAAAAACAAGTTCTAATCCACATCTAATCCATGCTATCCTCCCTCCATTCCCCCAACCAATGATCCACACACCCCTGTTTCACTCAGGCTTTGAGATCCTTTAGGGTGTCTAATGTACGCTTTATGAGACCCAGAGATTCTGAATGCCTGTCATAAAACTTAGTTTAAGAGAGGAACTGAATCAAACTATTTCTTCTGAAGATACTATTCCATTCAGGCTTCAGCTTGACTTAGCCTGGTTCTTCTCTGATTCTCATTTTGAATACAAAGCTGTGTGATTTTTAATACAGATCTCACATATAACTTTTTATAAGCTTTTACATGACTTCCATTTGTACAGAGGTAGGGGTGCTGTGTTTTTAGCAGCGATTGACAATCACCACCAGTAACTCTGGTAGACTTTCAACTATTAATTTCCACTTAGAAGTTTTTTGCTGAGTATTTTTGGAAAATTGGTTTTGATTTATAATAGTTTTACAAATTAGATTGCTATTGGCAGGTAAAATTTGAAGGATGTTAAATATTCTACATACATGTACTGTCCACATATCTTGTTCTTACCCTGAAAGAGGCTTTTTGGGCCAGAATTAACTGCCTCCCAAATTCTTTTTAGAAGTCCATTTCCATGAATATTATTGCTTATAAATTTTCCTAGTGGAATTATTCAAACATTACAGAGAAGCCAATACAAGCTCAAGTGAATTCCATGTTTCTTTTTTAAGAAATGATTTGTAAAGACCCTTTGAACTATTCATCTCTGTGGAGCCTAAAGATCACATCCCCTTTGCAATTTATTTTTAAACCACACTTTTAGGCAAGAAAGTATGAAAAGCAGTTATTCTGGGTACTGTTTATGGCAAGCATTTTAGATTAAAGCAGCTGGAGACACCTTTGACAGAACAAATCTCTGATACAGCTGTAAAATAATAGCAAAAATAGAGGAAGTTCACTGTACATATTTTTCCTAAAGTAGCCCACTTCTACATGCTTCCTGTACGTGGGATTTATGGAAGAGACATCAGCCACACAAACTTTTTTCCTTTGTTCCTTACCATGAGACATGGCTGACAGGCCATTCATTAGAGATCATTCCTTGGAGATGATGTGCACACCTTCGCTTCTTTAGTCATGGTGAGATGAAACAGCAGCTGAGAAGCACGTCAAGGACCTTTTGCTTCTTAGTGGAAATCACAGGGGTGATGAATGACCACCAGGACATCTGCAGGAGAGGGAAGTGAGAGCTACGAGTGTGGCACCTGGGATGCTGCACTGCTCACAGTCAGGAGCAAAATATTCCAGATTTATGCTCTAGTGTTTGCTGGAACCAACTGTCTCCAGGAATGACAGATTCCTTGTTGAAAGAGATAGAAGATAGCCACACACAATATTCAGAGGTTGCAACACTTCAGGAAAATATTTAATTTCTATTTTTCATGCCAGGAAAATGAAAAAAATGCAGTGGTGGAAATATATTTGCTCTGTCATAAGTGTTAAAGTGTGAAACTCCAAAGGCTTTTAAAGCTAGAGTATAGGAATTAGCTCTGCAATACACAAGTTCTATTAAACTGCAGTATCACTGAGGAAGTCTGTCCTCTCCTGTATTATTTCTCACAAATTTCTTAATCAGTTTGTTTCCTGTATGCGGATACACTGTTCTTAGCTGACTGGATTTTATTTACTTCTCAGTTTTATAACAGCTTATATCAAAGGACAGTGATTTTTATGTAGCAGTTTTTCCAGCTTTGTATTGAACTGTATCCATCTGAAATGCATACTGCACTAACTTCCATCTAAAAACACCTGAGCCCAACCTCTGCTCTTTAAAGAAAGAGGAAAGAATCCTTTTAAACTACTGCAAAGGACTGCACCTTTTTAGCTTCTTGTTGTTGAGGATATTGGACACATAGAATACAATCACTGCTGTCAAAGGATCATCCCAAATTAAAATTTTCATGAACAGTTAGATGACAGCTTGTATTTTTTTAACTCTTCTCAGAGAATAAATGCAGTCACTCTGGCAGGGAAATGTGGTAACTCTGGGAGAACTGTTTTTTGATTTTTATGATGGCAACAGTTGTGCAGAGAATGCAGAGGAGGATGAGCAAGTCAGTATATTTTTAATTCCTTTTAGGAGTGAAATCAAAATTCCACTGTGGAAGCTAGATTTATGTAAAATTGCAAATTATGCATATGTGTGATAAGAGAGAGAGAGTGTCGAGCTCTATGACGCTTTGTCAGAATCCACCCCAAAGTAGCAGCTTGGATTGTCTTTTATATTGCTGTACAGTTATCAGTGGATGTGCTTTTAAGTCCACTTCAGAGTTTACAATAATTATTTAAGAAAGAGGAGAAATAACTCACACAGATGAATACACCCTGCAGGGTGTGAAAAATGGAATGGTGTGTCAGACAGTGAGGAGCATCTCTGGCCGGCAGAACTGGGATGCAGTGACCATTAAGCAGATCCCAGGATCTTTCTGGAGGAAGGAGTGCTGAAAGAGAGGATAGGTGAAGAGGTTGTCTAGCAGGGAAAGTTACAGGTAAAACAAAAGGCAGTTGTAAATATCTTTTAAAAGCTCTTTATCATTATTATTTATACCATTTCTTTGCCTCTTTTAGGCAGGTTCCAAATAAATGTAAATAGCAGGACAAGTAACATTTCCAGTTTCAGCAACTGCTGTGATTTCAGAAAGTTGCCTTAAGTAAACAATCTCTCTATCAGATGTATTTCTATATCCTTCCTCTCCACCTTTACATACATGTGCCGCAGCCTGAGCACAGTACAAGGAGTTGGTAACTTTCAAGCTTTATAGTCAGTCTTCTGTAAGATAAAATATTCCAATCGAGGGGGGGGGGCTGGGGGTGGAGGGGGGAGAATGTTCTGGCTGCTGAAACATCTCTGCTGTGAGATTTCTCATTTCTTAGCTTCTTTTCAATCTGCTTAAAGTCTTCATTGTGAAAATCAAGTTATCACATAGATATTTCTTGCCAGAAGCATTCATATCAAGTTCTTTTTGTAGTGTAAAGCAGGGAATTTCTGCACATGGGGCTTGAAACATTAGTTGCATTCAGTAAGGAAAAGTCACCTACATTTCTTTTCACTTAAGTCATTCGCTTCCTCTTTAATGCCTCCACATCCACTTCAGGGACAGGTAGCTTAATTTCTATCATCTGTAGCTTTGCAGAGTATTAGCTCTGCTACACATGCCAATGATTGAGCTATACTAGATATACTTGAAAAAGCCTACAACCTACAGTGTTCATTCAGGAAACTTGGAGGGAAGTAAATCCATATGTGTGTTAGAAAGTCGGCGTTCAGACAGGGCTTGTGTTTTCTGGCTCTCAGTGTTATCATGCACAATCCTTCTTTGAAGAGCTGCAGTAGCGATAGGATTTTTGATAATTAAACATGGAGTGTGCTCATAGTTTAACGCTGACGTTTTGGTGCTTTAAAAAAATGTTCTTTTAAATTTGGTTGGATATTTAAAACCTTTTTCTACCTTGACAATTTTTTCGAAGGACTCTTAAATCAAAAGAAGATATATAATTAAGCAGGAAAAACGGGCTAAGTTTCTGTGTTAGAATTAAGCTATAAATGCTGCATTTTATGTAAATTTTGTTTAATACTTAAAAAAAAAATCTTATAGTCAAGATAAGATTTTTACTGAATTCTTTGGCTCTTCCAAAGCACTTGCAGAACGAAAATAACCTCTTACAAATTTCCATCTGACTTTTTCATAGTCTGTGAATCTGAAAGTATCGCATTTATCACAAATTCATACATACGTAGGGTCTAGGTAGATTGTCAGGTACACGTGATATATACATGAACTAGAACCAGAAACCAGTGTCTAATCCTATTCCCTTTACTTGTGTAAAATCCAACCATTCCATCTCACAAGAATAAAGCCAAGTAGGTCTGGTAGAATTTTACATAGCTGCACTGCATGTACAGTATTACAACTGGACCAACTAGTAGCTGTAATTTTAATGGGTTTACCATTTATATCACAGTATTTCAACAGCAATTTACAAAGTAAACACAGAGTAACACTAAAAGAAAATGTTTAAACACCTGAAACATTGAAGGCTATACATAGCACTAAGAGAGATGTAATTCAGAGTGGGATGGCATTTTCCAGTCATTACAGCTAGAGCGTTGGCCGTAGGATTTAAGCTTTTGTAGGTTGTTCTTTGTGAGATATTCCTCAGAAATTCAGTCTGAATTTTGCATTATTATGAAATAGAATTTGACATCTATCTTTTTTTTTATGAATAGAATTTGAAATCTATGTTTATAATACAGTACCTTTTCAAGGAATTATTTGTATGTTTATGTTGGTTTTCTTGTATTACAATAAGTGTGCACTAAGGTATGCAGCTTAAGTTGGCTACCTCTGTCACTGGGAATTTACCATTTGAACATGTACTACTCCCAACAGGTCAGCTAAAATATTCTGAATTTCCAGTGTATATTTAGATGGTTACTTTTGAATATCCTTCAGGAAATGCTGTTTTTTTGTCTTGTTACCCATTTTTACCTCCAGGCCAGGTAAAATTAGGTAGCAGTCCTTCAAGTGGTCTGAAGGAAGTTTTTCAGTGGAAGTTATTTGGTCTTATTGTCCCGGTGCAGTCTCCTCACTCTGTTGAAAAGCAGAAAATGATAAATACTGTATCCTGGCCAATACTCAGCATTCGGTGGTTGGAGAGACTGCCGTCTCATGTGTCAGAGCAGACAACTGTCTTGAAGGGTGGGTACTCCCAAGCTGTGGTTACAATTTTAACTTAATCGGCCTTCCTGGAAATGAATCATAGTCCCTTTGAGGATGCAGGCTCCTGCTTGTGCCCTGGTGTACCGAGCAGCTGCCATTGAATCATTTTCATCAGCCACTCCTTCATGTTAACCTTAATTTGCTAGCCATAAAAATGGTAAGAAAGCACTCCCTCCCAGCCCTCTTGCTGATACTTCTTTATTTAAAGTACTGCATGGTATTTTTCAAACTTTATTATGGTTTGGTTAAATTGATTTAACTGATGACCTCTACTTATTTATCTCCTTATTTGTTTTAAAAATTAAAATTGATTCACAGTTGCTTTAAAGCAGTAGAGAGACAACCTGAAGGTCTGCCTAATGTTAAAGATACTATTATTTTTTTCTGCTATTTGGTTTCTTTCTTGTTGTTTGCCTATTGATTTGTGTGCGTCTTTGGGAAAACCACACATTTTTTTTTAATTCTCAAGCTACCAATCTGCAAAACAAATATAATAAACCATCTCATATCAAGCTGATGATGCTTAATTGTGTTTGTATAACATTTTGGGTTTCTCAGGTGAAAACGCAGTGTGCTGTTATTACTGTTATTCTAAGCTTTGTGAGCAAAATTCGGTCTATTCAGGTCTATTGTGCATATAAACTATTTTCATTAGTTCTGCTGCATGCACACAAAACTGATCAAAATGATAGAAAACTCAGGTCCAGTACACTGGAAAATAAGATCGCTTTAGTAGTTTGAAATATAATATTATTGTAACAGTAATGGCAAAGACATTTGACAGGTGTAGAGAAGATCAAGCTTCTTTCTGTTTCAAATGACTAATCAGAGAAATTCCTCAGAACATCCAGACTTGAGCAGCAGTTGCATCCATTTTCAATTACTTGATTTCTTTCTTTCCTTCCTTCTTATTTTGCCCCTTCTTTAAAAAAAAGAGAAAAAAAAAGAAAAAAAAAAGAAATTAGGAACAGAAGCTTCTGGTTCAAACTGAAAACATGTCTCAGTGTGCTTGGAAGTTATCCAAATAGCATCTGCCACAGTATTTTGTCTATCCTTAAATGTTTTTCTTTTCATGATAAATTTGTACGGTATGATACAATTAAATGCACTTCCCATGGAGCATCAAGGAAGTCTGGCTGTCTCTTTGGATGACTTTTTCAGACTGTTTCACACCATCCTGTCTGCTTGGCACAATATCGTGTAAGGGATATCCAACATTTCACCTATATTTTCTGGTATGTTTCTGCACATAAATAGTTACTAAGAATAGATTATGAAAGTAAAATTTCAGCATACCTATTGAAGCTGTAGAGTAGTGCTGCTTAGCCGTCTTTGAATTTCCTTTATAATATTTTATCTGAATAATATTTTATCTTTATATTTTATGTAATAGTCATTTAATGTTTTACGTGTCACACTCCCTCATTTAGAAGGTGCGAAAGATAACTTTCTCTGCTTTAAATAACCACATTCGTCTTTTACAAAGTGGGACTTAAAGCCTAAAATTGTCAAAATTGGACATACAGTGAGGGTCATGTTTTTTATTCTATTTCACTTCATTTGCTGTCTGTGGCAATAGCGACTACTGAAATTAATCTAAAGGATGAATCATTCTGATTTCAGTCGCTTAAAACCAACTCCTGCCTTGGTAGGAAAGGCTTAACACTTTTTTTTTTTTAAAAAAAAAGGAGGTGAGGACCTGAGCTTTGGTGGGTTTTGGTGACAGCTGTTGGAGCCAGGGGTGGCAGTCCCCTCTGGACGCTTTGTCCCGGTGCTGGCAGGTCCCCGTCCCCCCTCCGGCATCTGGCGGCCGGCGAGCAGGCCCAGCCCGGCCGATGTAACGCTGTTTGTAATGAGAAATCTAAACAGGGAAAGGCAGCGAGGCATGACAGGAATGTGTTTCCATTGGAGAAGCCCGTGCAGAGTAAAAGCATAAGCAAAGCCATGTCCAGAAGGCCTTTCAGCTGGCCGGGGACGGAAGACTGATGTTATTGTACACGGGCTGTCACGCTGCCAGCCCTCCCTCACGGGTTTGTTTTCTCTCATGCTCTCCCTCTCCCTTTCCTTCTCTTCCTTCTCTCTCCCCTGCCTTCCTCCCGGGGCCGGCTGTTTGCTCAGGTGGACAGTGACACCGTTTGGAACGAGCTGCACTCGGCCGGGGCGGCACGCATGGCGGTGGGCTGTGTCATCGAGCTGGCGGCCCGNTTTATTTTTTTTTAATTTATTTTGGTTGTTTGGTAACCTCAGGATGCCACCCAGAGAGAGGGGAGGCACCCAGAGGACCCAGAGGGAAGAAGGAGGCAGCTCGTGAGAAAAGCGATGGCCCAGGATGTGTCCTGCGTTCTTCTCCCCGGCCCCCTCTTTCCTCTCCTATCTCCCCGCCGCCTGATCTGCAAGGCATGATGTACAAAACCCAAATTATCCCCAGTCTAAACAATTTATAAAAGCTCCAGACCTGACGGACTTTGACATTTTATTTGGTATTTTAACAGCCCTATTTAAAGGTACACCATATGCAGCCAGAGTGCAGGCTTGCCCCAATAAACATTGTTGGAGCTAACATGTCTCCTTAATGAAACCGTTTATTCACTTTCCAGTCCAAATACTAATGGATTCAGTCCTGTTTCCAAAACCAAAATAGAAATACGTATTTAAGAATTCGCATTGTATGGTGATTTTTAAAATTCCGGAATGTATTCGAACTGGAGAATTTTCTTCCTGTATATCTGTCTTATTTCAGTCAAAATACATTAGCTACATATTTAAAGAGGGGTTCATGCATTTATGTGCATATATACATAGATATAGAATATATAGGTACACGAAAGACAGTGTGCTCAGGTGGAATGCAGTACTAGAGCTCTGACCCAATGGAATGCAAATACTAAAATTCCATATTTAAACACCAAAATGATTAGTCAGGCACTACACAGACTGTACAAGTGTTCAAATCTCAGATCAAGGACAGGACGCATGATATGGGATCCTGTTGTGCATCTTCTCTGATGGTTATTTCTTCCCCAGTAAGCATTTTGGGCCCAGTAGGATTCAATACACAACTCACTGCACATTATTCCCACCCACTGGGTCTAATGAAAGTGAAATAGGATTCTTAGCTAGTTTTTACCTTTGTTCATACCATGTCAATTTCCAAGTCTATATATAGATGAGACATAGGACATGTCCTATGTGCACTTGCCATGAGCAGGGTCTGCTGAAGAATCTTTGCCACTTACCTCTATACATTCGTAGTGTCTCTTGTTTGTTGATATGTGTGTGGTGGGCAGCTGGAAAGAGTCAAACATCAGCCACTGTGAGACCTAGGTTGCTACTGGCATTGCAAAAACCTGTAAAGAAATATTTTAAATTTAGTACTAGTTTGTTGTTTACTGTAAAATTATTGTTGATCCTAAATAGAATCTTTGTTTACAGAGAATTGAAGCAGTCTTATGCAACCTCTAGTTGAGACACAGGAAAGGTAATTGTTCAATAGATGTGACAAGTAGTTGGTCAATACCAAATCATCAAGAAAATAGGAATGGAAAGGATTTGCAGTGAATACTCACGCCATTCCTGACAGGTGTTTATCTAACCTGCTTCTATATTTCCAGCATGAAGCCCAATGACTTAGACGCAAGCAACCATATCAATTGTATGAACTAACAATCCGCATGTGGTATTTATAATTTAAGGTTATGGAAAGGTTATTAAGGTCTGACTGACAGAAGAAAAGCATGCTAGCATAAGTTCTGGAGATCCACTGATCCTGACATTAGCTCTTTTGGCTTCCTATGTTTGCTTTGTTGCTGCATCCGTACTAACCTGGGTTTTGTTGGCAAGTTGCTCCCAATGCTCTCATACATTAAGCAACATTAGAGAGATTTTTGCAGTGTATTCTGGAGTTTTCTACATGGTGTTCAAAATGAGATTTTAGACCCACAGATCTGTATGTTTCTCTCTACCTTTATGACTTTACAAGTTGCTTGTCCGTGTGTCTGCTGTTTTTTCTCTAGAAACATACGTTGCATTGATCAGCTGTTTCTACTATAGGGAAAATGACAGTTCTGTAGCATACTTGTGGAAATCTGAGGGGAAATAAGTAAAGCTGACCACTTCCATGTGCATTCATTGAGCAAATATGCGTGTGAAGCAACCATTTGGGGCCTGTACTGTGAACACTGAGTGGGAGGATTAAGCTCTGATGGGAATCTGGAATGATCTGCTGCAGCTTCAGAATCTTTGGATGACAAAAAAAATGCCTTCCAAGTATCGTGTGTAAACTCCAACAGCTCTGCAACATGTAAACAGCAACATGGGGGTAGTAGAGAAACATGTCAGTTTTCCCTGGAAGTTTACCATCGTGGATTGCTATCAGATGAAGCACTGTCAGTTTGGTGTCATCTTAAGAAAAAAACCATTAATTATGAGACAGGACACACTGATTTTTTTCTGAATCCCCCAGTTGCCTGAGAAGAGCTGCATGTCCTCAAGTTCACAGAGGCAGACTTAAAATACACAGCAAGGACTTCGCACAGGGCAGTGCTCCAGACTACAGCAGGGGAGGCAGTAGACTATCTTCCCACTGCGCTGGGGAATCACAGATGCCTGTTTCTGAAACAACCACGGCAACATTTAGGATAACCTCAGAGTAGGACTATCTAGCATTTATAAAGTCTAAGATAAGAAGCCTCAGAAATAAGAAACAGTCCTTTTCTGTCATGAGAATTATCAGATTTGTCAGTGTAGTTGGGTATGAGTAGCCCAAATATTTCTTAAAGATTGATGAATTAATAAACGTGTTTTTAAAAGTTTAACATGATTTTCCTAAAATTAAAATGAATATAAATAGTTCATTTTATGGACTTTTATTCAACTAATTTAAAAAACAAATTAGTTGCAATACCGAAGATAAATATATTCACTGCCTAGCTAGAGTGTAGAAATGAAAAAATATTAATTGCCCTGTATTGGCTGGCATCTGACATTTAAAGTCCATTTTGAGAAGGACAGGACTTTTCAATTTTTATGCTCATTCCAGAGTCTGTAATGATATCACTTGCTATTGCATAGAGTGATAGCAGTAGGTTTGAACTGTAGGTTCATGCTGCTAAGAAAAAGGTTGAGACTACAAAATAAATTATGAAAGTCTGCAGAATGACTGAGAGATTCACTACAGATCTGGGAATGAATCAAACTCATACACAAGGCGAAAAGTTCTTTATTCTGAATTTCCTGAGACTATCAGCCCCATTTCACACAGGTCTCATCTGAGAACAGCAACATTTTGTTCATCTGATTTGGACAGTGTTCAAAAACTGATCAGGAGCTAAGAGTTCTCTTCACTGTAGTTCAAGCCCCTTGTGAGACATCAGGTTTCTTTGATCTCCTTGACTAACAGGGAAAGCATCAATATGACAGTGCTGAGGATACAAAACAATAGGGTTTGCTGAAATTCTACTGTTGCCGTAATGGTAGAATACTGGAGGGTTGTTTTATTTTAAAACAAGACAAATTTTCCCTTCTCTGGGGAGCCTTGATCCGGATGTTTTTTATTTGATTATATCAAACAATTGAAATTAAATATTCAGGGAGGTTGTTTAATAATATAATGACCACTCATTGAGATCCATTTGATAAACTTCTGTGATAATATTTAATAGAGAATAAAGACTCACACCACTGAAATATATGATAAGTGTGATGTTATGCTGAATTGAATGCAATGATTTGAATCCATTCAAATATGAGGAAAAACTTCTTTCAGGTGAGGGTGCCAGAGCCCTGGAAGAGGCTGCCCAGGGAGGGTGTGGAGTCCCCTTCTCTGGATGTCTGGATGCCATCCTGAGTGATGTGCTCTGGGCAATCCTGCTTTAGCAGGGGAGTTGGACTAGATACTCCAACTCTGACAATTGTGTGATTCTGTGATGCCATTTTCCTTTCTCATTTATTTACTTACACATACGATTGATGTAGATGGCTTTTTTTAATAATCTGCTGGCTGACCACAGATGTTTAGAACAGTAGAGCATGTGGAATTGGGCGAATATAATTCCACTGCAGTCACTAGCTATATCCCATAAATTTTTTTAACAGATAAGAGAAGTTTTATGATATATTCCTTGGAGCTTGGGGAAGAAATAAAAATAGTACTCCTGCATATAATTTCTTGTATGTAGTATAGCTTGTGAACTTGGAAATCATTGTCTTTAGCCTGTACCTAACGATTGCACCATTAGAAAGAAGGCCTTAAAAGATCTGCAGCTGTGGAGCCAGCCTTTCTTTCCTGGAAGTGTCCCCTAAGGATCTCCTTCCTCTCTCACATTGCCACAGGAGAATAGAGATGTGCCAGAAGCACGTTGTAAAAGAAAATGGTACATATGGAGGCTCAGGGTATGACACACATCCTGTAGGACCTGAAGGCAGCTCTGTCTCTGCAATTCACAGCATCCTAGTCACTGCCCTGCAATATCGAGGCAGGTCTTGGGAGTGCAAGGTCTAACGGCTTGGTGGCACTTGGAGATGTTGTCCTGCCCTGTTTTCCCGTTTATTTCCCAGCCTGGCCTGGCTGCTTGCCTTACATCAGTTCTGATGCTCAGCTCGGTTCACCTCCCCTCCCTGCTACTTCACCTCCAGGCAGCTGGGCACAAAGAGACTCTCCCTTTACCTACACCCGCCTGTCCCGTGCAGCAAGCGCTGCCTTCCTGCTGCTGAACTGGACGAGTGCAGAGGTCATCCAAACCCCACATTAGATGACTCTTGGAGGGAAATAAAGGAGGGTTTCTGCATCTGTGGTCTCTCTTGAGTTTCAGATTTCATTTATCACTCTTAGAGCCTGCAGAGAATCTCACCTTTAGGCCTGAGCTTGCCAAATTATTCTGGTTTTTTTAATGAAAGAGGTTAAGTTGCTGATATTTCCATTTTGTTAACCAAATTATGCATGCGGATGCTGGCATTTTTTTGTTACCGCATATTAGGTGGTTATTAAAAACTTACTACTACTTTTAAGAAGTTGGAATTCAGATAGTTGATTATGGTAGTATGACAATTTTGCAGTAATCACACTTTGTTGAATGATGTCCTTCAAAATGTTGTTTGTCCTTGTAATGGTGGTTTTATTGTGTTCTGTTTTGTGAACATTAAAAGTGTCTTAACTTCTTTTCTGATAACAAATTGTAAATTTGTCCGGTTGTCCCTTAATATCTTACAATTGACTGGCAGCAAAAAACCAATGTGTCATTGAAAAATATAATTTAAAAAGAGTATCCCTAACAAGAACCTCTTTTTGCAATGGGAGGTGACTTTCCACTATCCTGGCAACTTGGTGCCAGAGCAGACCATGGACCTTCTTTTCAGAAATGGTTTTCTTCAACCTCAGATGAAGCCATGTTATAAGCTGGAATTAATTAAGTACAGTGTCCATAATAAGGATTACTGTCTAGTTTACTTTGCATATCCTTTAAATATGTCAACATTGGTGGTGGCAGCACTCTTTTCCATGACAGAAACACAGAAGCACCATATATTTTTAATTTGAAATAGAAGAGGCCCATGCAATAAACTGTCAAGAGCTGATAATATCTGTATGATTATTCCCTATTTTTAAAAAAGTTTGAAGGAATTAAGAAGCATTTTTGCAAATGAACACTCAAGAAAACAGTCTCATAAGCTAAAAGCATGGGTTGAGACTGTCTTGAACATCCACTTCAGCTGAACAGAGTGAAGCACAAGCTCCTTCTCTGCCTTGTTGCATATGTGCACAATGGCACACACGTGTAAGGTTGGCCTGCTGGTAGTTAGGGGTCATTTAACAGAATGAAAGCAGTTGAAATATGTTTCCTTCAAACCAGAATCTGATACGTTCCTGGGATGGTTCTTTCTGATATGTCAGGTTGAATCAATACCAAAATAAACATCCTGTACTTGGTCATTGCTGCTCTGGTGTCTTTGTATAATCTGTGGATAACTTACATTGAACTTGAAACTGTCATTCTGAATGAAGGTGGCTATTACTGTTCTTGAGGTGTTTGTCACACAGGACTATGGAGGAATTATCATATGGTAAATTGTACTAATCCAGGGAATAGGAAACATCATTTTAACCAACCCTATCCTCTCCCCAAGCTCTTAGTTTTATAATCTTAAAAGTACTCTGTACAAAAACCACTCAGTCACCTTTCACAGCTCTAATACGTTTTTTTAGAACAAAAATGAAAATAAAATATCTTTCTAAAGACAAACAAAAAGAGCTGGAAATAAATGTCTTCCTAGTCCCATGGTGTCCTCCCTCCAGCAAAGCTTTAGGCCAGCAGATTTCCATGCCGGTCTGAACACCAAACCCCACACAGCTTCTCTGATTGCCTACAAAAATCTCCTTTCCCAGGAAGTGCTCTGTGCGCAGGTACCTCCTGGACAATGCTCCGGCAGGCTCTGCCCTACCCTTGTTTCTACTTTCCTGTCTCACCCTCTGCCCTGTAAAACCCTCCCCCTGCCTTAAAAAAAAAATTCTGACCAATGCATGTAATTTTTAGCATTGCATAATGTGTAAGAAACAATAACAAATGCTTATTTTACTGGTGTTAAAGATATGAGTGGCAAAAACCATCAATCGAAGTTACCAATGAAACCTTTGAGATAGTAGTTTGTATTCTTTGCTTTTACAAACTTACAAAATTTTATATGGAACCATCTCTTATATACTTTATCCCAGCAATTATGGTTATATTTATAGCTGAATGACTGTTTTTATTTCATGTAGCAGTTCAATTTTAATTATATGTGTGGTACATAGCTTATCTCCGTGACCACTCTGTTCTTAAAACTTTTTGTCTGTTTTCTTTCCCAATATAGTTAACACTAGTTGTGGCTAAACAGGCCATACCAGTTGTATCTGAGTTACCCTGCAAGTACCAAAATTTAATGTATGTATTCTGGTGTTATCCTTTGAGACCTTCAGGCAAACAGACAGGGAACTCTTTGTTTCCATCACAGAGTTAAATGTTTAATGTCCATT
This sequence comes from Thinocorus orbignyianus, assembly GCA_013400375.1. NCBI lineage: Eukaryota > Metazoa > Chordata > Aves > Ciconiiformes > Thinocoridae > Thinocorus > Thinocorus orbignyianus. The sequence goes on along the minus strand of VXBW01000699.1, from coordinate 821,270 downwards.
TCTGTGTTCTTGGCCTCTACTAGCTTCCTCTGCAAGACAAAATGGTATTCCCTCATGTCCTTTACTGTTTTCTTGGCAAATCTACGTGCTGCTAATACTGCTTTGTTAAATCATGGGTTCTTGTTCACTGCATTCGTAGACCCCCAGGGCCAGATACTGGCTCCTGCTCTGGCAGTATGAATAACTTGTAAAATTGTCCTAAATGGGTAGCTGAGGATTAGCTTACCCCACTCACTCTTGTACATACCCTCCCTGCTGGATGGCATGGCCTGAGGTCATGTCACAGCACAAAAGATGATGCAAGAACAGGGTTAGCAACCATCTTCTTCAGGGTACAAGCTGCAAGGGGATTGTTGTAGGGGCAGCCAAGACTTCAAGCAGTCCTGACGTTATTGTAGGAGTTAATTAAGCAGGGGTAAAGATGGCACTAAGGTCACTTCAGGGGTTACATGCTGTTGGATACACTGTAGGGAGCACCTTTTAAATTTAAATAGGGTTTTGTATAACTTTACAAGGATACAAAGTTGTCTATATAGAAAACATAAGGAATAATAATTCTGACAGGATGAATGGATACACTTCTGTATAATAACTACAGAAGTTTCTACAAAGAAATAAAGTATTAGCTTCAGTGATTTGCTTTTCATTCTGAAGCCTGTGCACATAGAAGCAAAAATAAAACCTTTCCATTAAAAACAAGTGACTGTCCGAAAATGCCATGTTTAAGCACTGCTAATTTTAAGACCTAAGGGCTAGATAAGTTAAGGGATTTAGACACATACGAAATATAAACTTTAACACCTGACTTCAGGAGAATGTTGAGCTTCAAGTGTGGAATTCAGATCCTGAGTTAGGTACCTGGTCTCCATACGAAATACACAGAGGGTCCTGAGAAATCTGTCTTTAACAATGTGTGCACCTGCAATTAGCTAGTGCATGGGACAGACTTTTACCAAGAAATTTTCTCATCTCTAGGGTTTACACCCATTTTCCTGAAAGCCTTTTTTTCAAAGGTTATGAGCTTCTGAATAGAATCATAGAATCATGGAACATTTGAGGTTGGAAGTGACCTCGGGAAGCCATCTGGTCCAAATCCCCAAAGCTAGTTGCCCAGGACTATGTCCAGATGTCTTTTGTGTATCTCCAGGGATGGAGACTTCTTCTGCGCAACCTATTACTTGGAGAGCCTCTTAGTAAAAGAGCGTTTTCTTACATTCAGATGGAATCTCCACTGTTTCAGTCTGTGCCTATTGCCTCTTGAATAGTTGGGATAGATGGCATTGATCTTCCATACAGGACTTTACAGCTTAAAATACAAGAAGAGCTTCAACTGCTTATCTTTTCAACTGGAAGGAATAAATTTTTAAACTCCATATAAAACCGTCTTATCTTAAATCTGAGATCCAGTTGGTGGTGTTTTATGCTCTACTAGAGGACTGCTACTCTGCAGGAAATAATTACAGATTCCTAAGTTTGAATAAGAAATGAGGAAGAGCATGACTCTAGACCTTTTGTTAGAAAACTCAGACCAAAAAGATGTGTCTCAGTATCTACTTTATGGACCACAATATCTAAATACATGATACGGGGAGAATATTTACAAATTCACTCCCATGTTCAAGAAGGAATGGAACCCGAGTTTTCTACTGTTTAAGTGCTCTCAGAGTGCCTGCTTGGATTCATTGCTATTTCATTCATGGCACTGTTTTTTTGTGGAATCAGCAAAAAGCCAGACAATTTTACTGAAGACAGTAGACACTGGTTCTCAGAATGCCTGGAGTGCCAGGCTGACTGGGCTGCTTTTAGTCCACTTGGAATCTAGGCAGAGCAAGCTTCTCACTGTCAAACAAAGGGAAGACTGATTCATGCCTTGCCATAGTCACCACATATCAATAAGTTTTATCCCCTTGTCTCATAGAAACACCAGTGGAACTCTGCTGTGGATGGTCAGTCTGAAGCCCTGGACTAGCCACCTGTGTTATGGTATTCTCTTGAATGTTTGTTTGGTAAAGCTTCAGGCAGAGGTATAGTAGATGCCAAAGCATGATGTAAGCCAACACTAACCCAGTACACTGCAGAAAAGAATCAACTGTACCACCAAAGACAGTAGGATAGAGACCTCTGTTCTTTGGAAGTCAAGAATCCAATTACCTATTTGGACTCATGAAAGAAGAGAATTCTTAGCTTACTGTGGAAAAAGAATAACATTTTATCTTAGTTTTCATTAAAGATCCAACCAAGTGGGTCTGTCTGCAACAGATCTTCTTTGTAAACTGAGTTTGGGCAAACTTCTCTTTCTTTGTTGTTCAAATATGCACAGGTTTTAGAATATCTCTATTCAGGCTTTACTTTTTATCCTCAAATTTAACTAAAGCTAATCATATAATGGCACAGACATGAATCCTTTTCCTAATGTTCATGTCTGTCAGTCAGTTTAATGTTCTGTCTATGCATAAAGGTGTCTGTATCCTAGTATAAATAAGGCTCTGTACAAAAATACTTTGAATTTATGTGTGTTGGCTTCATCTTCAATATATTGCTCTGTGTTAGTCTTTCTATCTTTAAAGCAGATTTTTGCCTTTCTGTCTACTCTTCTGAGCTCACTGTCTGGTATTTAAATATTGCCCAAATAAATGAATTCATGTTCCGTTGTGCTAATGCTGTGTTCATACAAAGTTTGAAAGAAGAAGAAATGAAGTGTTCTATCAATTGCACAGAAGTTGCTGTTCATACTCTATGGTAACTACTTTTCAGTGTTTGGTAAAATTTGATTATAATATATGTTTATATGCTTTGATTATACTATCAATATAACAATGGTATTGTATTCTTGAAAATGAAAATTTACCATGTGGATACTGAATTTCTTGTGATGTAAAAACATATAAAGAATGGTCACAAATGGTGAACATCCTGCACACTCGTGGAGAACTGTAATGGTTAACTGAAGCTCTGATAGCAGAAATTAGCAAGTTATAACAAAACAGAGCTTCCAAACAGTCTTGTCAAAGGGAACAGAAAAAAGAAGCCCATATTGTAACTGTCATGTTGTCAAAAAGAGCAGTGTTGACTTTTTTTCTGTCTCTATATTGCCCCATGAAATCCTCTCAGAGATAATCATCTTAATTGTATTGATCTTTTGGGAATGCTGATAAAGTTAAATGATAATGAGCTGTGAGCTGAGCAGGGGCAGCTGTAAGACCTGCATGGACTTTTTCCAAATTCTTACAAATATCAAGAGAACAAAATACAGGTAGAATGATGCTCTCTCTCTAGTGATACCTTTTTCTCTGAGTCTTTTTCCAGTTCATTATCTGTACGTGCCTCAGCATACACATACTTTGTTTTTTCATAAACTCTACAAAAGAATTTTTCACAAAATTCTTCTCAAAGTTTTATTCTGTGTGAAAAGGAAATGCTAAAAAAATGCTCAGAAAGATAAGAAATAGGGTTTTGGCTACCAGGATAAAGCTGGTTTGGTTCTTAAGATTAGTGAAGTCCATAAGGCGTGTTTTTTTCATGTTGTGTTTGATCTCTAGGCAATTTGTATTCCATCCCCAGGAATGCCTGCCTAAATATGAACATATATATTTGTTCTGTCTTTAGTTTTTCGGTTTTTCTTGCCCCTTTTTTTTTTTTTTTTTTAAATGTGGAATTTAATGCAAAATAATGCCTGATGTCAAATCCCCCACATTCTTTAAGTGGTGGCCAGAAGAACTACTCTTACAGATGTACTCCTTTTGCATTATAGTTTAAGTTTGCTGAAGTCTGATAGAACTTTGGCCACACTCCATAAAACCTTGCAGCTGGCTGCTTGGATTACGTTTAGCAGAGAATTATGTGAGATCGCCTGGTAGTATTTGTTTATAAATTAATGCCAGTGAGACAACATGGACAGACAATTGCACAGGAACACACATACACACATTCATGGGGTTTCACTGGCACTAATGCAACTCTATTGACTGTCAAGTTTTTCCTCCTTATTTACACCCATGTGAGTGAAAGTTTAGTGATTATCATGTTTGTTTCAGAGAATAGGCCTTGGAGCCATTTATATGTGCCTCGTATTTGTGTGAGGCTGCTTGAAAATACAAGTTTGGCTGATATACTCATGCACAGGTTGTAACTTCTTATTTTCGTGTATACATTAATAGTCATTAATTTGATGTCAAATATATAGCTGAATAGAAGAAACTAACTGACTTGAGTAGCTGAAATAAGGAGTAAATTTGATGAAGTAATGGTGTTACTCCTGGGTCTGAATGGTTTAAGAGAAATTTGATAAGATGCACACATTTGTGAGACATGGCTTCTTGAACGTATAATCTGACTTCCTGAATGGAGATACCTTGCCAGTACTTCTACTTTTTCTCTTTACCTTACCCACACTGGAAGGAAGGAAATTTCATTTTTCTTGTATCTGGCGGTGACACTAGAGGCAAAAAATTCCTTGATCATCACTGATTCTAGTGCTGTACTGTATGCATGAAATGTATATATAATTCCAGAAAATGTGTTAAAAATTGACTTTCGGGAATCTATTAAACTTGTGAGTGTGGCAGGTTCCCAAGTTTAATTTATGGTTTGCAGAAATATGGGATATTCATTATCTTTTTTTTACTGTTAGGAATTACATGTGTGTGCATGTCTGATTTTATCATTTAGTCCATACAGAAGGTAGGGTCAACACTGTCTAATCATATAAAATTTATACCTCAAAATACTTTTATTTTGAAACATCTCAAGCTGCAACGATGTAAGATTACATTAACTTAGATCAAAAAAGGATCAGTGGTCTCTGCTTCCTTTTAAATACGAATTCTAGACAGCAGAATTGATAACAACAGCTTTCTCATTCTGCCTTTTTCCTCCTCTTTAGATCATGTTCTGTGTGTATGTATGTATGTGCATGTGTGTATTTATATAAGTTTATATGCCACTGTTCTCAAATATATTATTTCTGGCAGTACTATGAAAGGGTGACTGAACAGAAAAAGTGCTCAAGAGCCTCTAATAGATTTCAATCCAGTCTGCCTGCTGCTCTGGTTTGCACTGAGTCAAGTATTTTTTTAAGCTGATAATTGAAAACCTATCTTGTTCTTACAGAATGGCTTTGCTGTTGTAAGGCCCCCAGGCCATCATGCTGAAGAATCAACAGCCATGTAAGTACCAGGGAATATTGCCCATCTTGGAGCACTAAGGTTACTGGCAATCACCTGCATTGTGCATGTCTCTGAAGAACAGTAATTGTTAGCAGATGACTGAAAAGGCTTTCTAGGTACTCCCAGAAGCAGATTTATGGCCTCAGAGATCATATAGCATTTTTTAAAATGTTCTGAACATTATTTATAGCTGTTTTCCTGACTGATTTGCTTTCTTATTTCTGTTCTTCTCTATTCCACAGGGGGTTCTGCTTTTTTAATTCGATTGCAATTACTGCCAAATACTTGAGAGACAAGCTAAATATAGGCAAGATATTGATTGTAGATCTGGTATGTATTCTTGGCAAGCATCACACTTTGAGTGCATCGAGATAAAAGATAATGAATTTGTATTCATATGTCAGACTTTCCTGTTTTTAATACCTACAAGTAATAAAGGTGTGCATTTCCTCTGATTTTGGGAACTCATTAAAGCCAGGATGGCAGTACTGAAGCCATAAACATCTATGTTTCACTTTAATGGTGTTAACTGCAATTTAATGAGAAGAAGGCACAGATCAGGGCAACTTTTATGGTCCTTAAATGAATTGATACTTCCACCGTTAAAATAACCCTACAGAACCCAAGTTTACTTTTCCCTACAGAATACAAACTTTAAATAGTCAGATGTGCCTTAAAGAATGTTGTTGCTTTGGTAACCAAATTGGCCACTTCTCCCAGCTCGCAATGATTCGAATTGTTGTGTAACTTTGATATTATTAAACAAATCAACAGGTCATTCCCTCTAAGAAGTTTTCAAGTCATGTATGCCAGCTTTTGATGGTTCCCTGAAGGAAAGCTACGTGATTAAAAATCCACTTCATTGGATTAGTCTTATATTTTAATAGAAGGCATTCTTACACAATACTTAATATGTTTAACAAATGGATTATTTAAATGCAGATGACATTTGGCATGTTGTCTATATTATTTTCATGAATAATGAATTGGAGCTCTGCCTTGCACTTAGAGGATCAGCCCAATGCACAGCCCAAGGAAAGTTGAATGCTGATTTATGAGCACCATTTTTGTTTTCCTACAGTTCATGAGGAGGTGTAATAGGGTGTCTGACAAAGCATAGACAGGAAATGAACCCTGGCATCAAAACCTAACCTGTTTCATCTGCACTTAATTAATTTTTGCAGGTGATAAAAGATTTAAAGACAAAATATGTTAAAGGGGTTTTGAAGTGCAGGGCTTAATAGTCTAAATCTTGTTCATATCTGCACTCATAATTAAATCTTATTGTGAAGTCATGGCCTTACCATCTAGCACTTTTGTTCAGTTAAACACGCGTACTGGCTGTTGAAGAGAAGCAGAGAAAGGGGGAGTGTGGGAGAGGGAATGACAAGTGAAAAATGAGTGGTAGAATGAGTATATGGGTAGGTTAGATATTCTTAGAATGTTTTTCAAATATTTCTCAATGTTCTACTATCACTTAGGAGCATAATTATAAACTGCAAGAAATCAGTGTTTTTGAAAAATTCCCTTCCACTGTTGCATCTGTTTGCCGACTTGAATCTTACAGTTCATTGAGTTTTACTGCTGTAAATGCTGGCCAAAAGTGAACTCTATGTTTGTTCTTATTTTTTTAATAAGGAAAACCTGTTCAAATTTTGTATTCTGTGAATCTTTTTAAGTCTTTTTGGCTGTAAGTGTTACAGTCACCTTATCAGGAAAAGAAATTAATTCCATTTGAACTACTCAGACAATAAGCACTTAGAAATTCAGCTTCAGTTTTGCAAGGAGAGGTTAAATATGCAAATCATTACCTGTGCAAATGATTACCTATGAGGTTGCCTATACTTGCCCAGGAAAGAAGACACAGAGTGCTCAGCCTTTCTCTGACTCTGTCCCATTGGCCAGAATAACTCAGCTGGTGAAAAGGGAGAAATACATGGCTGCATCACTTCATTCCTGGAACAGTTGCAGTCCAGTCCCTTGTCTGCTCCATGGTCAGTGCAAAAGTCTACAGAAATTCACATGGAAAATTTCTTACTTAGGCAAACCATGGATAAATCACAATCCAAACTGAACAAATGAACAAGTTAATAGTGATGTCTTTATATCCGCCAACAGAGAATTTGGGGCATCTGAAGGAGAGCATGAATTTAGACTTGAAATTAACCTTTAAGGCTATATTTTGATAGTGACTAGCACAGCAGGACCCCATGCTGATCGGCAGTTATACATGTTACTACAATGTAAATGTTAAAAAGTAATATTCAATCCTATACATTAAGCTGCATTCTAGTTACAAATTAAGTGTAGTTTTATAACTGTTATATGTGTTCACTTACAAATCCTTAACTTTTTAATTTTTAATTTCTCCTTCATTTTTTTTTTTTTTTACACTAAAATAAAAGACTTCTCTGTCAGCTTTTCTTTCCTCATTCCACCATTTGAATAAATCTCCATTTTGAACTGACATATACCCTGAATATATTTGATCTACTAAGGGCAGAATATGAACACATATCCCACATGGTAACATCCGCAGTCTTAAACAACACATTCCTTTGTCTAACTAGAGAATTTACTGCTCTTCAAAACAGAGTAACCCATGGTGGAATTAAAATTTAGGCAAGAAAGCTAGATTTGTGACCTGAATAATATTTAAAAAAAAAGTTCTGTATGCCCATCTAATATTTTTTCTTTGAAATCTGTTACAGCAAGAATATATCTAAAGCCTCAAATATGCAGGGAAGAGAAAGACTAATTAAAATCACACAATAAAATCCTAATACACTTTTAGTCATAGTATGTGCAAGTACATCTATATGGCCAACATAACTTCTCAGGTGGTTGTTGCAATCCCCGTTCTAAGATCATCCATACTTTCATGTAAGTTAGCATGATCTGAGCCTGTTTTGCAGTAAACCAATTAATTCTGTGGCGGTTGCAGACTGGATGGAATTCTGGGGTTAGTTTGCATGCCAGATTGTACTTCATTTGCCAGTCAGAGTCCTCTAACACTCTTCTGGCTACCTTCAAATCTCCAACACCCTCACACTAGCACGTGCTCCCTTGCACCTCTGACCACAGTTGGGCTGTAACGTCACCCTCATGTTATTTCAAGTACTTTCAACCGGGAAAATCAAAGAAACCATTATAATATTGCCCCACAGAAGTCCCAGAGGAGGTCCAAGTTAAACACAATACAATACAAGTAAGATTCAATCAGCGTAGAGAGTCCTGAACAATGTGGCTAAAAGTTATGGGCTACATCAGCTGGCAAGGAGTGCAAGCAATGGGCTGTGCTTGCTGTGCCATTGCCCATGTGCACCTAACTTGAACCTTCCTGGAGTCTAGGCATCCTAAGGAAAATGTGACCACTGCTTCTCTGATACTAAAATTGAATCAAACCTCAAAATAAAATAAATACAGTCTGGGTGATAGCATTGCCATTCAGAGTACTTAGTCTGTCCTCCTTCTGAATTCTCTCTTTAAATTAGAAATTTCAAAATGATAGATTAAAGGAGGTGAACCAAGAATATCTTTATTTTTTCAACTTCTTACAAATGTCAGTGGAGGAACTTACAAAAAAGACCAACTTTTCTTTTGCTAAAAGGCAAGTGGATTTTCCATTTTCACGCCTGAAATTTCTTGTGTCTAACCACATAATAGTAGAACTGTGAAAACAAAACTGAAAAAGGGGAAAAGTCCATATCGTCAGCCTTTGTTACACAGATATACTGTCAGCATTTCTTTTTCAATGTTTTATTTAATGACAGCATTTCTTTTCACTGGCATTATATAATGTTTGAAATATGGAGACTGGCCAAGGTCACTCCTTGATTGTGGAAGGCACCGTCCTATCTGCCAGATGATTTAATAGCTAATGAGATCATATTCCTATGTCTTCAACTGTTGCCGTCATGATTTTGCAAAAATGAAGTATGAAGTCCTTTCCGCATCTGGCATCTCTTTTGATGTGGATCTAACTGCTGAGGGACTGCTAACTGAACTGAATGTTTCAAGAAAGCCAATTTACTCAGCTGGTCACAGAGCCTTTGACCTCAATAGTGGAACTTGGCAAATCAATGAATACACTTATGTTTAGTGTTCTGTCAAGAATTGTGAAAAAGCTCTGTAAACCATAGATCCTTCTGCAAAATACTAGTTTGTAGTTTAAACATTAGTCTTTCTTCAGAGGCCAATGAGGCTAGTTAATTAAGCCTGAGGGGTTATGAACTGTTGGCAGTTAATAAGTCATAAAATTCCTCCATAAAACAGGATGCTAGATTCCATCACTGAGGCAAGGAGTACAAAGAGCCGGTGTATAAATATCTAATTGTACAAAAGGACTGGGATTTCTCAATGACTGCTCATCTGGAGTCTCCAGGGCACGCTCGCTATGGTTTCCTGATTTTTAGAAGCCAGTTTAAAAAATGAGTGCATTAAAGAGTAATTTGCCTGAAAGTTCAGGAAGTATGGGGTGGTGAAGGAGGGGGAAAGGGAAAGACAAAAGGAGGGCAAGGGAGAGGGAGAGAAGTATAGAGGGAGGGGGTAAAAGAAAGCAGAACTGAGCTCTCTACACTGAGTTGGACATTATTACTTTTGTCATCTGTTTTCTTTCTCCTTTAGGATGTTCACCATGGCAACGGTACACAGCAGGCTTTTTATGCTGACCCCAGCATCCTGTATGTTTCCCTCCATCGCTATGATGAAGGCAACTTCTTCCCCGGCAGTGGAGCCCCAAATGAGGTTAGGTTTATTTCTTTAGAGCCCCATTTTTATTTGTATCTTTCAGGTAATTGCATTGCATGATTACCCCTAATTTTCTTGTCCTTCTCTGGTTCTTTAAATTACACCAGATTACCAAATTGTCCACTGGGAGCAGGGGAACAGTGGAGAACAAGTGCATAACCCAGAGCAGTCCTTGTCAAACAAGGCTGGGTTGATCTGACATGTTGTTTGATGTTTGTTTCTAAAGCACACTTGAGGAAACTTTTTTTTTTTTCTTCCTTTTTCTCTCTCTTTTCCTTCTCCTTTTTCCTCCTCTTCAATCCTTTTGGAACTTTATTCCTGTTTTTCAGGTTGGAAGTGGCCCTGGTGAAGGGTATAACATAAATATTGCTTGGACAGGTGGCTTGGATCCTCCTATGGGTGATGTTGAGTATCTCACAGCATTCAGGTTGGTATCTTTTTATTTTAAAGTTATGAAAACTGTTTGTAGAACATAAGCACATGAATAAGAGCTAATGTAATCTTGAATGACAGGAGAATGACCCGTGGTGAAACTAATATCCTGATATCCCAGTATATGAAATCTTAGTAAATAATAAAAATGGATAATTCAATTGTTATGATTGTCCACTCAGAATCAAGAACAAAAAAAATCCTCATGATTCAATCATTTGCTCATTTTATCATTATTCTATCATGCTGGTAAAATGAATTTGAGCTTGCTCACTTCTCTACCTACAAAATTTAAATATAAATGTTCGTATCAGGAAGAAGAAAATCAGTTTTCACGTTCCTGTTGATTACAGTTACATGTAAGTAGAGCAGTATGTAGCACGGTTTGAATCCACTTTAAAGTCTCATCATGATGCTCCCAGATTTGACTAACTGGCCTTTTCTATAAATTGCAGTAAAGTGTTATTTACTTAAAAGTAAATAATTGTGAAATGCCTCAATAAGAATGATGGGAAGTGTTGCATGCTGTATTTCCCTTTATTTTCAATAACTCATTCTAAATGAAATTTTATTCTTTCATAAGTGATGCATCATAATCTTTAATCTTATTGTCTTGCAGCCACAGGAGATAAAAACTGTTTAGAACACACTATTTAGACTTTTAGTAGCCCTCTCTTCCATACACCATTTCCTTTCATTGTGAAGCAGCCCAGTGGAAGGGCTTAGCGCGCACCACCTCTCAAGTATGGGCAAATGTTAAGTATTTGAAAAGAGGTTTCATTTAGCAGAAGCTGATATGCAAGAAAGGCAATGAAACAACTAATGTGTATCTCTGAGCACTTTCAAGACTTAGTTTGAAGTAGTCTGTTTATCTTATATAGTTTTTGACTACATTATACAGAACATACATCACAAGTATACAACTCATTCTTGTTTGTTTGTCTAGGCAAAGGCCTAGACCCAGAAATAGCTTTATACATTCACAAAATCACACTGCTATTGTGGAAAAGGTCTTAATTCTATATTCAACATTTGCCTGTATTTAAAAGAGTCTAAAAAAAGGAGACAGTGGAAGGCTCCAAATTTTCTACACCTCAGTGTTGCCTCAAGCACTTTCCAAGATCTGTCTTATTCTTTGATAAGATTTTATGGAAGTTAAGGGACTGGATGGTTCAAATCACTGGTGTCTGATATTCATATATCTGGCATAATTACTCCAAAATTCTTGGTTTGGATCCAACCTGTTCCAATAATGATATAGGTAATTGGCCATCTAATGCTGCAGAGAATGGTGATCCCAGCTTATTGAAGGGAAGACTCACTTAACTAAGACTGCAACCATAATTGTTACCCCTGCAACCCTATCAACAAATACCTGGGCTTACTAATACCTTTTCAAATATGTACTTTGCAGTTCTGGTTTAAGCATGCTAGTAAATAGTTTGGAGCAGCTAATATTGGTATTTTTCTTATTACTCTGGTTCAGACTTAGAGGAAATTTCAATCTCTGTGCCTGAGCAAAGTGACACTATTCAGGAAAATAAAATTAATGTATGCTACTGCACACTGACTAATCATTTGCAGACATACCACTAAATGAATGCTTGCTATCATATATTTTTAAATGCAGATAAATTCAAACTAAAGTTTGCGATCTTCCCTAAAAGAATTGCTGATAGTGCAAAATATAATGCTGCTATTTTAAATGCATTCATTTATCCTTGTGATTAACGGTGTGGGGTTTTTTTGGTAAAGGTTATACATTTTATTAAATAGTTAATTGCTTTTTTTTAAAAAAAGAAATATAATATTGTTGACTGGTTACAATAGATGTTGTTGTTTTCCTTTTAGTCCAAAAGAGTAGGAATGACAGAAAATATTTCCCTACACTCAAACCCCTTTTTGCCTACTCACAGTCCCGGCACCTTGGTTGGTAAAACTGGTATGACAGATTTGAGTGGGGATCAATGAAGCAAACAGCATGGAACTTCGAAGAGTGAATACAAGTATCTGTAAATTACATAGGATAGACCAGGTAGCTGTTTTCTATAGAGCGTGTCTGAATGGTAGGTAAATTCACGACTCCCAGTAAAGAGAAACTTAATCTGTAGACCAGAATCTGTCCCTGCTTATCCAAAATGTCACACATGATGTAGCCTATGTTCTCAGTTTGGCCAAAACAGTATTTTGATTCAGGAAATAAAGATCCACAATTCGGTCCTTTAGCTGTAGATAGAAAGGGAAGTACAGTCTTGGAGAAAAGCCATAGAAGAGTTGTTAAAAAAAAAAAGCAAATGAGCTGTTGTTTGGGAGTTTTGACCTGTACAATAGGAAAATGTGCATGAGCTTTTCTTTCTTTCTCTTTTTTTTTTTTTTTTGATTTTTTTTCAATAAATTCATTTTAGAGACAGAGTTACAGAGAAGAGCCTCACTAAGAGGTGGGGAAAATGGTGGACATCCTCGATTTTAAGAGAAAAATCAGGGACAAAATGGAGAGATTTGCTCTTCATACCTGCTCCAAGTAGACAGAGAGGTCATACAGTATTCAGTCCCCAGAGAAAGCAAGAGAGGGTGTTGGTGAATAATCAAGGTGTGGATAAGTTTGCAGATGGGTGGAGCCTGCTTGGAGGGAAGCCGGGACCTCCTGCTTTCTGGTTGCCTCAAAAGCCTAATCCTTTGAGTTTGTAGGAACTGAGAAATTTGCATTAAAGTCATCTGAAGCTCCCCAGGGAGTGCATATAACCTTCACTTTCTCACTAGCAGAGCCCTGTTTTCTTCCTAGAATTGCACCAAGCACAAACTTGAAGTGTCAGCAGCTGTGACACTAGGTAGCTCGTTACTACTTGATTGACTGTTAAATTTCACAGCAGAGATCCTTCTGAATGATAAGGTCTACAGAAATAGAGGCTGAGGCTTTCTGGGTATGGATTTTTTACTTCACTTTGCTGTTTGGTTTGTTGTTGTTTTTTTCCTAGTTGGTAGGTGCATTGGTGTCATACCACAACAACATGCTGTTTGAGCTTTTTCTCATCCATGGCCACCATATTTCTGTGGTCAGGCTTTTTTTCTGTCTTTAGATTTTTGCCCACAATCAACTATTATATATGATGAACTATTTGATAGTACATTGTTCTTAGGCCAAAATCTTTTTGTAGAATGGTATAAGCATTTACATACACATATGCATGAACATGCAGATAGCTGAATATTAGTTATTTTCTACTGCATAAATCACTACCAAAGTGGTTTATTACATTTTAAGTAAATCTTGTTCAGACTGAACGACGTTCCACATCACTCTCTCTCCAAACTGGCTGAGAAAATATTTCTATTTCTTCAGGAAAAATCAATTTTCATGTGTAAAAATGCAGAAACTCTGAAGATGTGTTAGAAGCATAACACAGAATAATGACTTCAAAGGTATTCGGAGTGAGCGGCTCCGGTGGGGCTCTAGTGGGGAAACAGGAAAAATTACGGTGCTGGTTTGTGTCTGCCATTTTGATTCCAGTGCTATGTGAATAATCTTTATTGTATTTTGAAACTAACTCTTTCTAGTGCAAAATCTAGTTTAAATGGATGGAGCCAGTTTGAAGGTGAAGACTGCTCTTTTGTATATAAAAGAATATCTTTTCCTTTCCCATTTCTACTAAGAAAATATGTTTGCTTGTGTTACTTCAAGGAGGTATTACAAAATATAGGGGAGAAGTTTCAGTAGAATGGAACAGAAGTGCAGTAATCAAATCGTTATAGGTTTTAATTTTGCCAAAAAAGTTTTGTTTGATATTTAGGATAGTTAAGCAACTGGTGTTTCACTACAAAAATCCTTGGAAGAACGTCCTTCTTCTCAAGGCCTGGCACGTCTTCTTTTCCCTTCTGATAACAGAGACCACAGCTCTTTTCTATTATTTTCAAGACCTGATGAATCTTTCCCTCTAGAGAGTTTTGTTTCATCATTTACTTCCACCTATTTGTGTTAAATTTATTTCAGTCTCTTTGAAAGCAATAGAAGATGGTGGCTATTTTCTAACAGGATTATGCTACACTCAAGTCTACGAGGATGTAATCCACTGTCTTCTGCCAACAGTTATAGAAAAAATGAAGAGCGATGATCAACTGCTAACATTCAAGCAATTATTTTTGTAAGCTCCACATTATACCAGATGTGCTCAGTAAAGGAGGCAGCAGACAGAGGCTCAGGTCTGTGCTGTACACACGCACATGTATGTTTGTACTTGGAGTTCACAGAGGACAGGAGGGATGTGTTTCCGTAGAGCAGAATAGAGAAGAGGCAGGAGGCAGTGGGAACAAATGTGAGTGTTCAGAAGAGGGAGAGAGAACCAAGAGACAGAAGGAAACTGGGGTGTGCTTTCCAACTGCTTTGCACTGCTTTTGTTCAACAAAGGAGCTGTAAATTTAGCTTAAGCAGCCAGTGTGCTCTGGCTGCTTTGCTCTACTCCAGAGTAGCATAAAACAGCCACAGCATATCAATGAACCTGGCCATAAAAGCTTACATAAAATGAAACGTGTGTGTATGTGTTTCCTGGAATGATTAGAAATAGCTCATAATAATATTATCTTTGAGTTCAGTTTTTAGCGGTCATATGTATGATTTTAATTTAAGGTGAGCAAATTCAAAAGACATAGGTGACATGAAGGCAGAGTTAAAAGTAGAACTATATCCATGATTTAATTCAAAATACAGCACAAAATTTATAATTACCCAAAAATAATGACTTTAAACAAAGAGAAATCAAAATTAAAATCATACTTGAAACCACATATGTTAAGTGTGAAAAACAAAGAAAATGAAGGTGTGCAGAAAATCTTCACTCTGTCTTAAGATCCCAGTGTTTCTTTTAGGAGAAAATAAATATGTTTACAATTCTCTGTATCCCACCCTTGAATGAAAAACATATTATGGACCTGTGGCCTTACAGGGAATAGTTAAGGTTATTTGAGAGATTGCACTGATGTATACCAACTATTTTACTTTTTTTTTTTCTTATTTTTGTATTTCCTGATCTGAGGATATTTAATTTTTGCATTTCATATGAAAGTCTTTGTAAATATATATTTGTTGTTTTTCAAATATATTCTCAGTTAACTGTTTCAGCATAGTTATTGACTGATTTTTTTCACTTTTTAAGTTACAATTTCATACATAAACCCTAACGGAACACTTAGAGAAAATAGTGCTATGTTTTTCTTATGCCTTTTCATAAAAGTATATGTAGATATTATATATGTGTATACATTAATTTATTTTTCCTGTAAATTTTACTTTGATAACTTTTTGTTCACTAAGGAATTGAAGATAACAACTTTAATAAGTTTTGTGTATCCTGTTGGTATTGAGTTTCATGGTCTTAAGTATGTGTGTCTGAAAAAAAATTCTTTATTTTAGCTCTAATCACATCTTCCACTTCTGTTAAACATCTATTTGTCAATGTACTATGTGTGTAGGTGAAGTGCACATTCTTGCCTAGCCATATTTATTATTTTAAATACTTCTGTATTATATGTGTCAAGTCCTTTCCTATTTTCATTCTCTCAAAATACAGTATTTCTGGTCTTTTCAATCTCTTTTCATTTAAAAATGTATCCAGTTGCCAAATAATTTTAATTGCTCATCTCTGAACTTCTACTGTTTTCTAGAAATGAGCTAAATACACCACATGAGGGCGAACCATTGATTTATATTATTTTGAATATTATTATGGCTTTCTTTGACATCACTATTCTGCAATACCGCACAACTCTGACTGGGTAGAAACCTTCGTTTCCGATTAACACAGCAAAAGGGTGTAACAGAAAAAATCAACAGTTTTCCTAGCTGTACCTAAACTACAGTTAGTCACAGAACAATGATATACTGTCATAATGTTTAATGAGTTCCACCAATAATACCTTTTGAGAAAAAAAGTGTTTTTAAACAATAATTCTTAATACCCATAACTCAATACTATTTTTTTTCATGGCTGTAATGTCCAGAGGCGGCTGCTGAGACTGTATTATGCTAACATCTTCTGAACTTTGTTGTGTTATTAGTGAATACCACTGGCAACAGCCTCAGACTAGCAAAATTCCATGCTTATCTTTACTAACAGAAAGAAATAATTTATTTCTCAATGTTTAACTTACAATAACTGATAAAGATTATCCCAGCTATTGTGATCTCTCTTGTCTATTTGCTGACAGCAATTCGTTCAGCATTTCACTGCATGAAGAGGAAGGCAAAATCTCTGATTCATATGTAGGAGAGGCAGACAATAATTTACCCAAATGCAGATGGACATTATTGCGAATGCTAATTATCTGAAATCCTGCTATATTGTCATGGGCATTGTATGATATTTATGAAGAAAAATATAGCTGAATAGAACACACTCATGGAAGCTCTAGGAAATCTAGACAATGGTTCCTCTATGGATGTATACAGTTTGCTTTCAGTCACCCGCAGCATTCTGCAGGGTCATGATTTACAGTTTCAATCAGTTTTTCTTTTCCGATTTTGTCCGCTTCTTCCAAAAGTCTTTAAAAGATGAGCATTTCAACCAAAGAGATATTTTTTTCCCCTTCTGCCATAGAAAATGTCTTAGGAGAATTCAAAGAAAGGTATAAAAAGGCCATAAAAAGGTGATTTAAAAGTGCCTGAGCAATTCCTTTTGATGTTTGAAGAAGGTAGAAGTTTGCTGGGAACAATATTTTCGAAATCTGCTTAGTATAGAATTTTTATATGTAAATATTCTATAGTCCTGAGGATTTGTGGCTGTTGAATAGTTTTTTTGAGTGTGGTGGTGATGTTTTTGTAATAATGGTAAACTTTCATGCTTTTTTCTTTTTTTCTTGACAAATGTTTTGAGCATTCAGGTGTTTAGTATCATGGGGATAGGAACAGAGTCCTTAGGAAATGGAGAAGCAGAGTTAAAAGCATTTGAAGCACTGGTATAAACAGCTTTTCAACGTTTTGTTATACTTCAAAGTTCACCATAAAACTAAAACTGGCAACACTGTTTATAACCTGCGACCTCTTGTTCTTCCTACTTGTTTATTTTTATTTGGAAAATCTAACTTCTTCTCACCAAACTACCCTAAATTTTCACTTTTACTGCACCAGGATTTTGAAAACTGTATGTGATGCTCTTTCATTCCCTAGAACTACAAAAATGAAGTCTTTCATTACAGAAATTAATTAGTGTTGGCTTACTTTTCTACAGATGCGCAGTTTCTTTTATTGACATGGCAGAGTAGGGGGTGGAGGAGAAAGGATAATAAAATATGGCATGTGTCAGGTTTATGTGGTTCAGGTTAAAAACTATTTGATTAAAATCCCAAGCCGTACATGGTCTGTAGTTTCAAAGTACTGAACAGTACCTGAGCTCTTTTTCAATATAATTGGTTTCCAATTTTTGTCAAGTCAGAAAGATGAAAGAATAGAGGTGTATGGATAAAGAATTATTGCATTGTCAAATACTTTGATGGGAAGGTGAGAAATATCACCAGAAACATCCCGGAAGAAATTGAACAGCAGATATTTTTATAGGGTACGGAAGATATTTTTATCCTAAAAGTCAAAATGTTTGCAGCGTTTAGATGGAGATAAATTTCAGGTCTGAACTGAAAGTCCTACAGCAACACTGAGCGATTGTGTAGATGTCCAGCCCCAATTTAAATTTTGTTGCTTTATAATAACTTTTGAGAACTACACTGTAGCCTGTAAAAAATATCCACATGTTCTCTGCTGGAACGGCTCCAGACTGTAACAGAACCACTAGATTGCACCCTGGTGCTTTATGTATTGTTTAATTGTTTTCCTTTGGTGGATATTTTTATTAAAAGCCCATTATCCAGAATCAGACAGAAGTGTTGTTTCAAGAACAGCAGAAACAGAGGCCTTTCAGCTACACAGTTCTTATTCATGCTTTCTTTAGCCAGTTTAGCTAATGAGACCTCCACTATTCTTCTTTTAATACTTCAAGAAGGAAAAGAAATGGGAGGTTTTTTGCTTCTTTCAAACATAAGCAGGACTGCATAGAGGTATTGTGAGGTTCTGCATGTGCTCACACACCTGTGTCTCAGTGTAAGTTTGAGTGGGTACCTCCAGGGCATGCCTAGATGTTCTCATGTTTTCACACCAATAACTCCCTGAAGATATTTTTTAATCCTAATGATTTTGTGTACCTGTGCTACACTTTCCCCGTAAAATAATTGAATGAAAGGAACAAGTCTTTTTCATAGAAAATATATTCTAGCAAGTACAGCTCCAGTGATTTTGAAGAAAAATAGAAAAATCTGGCAAGAATCAGATTTTGAAATCCTGAATTATGCTGAATAGCACTGTGCTCAGTGCTGCAAGATCTTATGAGGTTTCTTGTTACTGGATGTTGTTGGAGCCCCAGCTCTGAGTATTTTATTACTTTTTAAAGTCAGCTTTTAGTCTTGTGGAGAGATGTTTGAAACTATGAAAACATAAATGTCTCAAAAATAGATACCTAATGAAAAAGTTCAGGGAGGTCTATGACTCATGATTATGTGGTATTAGCAGTGCTACTTGGACCACCAGTAATCCCATTAAATCTGTGCAGCTTCTTGAAGAATAAGTTGTTACCCAGCGCGAGGGAATCCATCAGACGTCAAACTCCTTGACACTAATTGTTTCTTACAGGCAGTATAAGAGAAATGCTCAGCTGTAGAGTGACTTACCATGTTTGGCATATTTGTATATCTTTTTTTGCCAAGTGGGATCTTTGTCCTGTGGTCTCATATACTAGGCTCAGGTTTTAGGAGTAGATCTATCATTTGTGTCATTAGCTAAAGCAGCTTTCAGTTCTGTACACAGTTCACAGCTAAGTGTAGTGTTGCTACTCAGATGAAATAGTGGCTTCTTGCAAAGGTCATTGTTAAAAGAGTTGGTGAAAGCAAGAGAATGTGGCAGGATCTGATCTTAGATGCTGTGACTATGTTTAACCTAATTAAGCAATCAAATCTTTAAGACTGTATACAAGTACTTTCATGAGTTGTTATGCCTTGAAACAAAATAAGCTTTCAAATTATTTCATTAGTTGATTCATGTTTACCCACTGCAAGCACCCTAGTCATTATACTCATAGTCATATATTTATACTAGGTGTTAAAATGAAGTTACTAAAATTATTAATTTATAAAATACTCCTGAAAAATTAAACCAAAGAAATTACAGCACAGTATAAACCAGGTTGAAAATAGCTATGTCTGGGATGCTTTTCTCCAGTAACATACATAGGAGTGTCCATGCACACCAGATGATATAAGGTGGAGGGCTGAAGGGAAGATGCTGCTTATTTGGTTCTTTTCTCCCTGTCAGTAGATTGACTGGTCTCTGCTGCTTTCTCCCTCCTGTGCAGGGTGTGCATTACTAAGTAGAGATGACTAATGACAGCAGTTCCAGTAAGTAGCAACTGTCCGTGGTTTTGACATGTGATTTTTCTTCTACACTGGAACAAAACCAAAACTATTTGAAAGTTTCCAAGAAAACAACTAAGTGTGTGTTTCAAACCCTTTCGTGACAATGTTCGTTTCTAGCCTCACGGTGAGGATATCATTCTAGGAAGCAATTAAACTTTAAGTGAAAAATCCCATCCACAGATGATTGAAAACAATTTCTTGCACCCCTGTTCTTACAAATCATGGACTTGAACCTTGCCTCATGACATCTGAAGTTAATGCTTTTGTTGCCAGATTATTTGGAATGTATTTTTCGCCTTCACTTTTAAAAGGAATGTTGCCTCTGAAAAATATCAGTGATGCACATCTACATAAAATATTATGTTTTGGTAAAACAGCAGCCTAAAGACCCCATGATTTTCAACTGACCAAGTAGGCAATGTTTTGTTTTCACTCTGTATCATCAGATAGGCCACTGCTAAGATGTATTAGCTACCCCAGAAAGGGAAAACATGCACTTCTGTTAGTTCTTACTTCCTTTGTGTCAAGTTCAGCCATTGGCCCCTGTGCATAAGAATGACTGAACAAACCCAGAAGACTTTATATTGCTTTTATGGTCTTGCAAAGCAAATTTAAGAAATCCAAAGTGTTGGAAATACTTTTCCAATAGTAACAAACAATAGAAATAATTTTCCAATACTGAAAATAGTTTTTCTTCCCTTTTCCTTTTACATTTCTCTCTTGGAGGCATAATTTGACCCCTCACCGAATTCTTCGCAGCAGCCCTAACTCCCCTTTCCCTCCCACAGCTCTGTCCTATGCCTCTGATCAAAAAGTTGCTCCTCATCTGCTCTTCTTCTCAAACTTTTTTAGTTGTCACTAGGGCCTCATTCTTTTTCATCTTCTGACCTACATGGGACACAAGGGACACCCTTCCCTTATTCATCTTTTTAACCTCTCATTCCTCTCACAAGTGGCTTTTATATGATTGGGATACAATCATATTTCATTGGAAAGAAAAAGTACTGTTGAACTCACTCTCTATCATCTTTTCTCCTTTCCCCAAGACCACTGTGAGCACAGATTGCTGTGTCCTCTGATTCAGTTCTAGACCTTCTCCAAAAAAGTATCTCAGCCTTCCTTTCCTCTGAAACCATTTGTAGCAAAACCTCGCCTAACACAGTCTTATTTCACCCTCATTTTCCTTAGCTTGTGTCATCCACTTTTGTTGACCCTCATGATCTTTGTCTTGAAAATTCATCCTTCCCTTTCCATGCTTGTAGTCACTGGCCTGCACCCAACTTTTCCAGTAGCTCCTTTAGCTTGCCTTTTGGAAGAATGAACATTTTCCTTAAGTTTTCTTCAGTGATTCCACAGCATTCTGCTTTTGTTCTTGGTCCCTTCTACTTATTTGTGTCCATCTAGAGGATTGTTCATCCACAATGCAAATTCACTTATTGTTTTTCAACCAATTTCTTCTCTGCTTTTTCTCCTCTGTGCATTATGAAAATGTATAGTAACTGTGTGATAACACTAATTGAGGAAATCTGTCTTTAGTTCAAGCTCAACCTTGCCAAACTTTCCCCCTGAGCCATTCTTACTGCCACTTTCTCTAGACAAAACCATCCTTCTGTCTGTCACTCAGACAGGTTCTTGTGTTATCTTTGACCTCTTCTTTTGGAAGTCACAACTCAGCAATGTCTAAATTTTGTGAATTCTTTCTGTAGCAACTCTGTGAAACATAGAATATACTACCATTCCAACCAGCTAAAGTGATTTCTAAACTTCTGTCTTTTTTCTTCATTATTGCAATGTCAGTCTTAGAATGCTTCTATGAATCTCATTTTCCAGAGCATGGTACCAGGTACAGGCTTTCTGTTTTTTTTCTGGTGATAATGTTCGTATGTGTAGGATATTGTCATAAACAGTTAGAAAACTACTTCATCATCCTCCTTGAAATTTTTCATTACATTTATATTTCACTATATTTCCTCCCACAAAACTGGACAACAGTTAAATTCCTCTACTGCTGGGATTGTTTCTAAGATTACTTCTAATAGCTTCTGCTAGTTGTTCCTCAAGTCACCACAGAGTATGTAGACAGGAACCATCCTTTTATTCCTTCTCTGCAATGGGGTTTTGTTTCAAGACAGTACATCCAATGCATTGTATTAATATAAATTCATTTGTTATTATTAAGGATAATAGTAAGGTGTAAGGAACTAAAAGCTTGATTTGGGAGATGTCGTAAATTGTTCCTCACTTGAGAGTCACACACTCCTGATACTGGTGACAGTGGCTGCATGTGAGACATGGGATCATACTTGCTAGTGCTCTGGCTGGGACCAAGGCTAGGACCAGGCTAGAATCAGATCCTCTGACCTCATGCAGAAAGAGGTGTCTTCCTAGGGCTTGAAAGATGGAGATGAGTCCTCTAGGCCAGATAAAAGACATGGAGTTCTTTGTCTTTTTTATAGACTTGAATGAATAGAATGTTTTTGGGACATGGTGACACAGGTCTGTATTCTGGAACTGTCCTTTGTCAACCGAGATGTAGGGGTACACTACTGGTAGGATTGAATCCTTCCCCAAACAGGCTTTGGAATTGTGATCTACACTCTGTCCACCCATATCAGGAGAACAGATACCACTCAGTATCATTTCCATGCTGTCTATGATCTCATTAAGCCTGTGAACAGACGTATCTTGTTGACATCTGAGGAAACATGATGATTATCAACAAAATGTAGGGCCTGTTGTGCGCTGTATCACTTCAAACACAAAAAGGTTATTAAGGCTTAATTACATAAGAAACAGTATACATGTTTTGCAAGCTTGTAGAATGTCACTTGCAGAAGTTAAGCAAGATATAAGAGTTTCCTAAGTTTCTATTATAGTTTTATTTCCAGCAGTATTCTTTGACAAACTAAATAAATTACTGCATGTATTGGACCTCTGAGGCTTGGGGCAAAGAATGGAAAAATTATTTACAAAAGCTTGAAAATATTTAATCACTAGAGGCAGGGGGCAACTGTGTTTTAATTAGCAGTTCCTCAGGCCATTGGCTGGCTGGAGGCTTTCTCAAACAACCACACAAACGCACTGAATAGCTGTTTGCCAGCCTTAGGGTCAGGCCTGAGATGAAACAGATAAGATAATTGGCTCTAATGAAATCCAGAAGGCCTTGGCTTTCTTGTTTGAGCTTGGATTTGAAAAGTGCGTGTGGAAGTGAGGCTTAATTCAAACCAGTCCTGAACTAGGCCCGTTTTTCAGTGACTTTGATATTGTTTGAAGTTCTGAAAGTGTTCGCCACACCACTAGCCTGCTGGGCTGGGCCTCCCCGGTCACCTTAATTACTGAGCTTTATTGCTGACTTTACTACACAGGAAAGGAGCCATTATATGTTCCATCAACATCAGCTCTCCTCAGATTGGAGGAAAGGGCAGGGTGAAAGGCCACTGTAGGAAGGCAAAAGCTTCACTTTGAGGTAGTCAGATCATTTACCCGTGTTAAATTTCACTGTGCTATGTGTGTACATTCCTCACAACACAGAAGCCCAATTTCTATTATTTTTTTTTTTTTTTTAGCAAGTGATTACTTTTCAAAACATTTTGTTTGTGTATGATTAGCAGAAGGGGGCATTTATTCTTAGAGGTGGAAAGAAGGCAAATTGTAACAAACGCCTAATTAATCATCACAGGGGAAAGAAATCTAGTTAAAATCTGTAATAAAGAGAAATTGTTCTTAATGCTTCTTTGAAGTGGGAATAAATGAGGAAACTCCTATGGTGTGTTTGCAGACCTGACACCCTACAGAACCGACTCCGTACAGCCAGCCTGGTATCTTGAGGATAACTAGTAACGCTCTCTCCAAAAACAGAAAGGCTCCTGTGGAATACCGTAAGGGC
The DNA here is from genome assembly GCA_013400375.1 of Thinocorus orbignyianus. Lineage (NCBI taxonomy): Eukaryota > Metazoa > Chordata > Aves > Ciconiiformes > Thinocoridae > Thinocorus > Thinocorus orbignyianus. The sequence goes on along the minus strand of VXBW01000699.1, from coordinate 797,594 downwards.
AAGCAACAGTTGAAGTATTTTAGCAATGTTAGCTGTGAGTTATTCTCTTCAGGATAATTACTTTCAGAGTTTGGTCTTAATCTCTTTAGCTGCTCCAGCTGGTGGTGCTGCTGGAAAAAAAAGGAGCTGAACTTGTATTCATGAATGGGTTTTCAGATCTAGACACTCTGTAGCGGGAGAGACCTCTCTGAAACTTCAGAATCCAGTGTCTGGGGCCACCAAGGTCCCCGGGAAGACTTCTGTTGGGAAGCCTGGGACAGATCCTGCAAATGCTTAGACGTGTGGCTGAATATATCTACATGTTAGCTCATTATTAAGTCAATCAGGCTACTAACCTGAGTAAAGTTATGCACGTGCATTTATGTTTGCAGGATTAGGCCTCCCGAGACTAATGAAAATGTATAATATTGGCCAATTTGGGCCAGATCCCATATTACCAACACTAGCACATAATAAAAGAAATATTGATGAATATTACTTTGTAGTGGGACCAAAACTGTGAAGTTCAGATCAAGATAAACAAACATTTTTTTCCATGAGCTCAGGAGGAAAATTAGAAAGGACTGAAAAATCACTTCTATTGCTTTCTACTCAGTGAGTAGAATTTTTTTTTATTTTTTTTTTAAATTTCCTTTGTGTTTTTGTTTTGGGTTTTTTTCATGGAGCTAATATTTCTGTTTCTCTTAAAAGCTTGAAAATGTCTTGGATTCCTTCATAAAAATTAGAAATGTCACAAAGATACATTCCGCAGAGTATTCAGCCCTTTCCTTAAGGCAACACTGTTTCGTAAAGAAGGCTTCTGTAATTCAAGGTAGTTCCACCTTGTGTTATTTTATAAATAATATATATGCTATAATGCAAATTTTATGTATGTGTAGCTGAAGATTTTTTAACACAAAGGACTCCTATTTAAGAAGCCTACAGGCTTCTTGTTTTTCTTCCCTTTCATATGGGCTGTCATTTTAACATGTTTTATGTTAGTAGAATGGCAAATTTGTTATACGCTTTAAAGAGAAGCAGCAGGTTTTAATATTTTTATCAACATTTTGTGAAATCTTAACCTGTTAAACTCATAGCCAGCATTACAGGGAGCTGGTTATATCTTGATGCATATTTTACTAGCACTAATGAATCTCTCTCTGAACTGAGAAAATAGCTTTTGAAATCATCATAATTCATGACAACTATCAGAAAAACACTAATTTCCCTTCTAATACAAAAGGTTGTTTTGTGAGAAAATAGCAGTGTAGGTGTCATAGTGTGAGAGTTCCTATAAGTGATATTTCCAGATGAGCAGATGTTCAACTCTCTGTTAAACAGAAGATTTTGTTTGCTCTCATTTTTTATAACTAAATAACAAGACCCAAACTTCCTTTGTGTTACCATGCTTCCGAAGAGGTAGTTTGGGCTATCAGTGTGGTAAATCATAGCCCTTGTCTGATTGTGCTTTCAGCTACATTCACATTTTGTGGAGCCTAATGTGATTTAGAAGAGCGTATATGATGATATACTGTTATTATAGTATATTGGGAAAAATTATTGACTTGGAGAAGTGAGATTATATAACATATTAGTGATTTAATTCATACCTTGCACATATGCCTAGTGATCTCTTCAGTAGAAGGAATAGGATTACAAAATCTACTGGTGATTTAATTTGACCTCTGCACATCTGTCTACAAACTTTATGGACTAAACTTAAGCTTAGGTGGGTGGCGTAAGTCAAGCAAGGGATAGTGACTGAGGGCGCATTTTATTGCAGGAAAAAGTTCCCTGAGTGCTTAAACTACTTATTTCCAAAGTTTCCAACAACGTTTTTAAGGTAGTACAATGCTTATTACTAAAAAGCATCCTTTTTTTTTTTTTTATGTGAGGACCTGAGGGCTACACAGTTTCATAATTTCCACCTTACATGCATTACTTGTAAATCTGCAGTTTAATAAAAGGAATTACAACAAAAATATTCCTAAACTAGCCATTATCTGGTGTAATGGTGGTGTGTATTTTCAAAACATTATAAAGACCACACAGAAAATTGCTACAAAGCCAAGAATAAATGTTTGGCTTCATCACTTTCACTAATTCTGTAAAATTGATGCATCTTTAAAATGGCAGATCTAAAAAAAATGACCGTCAGATGTCATCTTTCTATGCAGCCACCTTCCCTCCTGTTAAAATTTTCAGTAGAAAATCCATCTGCTCTCCTATTAAAATTTGAGGGTTGGTTTTGATTCTGCTTTTCACTGTTCTTCCTTTGTATCATTTTAGAATGTGTGAAGAAGAGTTAAATTAAACCACTTGGGTTCAGTAAGTCACTTTTAGATGTGGTGATCGTGACACGTATTTTGTCAGCACTGCATTCAGTTGTTCATTATGTACTTTTTAACACTCTTTGATAACAAGAGGGTGACTTAAGATAAATGCCACAAAGAACATTTAACTGGATGCTGGATGGTTTACCTGTTTATATAATTATAGATTGCTTTCAGGCATCCTTCACCCTGGTAAAAATACTGCAAGAGTTAATATGGACATTACCTATTTAAGGTATATACGTGCGGCATTTTGGCTGTGACTTTTCATTGCTGTGATCTGTTACAACAGTGAGAATAATTCACTGCAGAGAACTTTCACACAGGATGCCATAGGTATGTAATTCGTTTGACTGAGGAATTCAACTGGGATACATTTCTCATATCATGGCATATGCTATATTCTCATAGATTACTTTTGTGTGATGTGGGAGATCAAAGGATTGTACTTTTGTTTCCGTGACTACAATAAACTTGAAAAGAATAAAAGAGGATGATGGTGAATATCACATGAAACAAATGGGAGCTAGTATGATTTAGGGAAAAGAACAATTAGAGAAAAAATGAGGATAGCCTGCTTCTTTATTGTTCTTGGTTGTAGTGTAAAGTCTTGCACCTGCTTGTTAACAAGGTCAGATTTAGGATTAAGAAAAAACAGGGAGTGCTTTTAGTTGCATATTTTCTCCTAATAGCTCTGTTTCCTTAATTTAATTCATATGTACAGTATTCCAAAATAACTAGAGTGATTGATAGTGCTGTAATAAAACGCAGGAAAATACATACAAATTCTGTGCTTCTTTAAAAATTTAAATGACTTCCCATTGTATTCTGTTTATTATTTTGCTTAAAACACTTTAGTACATTTACTGAAGTTCTATTCTAACTGTAACATGAAGCATTACTTTGAATTTGCAGTCAATCCTATCTTAGATGTGTTAAAAAACAAACTAATAGTTCACACATTTTAAGTCCAAAACCAAGTAATTTTTTATTTAATGGAAGCTATTGTGTAACTGCAGTTCCATACTATTTGTGGCATGTTAGATTGTTTAAGGATTGTGGAATTAACGATGTGTTAAGTCCTATATTGCCCATGCTACTTATGAATACTATTATTCTTAGTAAAATCCAGATAATTATAAATTATTATAACAGTATTAGCTGCCCAGATCAAGCTATGATTTTTGTGTTGAAAAAGCAGCAACGGACAAGCCATTGAGAGGAAACAGAAGGTTCAGCTTGCTGTGTAGAAACAATTTGTATTAGTACCCTGAAGGAAAATGTGGAAAGCAGCCATACGTTTTCAGATCTTAGTTGAAAAATTTGATTATACAGATGTGATTCACTTCCTTATGTCCTTTCTGCTTTGAACATGAAGAGAGATGACTTTATATTTGGAAAAAGAAGCTTGAGTTCCTCTGTGGTCTGCCCAGGAGACCTTCTCTGCCCCAGTGCCTTAAGACTGGATGGAGAATAATGTTAATGGAAGGCTTCCTAGAATGGCTTCTCTGCTGGAGCTTTTCGCTTGATTTACTCAATAATACTGAAGAAGTTGTGATTTTTGGCTTAGTATTTGGTTTAAAACTCACATGTAAACGAGGTGAATTCAGGATGAAATTCAGAAATCCAGCTGTGTCCCTGCAATGTAGGTATCTTACATGTGAGCGAAGTGCCTCAGTTCCCACCGAGGAGCTTGCAGTGACATAGTCAGCTGAATTGAGAAAGCTGTGTGACTCACCCTTAAGCACGGATGTACATGAGGTGCTTGAATAACTTTCTGATCTTAACTGCATGTACTGACTAGGACCTTGATTCAGTTCTCAAAACGTAGAAGTCTGGAGTAGCATGAGATGCACTGGAGGAGCTGAGGTTTACTGCTACATCTAACAGGATCTCTGGGAGATTGTGTCCTTTCGGAGAGTCAATTGCTGGCCGGAAGTCCCCCTGCATCCAAAAAGTCACAGCATGTAGGTACATGAACTGAGTCTCCTCTGTCTCCACGAAAGATGAGATTTTAGACCCTCAGCTATAGACTCCTACAGTAATGGTTAGGTGTCTTCATCTGGATTTGGATGCCATTCCTGGTTAAATTCATCACAGTTCTAGGTAATGGTTATTTCCATAGTTCTGGGAAAATTCAGTTAACCATGATTTCCTCCATATATGGTTAGAAATATTGTTCTAAGCCACTGTCTCAGCATATGCCAGTACTTCTATATCTGCAAAGATAGTGTAGGTATGTTCAATCCAGCTTTAAGCTACTTGTAAAATTCCTGAAGAAGTAATTCTCATGATCCAACTGTACTAATTGGCTTTGTCTTTACTGCACAGTGTCAGAATGTGAATGCACACACTAGTAGTTTATGTCTGTCTCCAAGGTAATCTTTAAGGCTGGAGGAAGCTTTAAAGGGGCTAATATACTGTGCCGAGATAAATTACATTTTCTTAGCAACATGAAATAACCTGTACAAAACCAAGTCGCTCTGGCAGAAGTTTTTCAGTATCCGTGCTGACTCATCTTAAAGCTAGCACAGACATCTTTGCATCTTGCTGCAGTATGCAGTGTAGTCATATCCCTAGGCAAGGTATACACTTTGGTTTATTGATGAAGTAAGTGGGAGATTTGCCACTTCGGCTGCTCACTTTTCTTATATCCTTGTACTACACCTTCTGCAGCCAATATAGTTGGCTGCACTTAGATCAAAATACATGAGAACAATAATGTGGGATGAGGTTGTGCTTTAGTCAGGTTGTACTGTATACTCCTGAAGGGACTACCTCTCAACAGTGACCCTTTCCAGTAATTTAGAGCTGATAATATTTATGAGAGTTCAGAGTGGTTGAAACATTGGCTAGAGATCTTTAGAATGGCTAAATTTCAACGCACTCCCTGAGGACCTGGGATGGAGATCATTTAAGACCTGTCAGAGGAAGATCATGCCTTAATTGTACTTCATTGTACTATAAAAAATGAGAACTCTCTACTAGATTTAAGAGCTTGTGGTACTGTGATCTGTGTGAAATCTTAGGGGAACTCATCTGGGATCTTACAGTGTGTACAAAATAAGCTTGTGTCACTAGCAAAGGTAGAAATAGTCACATAAATGTGATGGTTTCTGTAATTGATCTTTTCTAAAAGTATCTCCAACTTGACAGGGAGCACATTTTCAGTATGATTTATTCTGCAATACAGTACACTCCAGTGGCTGCCTTCCAAAAATGATGTCTTGAATATCTGCTTATAAACAGAGCAGCTCCAAATCACTCAGGTTCATGACTCCAGCATTTTATCGAAAGATAAATACTGCTTTGACTGTGGCACAGATGCCAGCTTTCAGAAGAGAACCTCTCTGAAATTGTGAAGGACTGTTTACCTCTTTCAGTAGCAACCATTACTCTGACAGGGCTCCGCATTAGTATCCTAGGTTTAAAAATTTTCATAGTCCTTTTAAAAGAGTAGGCTAAATTTTATCTGATGAAATCCAAATCAGCCAACTTCTTCTGACACTTGCCTTTTTGCCATTCAGTGAAGATCAGTGCTACCAACAGAAGGATGATCCTTTTTCCAGTCTCTGTTTCAAACCTTTCACAGTTTTCACAATCATAGAAGAGATATAGAGACTCTGTAATTAAAATGACATGCAAGCTACCTCTCTAAATCTCATTTGTAACCTCTGGAAAGTTGCATAAGTCTCTGGAGTTTCGAGAAGTTTCCTCCAGAGCAGGGCACTAATTTGTAGTGATCTTCCTCGATCTTCCTCCTCTACTTACACTGGGAAGAGCAAGAACATTACTGTTTGTCCCTCCAGTGCTTGAAAATATTGCCAAGGACAGAGCAAGGAGAAGCTCAGAGGTTGAGGAATAAAAGCTTTGATGGATACAGAGCTCTGCTGGCACAATTGCAGAGGCTGCAGGTCTCGGAAGATAAATAGGGCTTTCATACTTTTAGGGGTAGTTACTTGAAGGAGTAAAATGGGAAATGTCCCAAGGAAGTGGGACACACAGCACAGCTGGACTTTGCTGAAGCTGGTAGTTCGCTTAAGTGTCCAGCCAGCATTCCCAAGCCTGAGACACAAAAATACATACGGAATTCTGTGAATTCTGCACCAATGCACCTTTCAAATGATTCCCCTGATGTTGAGGTGCTGACCTCATCTAAGTCCCTTTGCTGTTGCATCTCTGGACTTCTGTCACAGGGGATTTCACTGGAGACATCACAATGTAAAATGCACAAACATGAGAAACTAATGACGGCTCCAGGAGTGAGACCATATGCACACTTCTGGAAGGTCAGTACTTTACTGTACAGTTTTGAACATTTGTGAAGAGTTGGCCTTTATTATGAAAGAAAAAAAATAGTTTAAAGCTGGAAGTTTCTGACTGAATTCAATTTAAGGATTAATGATTACCCGTAATCATCAATGGCTGGGTTACAGCTTTAGAACAGAGAGTTGTGACATCTGTGGTTTCACAAAGGTAGCTGTAAAGCATTAAGCCTGCCATGTTAAGCCATTTTCAGTGACAGAATAATGTTTATATTTGGCTCCTGATCCTAAAAGGCTTTAAATGTGTATCTATCTTTTTCTTCTTTCCTTTTTTATTTTTTCCAAATTTGATATACTCAATTTTTTGTTTGTATCACAGAATCATTATTAAATTAATTGTATTAATATTAAAAGTAACACAGTCCCCAGTGTTCTTCCCCAGATACAAAAACATGCAACAATAAACCGTTTAGAGCTTCCTTTCAGAGATTATTAAAGTACATACTGTGATACTGTGCTAACCTGTGTGCAGGTTGGACACTAGGGAGCTACACTTTTCTATGAAAACAAGTATAAATGGGTTGTGTAGAGATTAATGCTTCCAGGAATAAGAACACAATATACCTTACACAACGTTCAGAAAAGTAGCATACTTAGGTCAGTGAAGACATCTAGGATTGTCTCAAAAAGTAAATAAAACTAAAAGAAGTTAAAGTTTGCTGTTCAAAAACACAAGTTAAAGTGGTCAGCATCTCAGAATGGAGCGTTCTCAGGCATTCTCTACCTCTGTGAGATAATTGGGAAGTAAAGAGGAAAACAGAGGGTTGGACTAATAGTAACGAGCAAGCAGATGAGAGAAAACAGAGTAGAAAGAGAATGTAGATGAGACAGAGGAGAGGAAAAGATGAGAGAAAACAGATGGAAGCCAAAAAGCCAATGAAGTGAGAGAGACAAGACTATAATGATTTACACAAGACATGGTGGAACTAGTCTGGTTAAAATAAAAGAAGAAACTTATACCCTCAGTCCAACTTCAGAATAAAACATATCTTTAACAGGATTTTAAAAAGGTTAAGGCAAAACTTTGTGAATCTTTTCATCCTGGAATTAGAAACAGAGATTCTATAACAGGATATTCTGATAGTATTGGTGACCTTGAATAGATAAGATGGAAATAAACATCAAAACATTTATAAGTTTATATGAACCAAACTTCAAACCCCTTGAGGTCTATTCTTTGCTATTGTATACTTCCTTTTAAAGTTGTACAGAACCTAAAATTGAATGCATGTATAAGAAAACAAAACACTTTTTTTTAACCTATATCCTAGAACACCATTTTTTCTCACACCAGCCTGGTCTAATAATAATTTTCATTTCCCTAATAATAAACCATTATTTAAATTTATATGAGATTGTGAATTTTAAAATTTCTAACTGAACTTTTTAACTTCTGGAAGGAGAATGTAAAAAGTGTTAAAGAGAGCACAGGTCTGAAGGAACTGTATATCAAGATTTGGCTTTACTTGGAATTAGAAATAGAGCCAAATTGGAAGATGCTTGTGTACTCTGCAGCTGCTGAAACAACATATACCTTTTTCAATTTTAAATGGTTTTTATCTGTATGATATCTGCATGAAGTATAGAAATACTTAGTATTCTAGAACTGCAGTAGCTTCTTTAAGCCATTCGTAGTCTGTATTCACCACCAATATTTAGCAATCACACTAAAAGGAGTTCTTCTTAGATTACAAACTACAGGACTTCTCATTTGTTGTTTTAGTCACTGATTCTAATTTTTTTTTTTATTTTTTTTTTTCAATGATCAGGTCAGAGTTCTCCTTTAGTGATTCAATGGAATTTAAAAAGAATGGAGTAGAGCCAGAGGGAAAATGAAAATATCGGCCTTGGCAGGATCAGCTTATTTTTAAGTACTCTTTGCTCTTTGATACTTCTCATCATTGCTTTTTTGTGAAGAAAGCAGTGCAATGAGGTGGTGGGAAAGCTGGCTTGTTTTGTGTTGTAACAAGCAAGACTACCAGTTCTCATTCCACAGTCAAGTCTCTTCAAAGATAACTATTTCCTTCCTGACCAGGTTTCCACTTAGACTGACAGGTTGCCAGGATTCCCAGTGTCAGGGCACCAATTGCTGTTTGAGACTGGAATTAAATGTCAAGACTTACGATTTAAAAGCTCAGATTTTTCCTAGAATTCAAGGTATAAAATAAAGAATCTGTTAACTATTTAAAGGCTATAATATCAAATTTGTATTTGTGCTACTGTGATGATTTTTTAAACCTATACTGGGCAAATAATATAAAAATACAAATCCATCATTTGGCGCTAGATAAAAAAATCTGTTGCAAACTACATGATTAGCAATGTCTGTCAAGCTTGTAGAGATGGATAAAAAAAGAAATAGGCATGAATTGCCCACTAAATAAGAAGAAAAATATCAAATTTTCAATATCGATTAATTTGTTATGAATTCACAAAAGTCAGAATGTGTTGAAATCAGGACTGCAAAATCAAAATCCACTTACATGAGTATGTAGACAGCCCTTCTGTAGTTATCCTTAACATTAATGTAATTTAGCGTTCTGTATTTTCTTCCAAAGACTGAACTATCTCACAGAAAAACAGTACAAAGATTACAGGTTTTAACAAGTAATTTTTTCCTTAGCTGTTCATGCTGAAGCACTGACAAATTCTTTTTGCTTTGGTGCCAAGAGTCTTCTAACCTTTCTTGAAGGGGCCACAGCTTAAAAATCTATTGGATCACCTCCCATGTATTAGCAATGATAAAAACTTCTTCCTATTCAGTGTAATTGCACAACTCCTTATGACAGGTTTGGCAATTTTATGTTGGAAGAGTAATTTTAAGGAAGAGTAGATGGGAAGACTATGCCAAATTTCTCAGCTGGTGTAAAATTCCTTGGTTTTGTAGGCTGGCAACAGGAATTGAAGAACTCACAGCAAAAAGATCTTTCAGAGTTTTTGGGACTGTTGGCAATCCAAAGATAACAGCATGAAAAGTGCTGCTTTTGAACTGGTCCTTTGCATGGTTTACAAGCTCTGTTGGCAATTTTAAGTAAGGAATTTAAAATCACAAACCGATTTCATAAATAAATGGTAACTTATTTGCAGTAAGCACACTAAGGCAGATTAAAATAAAATCCCTGGGAGAGAAATTATTATGGACTCCTGATGAGGCCTGTAAAATACTTGGAAAATGAATGTTTTATCAAACATATTTTGGCTTTAATGAAAGTTCAAGTTTTTGGACAGAGTGAAGAATATGAATTACATGATACCTGGATACAGTGTCGTCCATTTTTTCTTTCCCAGTGAAGTCAATTTGGATGTACATTTGACTTACACTTATTGCAATATTTTCTGAAACTTTGCAGTTATTTTACTGATATGTCCAATCTAAGTTATTATATTATTTTGACTGTCATTCTGAGAGATAAGTGCAACAAAAATAAAGCTGGAAGTGGAAATCACGCTTAGGGATGTTTTTGTTGCTAGTTGCAACATTGTAAATTGAGACAGACATTGAAAAAGGAACTATGTGATTCAATTCATTCTTACGTTTTCTTGAAATTATAATCAATCTCAGTTTCTAAGGCAACTGACTACATGAAGATGGACCAGCCAGTAATGGGAACCAGCTTTCTCTTTTATTACTGTAACATATGGTAGAAAAAGTCTTTTTTGTTTCATGCTGTTGAGGAGACTATCCAATTTATCACTCCAAATAGGATCCAAAAATGATTAAAAGAGGTGTGAATAGTTCAGTTTTGTAACAGAAGTGCAGAGACATAGGTTCATGGGGGACAGGCAAACTCAGAAACATCAAAATGTAATTTTGAGATACTCTTTGGCTAAATCCCAAACTTCACCTTGATTTTTCCTCTGACCTTCTTCAGGGGTCCTGGCAACATAAAGAGCTAGTGTAAATGATTGTATTGGCAAATGGATTAGCATTGTATCAGTACGACTCTCCTGGGGTGAGTGGAATTGCCTTTCTGCTGTAAAATGCCTGGCACAAATAAAAGGCTTCTTCCATGTGCACCACTGAAAGAGTTATGATTGATCTAGGACCACAAGACTTTCTACATTGCTTTTGCAGACATCAAATAAAATCTATTAGGAGAAATATTGGCTCCATGAAGTCAATGTAAGCTTAAGTAAAATATTAAATCACATTGCAGTATATCTGCATTTTCATGTTTTGTATCTTGGGCTGAGATTTCAAGTGCTTTACTGTTCAGTATTCTTTCCTTGTTAAAAAAAAATATTTTAAAAAAATACTGTGGAACATTTATGTCATATTATTCCTGAATTCTGTGATGTTGTCTTCAATCCTTATTTTTCAGAGCTCTTTGGTTTTCCTTTTTTATTTCTCCTTCCAGATGTGCTTAAGAAATGCCCTCATTGTATCAGTGAATGGAAATATATATCCTTTTTAAAATTATTATTTAAGTTACTTTGAATCTGATACAATATCTCCTGACCGTTTTGTTTCAGATACTGTGTAAATGCAGATTCCTTTGCTACTTTCATATTTTATTAAACTTCTTATTTATGACACTGATTCCTCAATATTTAAAGCTGTTCCCTGTATGAAAATGCTTCCCTTTGAATTTCAGGTATAAAACCCTGGGGTTTGTTTCATACTATTGAGATCAGAAACAAAATTCTCACTGTCCTCAACATGTCATATTTGGCTTTATATGTCCTAAGCCGTAGTTCCCTTCAGCTCTTTTTTTGACTTCTCTCTTTAAATTGTAGGTCTAATTCTCTTGCCAGAGAGTGTTTCATATTTTAAAACATCAACCTACCTGATGCTACTCCCTGAACAAGTCTGGTACTTTTCTTTGTGAGCTGAGTCCTTCTCGTCAGGTTCAATTCAGTTAATTCGCAAGCACTGACATCCAATTTCCTCTGTATTTGGAGTCTATCATATTCCTTCTGTTTTGTTGAGCAAAATGAGCATAAATGAAGAGAAGGGATAGGATAATATAAAAAAGACAAGATTCCTCCCATCTACCCAGAGCCGACACCAGATCACATTTCTGACCAAACAGTAGCTGAAACTGCACCAGAAAAGGTTATAGTTTCTAACACGATGTGGTACCCAGGGATTAGAGCTTTAGTGTGAGCATTCCCCCTGCTCCCACAAATATCTTATCTCTTTATTTTGGAGAATTTTGCAGGGTGAGGTGGGAGGGACAGGGGCTGAAAAGTGCTTTTCTCCGTTACCTCATGTTGTCTGTAAATATTTCCTCTAAATCCCACTACGGTTATATCAGTATGGGTTCCATTAAGTGGCATTCGATTTAGGTAAAGTGAGAAGACTTGATGTTTCTGTATGCTATAAAACCTTATTATATGAGGGATGCTGTATTTTTGGCTGTCAGAATGAAGGCCAGCTGGTCTGTTTAAATGCACGCTAGAGTTATAGAATGGTCCAAGTGGTCAGGATTCCAATGACAAAGTTCTGCCAAGCATGAGACAAAGAAACAGGCCTGTATTTACTAATACAGAAATGTTTGATACTGTTGCTGTGGCATCTATATCTTCGTGCTTTAAATCAGAAACACTTCCCATTGGTTAATTTGGTTTGAGTGTGAGAAAATGTCTATATGCTTCTTTTCTACCCAGCGTGTGTTGTTCCTCAGCAAAGAACAAGAGGAAGTGACATGTGTCTCTATCTTTGCCCTGAAAAAATACCTCTTAAGAGCTATAAAATAAGATTAGACATACAATCAATTTTCTGAATAAATTACTGTAGAGGAATAGTGACAACATAAAATATAATAAAATCATAATGGCTATACAAAAATCTGTGAAATTTCTATGCAATGATACGACAGACCCCCCACCCAACCCCGAAAATTCATATTAAAGTAGTTGTGAGTATATGCAAAGAAATACAAGACAAGACAAGAAATCATTTGCAAGGGAGAATATGTAGAGACCTTTGAGAAAAATGTTAAAACAACTTCATGTGCTTTGTATTCACAACCATGTTCATGTGAAAAATTATGTTTCTGCAAACAGCCCTCACTTTGATGAATTTACTTTCTAGAAGATGTTTGTTTTCTTTTCATTTAAAATGAAAGAAAAAAAAACTCCTTCTAGGTAAAAAGCATTTTTCAGAAATTTAGCAAATTTTCTGGTAAAAGTATTTTTTCCAAGGGATTTCTGTATCTTTTATCTAATCAACCTATTACTCCCATGAAAAGCACAGCCCCTCCAATTCATCTCCCGGGCATTTTAAAATAATTTACCCTCTCCACCTGCTCCCCACCCTTCCTCTTCTCCTCATCTCATTTTTGCAAGAACTGAAAGCTACTTTAAACTTCTCCAGTAATCACTTCAGTGGTGACATAAGCAAATTGTTAACATTGCAAACTGAGCTGTTGTACAATCAATAGCAGGAAATTTTATGTAGCTTATTTTCCTTATTCCTGGTGTCAAACTATATGCTATCTGACCAAACTGGAAAGTTTTTCTAAAGTTCTTTCATCAAGAAGGAGGGTAGATTTTGGAGCTAGAGACAAACTTGATACTCAAAAGCCCTTTTCTCTTGTAACTTTACTCAGAACACCACCATTTCCTTTTTTTCGTAATTTCTACCATTCTGGTGGAGAAAATAAGTACTGCACTCTCTCTTACTCTATTCTTAGATTGCTAATAGTGTCAAGTACTCTAAAGAGGGACTTAAAGATAGGATATTCTCAAAATAATATATTTTTTCATAGACACGCTGAATTCCTCAGATAAGATACTGTGCTATCATTCATTTTCTGTACACCACAAATGCAACATATTGTGGCAAGTTTTACCTCTGTATTAAACTATTTCTGATATTAGAACACTTACTTCTGTCTTCTTAGGAGCAACGTTATTACTGTGTAATATGATTTACTGGAAGCAGTGAACTGCTTTAGTAATATTATTACTTTATTATGTTAACATTTTGAGCCAAGTCCACTGACTCTTATGATAAAATACTATTGAAAGGATATACTTAGTAGAAAGGCAAAACTGGTAGTTATTTTGTTATAGAGAATACAGTAGTGTACTCACACTTGATAGAAATTGAATATGTTTCCTAAGCAGGCCTGCAAGTTTTAAAAGAGAAAACTTAAAATACTCCCAAATGTTATTATATTTAGGGCAGAAAAGTTTCTAAAGATTACTCCCTCTCACCACCTCCTGCCACTAGCCGCAACCCCCTTAAAATAAAGTAATAACATGATATGGGCACCGAACTGATTTTTCTGATAAGAACATGGTATACCATGAAAACTAAATGCTATCATAAATAATACTTGAGGGTAAAGTTTAGCAGTATATGTACGTGTGTCAGTACCATTTCCTATACATTTTTAAATGGATCTGATTGATAGAAAAATAATGCACTTAAAATGGTGGGATTCCATATTTATAGCATTTACCATCTCGGTGTTGGTGATACTATTTTAAATCACGTTGTGTTTTATTTTAAGTGCCATCTTTGCAAATTAAAACTCTATTTATTCTTTCTCATATACCATCTCCAGTCACACAGCTCTTGGAAGCCACATCAGTCCTTCAGCTACCAGCTGGAGCTTAGTAAATAAGCTTTATTTATGTCGCACAAGATGACATGACACCAGCCAGCTTTATTTGAGATCTGAAAAAGAAATAAAAGGTACAAGATAGGAAATTTTTCTGTCATCATGCCAGCTCTTCCACAAATAAGACTCTAAAAAGACAGAGGAACATTTAGTAGAAAATGCAGGGGTTTTATACTCACACGCTTTTTAGGGTAAAAGTGTTCTGGAAGGAGATATCCTGATATTGCATGTGCTATCTTGGCCTATGTTTCCATAGAAAGCTCTATATTTGCCTACTGGACAGCTGGAAGTCTTTGATCCTTCCAAGGTAACCTCATCTTTCAATGTATAATCATTTAGGAGACGCGTAGACTTATTTATAATAATTTTAAGCCAATCCCTTTACCTAATAACACAGAACTTTGAATTTTACTCAGTTCTGAATCTGGATGTGAATGTGCACTGTGCACATGTGTATGTATTTGCCCATGTTTCTAGAAGTTGAATAATTTCACTTGATGGTGCAATTAATTTTGAAGTAAATTCTGAAAACCACAAAGTAATATTTTTCTCATACTTTTCCTGTTTGTTAACTTTTTTCTATTTCCTTTCCTCTAGATCAAATGCAAAAGAGCCCTTATAATTGCATCAAAACCATTTTTCTAAATAATAATAAAAATTGAAGGATCAGCAGATATTGGAGTCAATATTTCTTGTGCTTTTTGAGTGCTTAAGATGTTGCAATTGCAGCTGCAATAGAATTCAGGAAACTTGCATGAAGGATGCCAAAATAATTATTCATTTAAAGAGGAACCCACAAATAATAATCTTAGGCTCTGAAAATGTCTTCAGAAGCCAAAAAAACCCACCACCCCCAAAAACCCCAACCATCCGAACAAATCCAAAGCTGTTGGTGCTTTTAAAACGTTCAGTGGTACTTCAGACCTTGACGCTTTGAACACTTTGGCATGTGCTTAAATTTAATATCATACTTAAATCCCAGTGAAATGACCATGATTTACAGTAGTGAAGATTTTGTATTGATGTGATAACTTTTGTGCCTTCAAGAATAAAAAAATATATTTTTTATCTGCAGAAAGCAAATAAGGCAACCATAAAATAAAAGTAGGGACAAGAATATTGACTGTGATTATAAAACGTAGAGAAGAAATAAAATTATGAAAAAGATATAAAGAGAAAACCTATAAGGATAAAAGAAAAGATATAAAAAGAAAGGCTATAAAGATAAAACATATAAAAAATCTTCAGGATTTAGACGTACCTTGAAGGATAAATCCAGGACAAAGCAGGTCAGATCAGCATGGAGTTTTGGGGAAACGTTTTTCAGGTTTGGCCATAATGAACTTGGGTTGGCAGTAGAACTTGCATAAAGAAATGTCATGAAAGTAACCCAAAATTTTAGTAAGAGACACTAGTATAAACTCAACTAATATGGAGGAAAAAAATGTATTCAATAATTGTATAGAAATACTATGTGGGTTTATGTGAGGATAGATATTACTTGATATTGTGTTACATTAAAACATATGTGCAAACAACACATAAAAATAATAACTACCATAAGTTTCACATACCTGCTGGGGCAATCTTTTAAATACCTTCTGCTCTATTCATATCAGGGTGCATTCAGCAACTTGCTTAAACTTGTGTAATTCTATGGTAGGACAACATAGTGATTTTTTTGAACACTATTGTGTTATCTGCAGGATGGGAAACCGAGAAACTGTAGGCAGACCCACGTTCTTTCAAATAAGAGACTTGATCTCCATTTGGTGGCAAAACCTCCACTCTAATAGTACTAATGCATTATATGTTTATTTCTTAAAAAATACAGGTCTGTATAACTGAATAAATGACAGCGTTTTATAGTGTTTTCTACTAGTTAAAACAGAGGACTTAGAGTCTTCTACATTTTATTTCAAGGTCTTTTGCAGTGACAAATAAGTAATTTATTCAAGTCTTTTACCAGCTTTTCCTTTTAGCTGATTCATCTGTGAAGTGGGTACAAGAAATGCTTGCTTTAGAGGACTATGCAATCAGAAACAGCTACACTGATTTATACCAGCTGAAGATATGAGCCTTCCCATTTATTAATGTTCTGAAAGTACTTCGAGATCACTGGATGAAAACACTGGAGGATTTTAGGGAAAGAGCAAATAATTTATGTTACTAAGCCATTCCAATTACAGTTTAAGAACAGTACGGATTTTTTTTTCTCAGTTACATAAATTACTGTCCTGGACTGGTATTCCTGCTTGTTTCCTTTTTAAATCACCAACACAGAGAAAGAAATGTAGCTATTTTCATCAACTTAACTTTCTTTGGAGATTTCCAGCCTTGTGTGATGGTACTTGCAGAGTCATTTCTGGGTTTGGTACTGCTCTGCAATCTCTTCTGGGAGAACAAATGTTTGGGAGCATCCTAACCATGTGCTTTAAATGTACAAAAATAGAATGGAAGAATAAAAGGAACAGAGTCCCTTGGCAGAATCTCTTTAATGTCTTGCATCTGATATTCAGATTGGTGGGGAGGGGAGGATCACATGCCTGATGTTTTCTCTAGGACTACACCCAACTGGAAGCCATCCATTGGCTTCTCTGCAGACAGCAGCATACCCAAATGGAACATATCAATTCTTCAGGGAAATCTCCTTATTGAGACAAGAAGAAATCTTTTCAGCTTCCCAGACACATGCTCTGTTCCCAGTACCATCAGACTTACAGGAGGATCTTCACTACCTTGGGCTGGAGGACACAGTTTCATTGTAACTGCAAGCTTTAGCATAGATAAATAACTCTTGTGATCCAGCTGCTCAAGCTTTCAGGCTTTGACATGTTTATTAATGAAAATGTGAGAGAAAAGAAAGAAACAGTCAGCCAGGCAAGATGCCCCTGTAACTCTGCTGTCATCATTAGGTGAATACAGTGTACCAAATATTTATGCTTCTATATGTCTCAGGATCACAGAAAATAAATATCTTTTACGTGTTTTATTTTCTTTGGAGAAGGGAGTAGAGGAGAGTGTGAGTCATACTGGAAGAATAAAATTCACTTCTCTTCTGACATAAACTACTCATTTCATCAGAGAAGGATCTTAGCATTAACTTCTGTTTGCTGAAAACCTCTGCAGCCCAACTGACTTCTAGCAGGAAGGTGAGGGCCCACCGGTCCCCAGCCTATACCTGTCTGGTGACCTATGGCCAGAAGCAAAATCATATTTCTTACTCCTCCTGTGGAGGAGGTCTGAGTGCAGGCTGCCTGTGCACCCTTGCAAAGCATTTCTGATGAGCAAAGTTTTGACCCTTCGCACTGTAACAAATCCTGCCAGCTGCAGTCTGACTTCTGAGCACAGGGTTGGTCTGAGGAATTTGGGAAGGTTAACATGAATATCTGTTAGTGTATGACCAATGCTACTTGTGTCATTTGGAGGGAAACGAAAACAAGAAGCAAGCATATTTTCTGTTATGATCTGATTCAGAGTATTCTGTTCTTAGGCAACTGAGAAGGGAAGTGTTGTAGTGATGTAGTTCCTGAGGAGGCAGTTGATGGACGATTTCTTACACCTTTCTGTGCCCTCCAGAGTGTAAATGAGACGGGAAATGAGAAAGATACAGGGTCTAATTTTTCTCTTCTCCAAAGAGACAGTGAAGGGTCAGGAGCTGTCCCTGCCTTTCCAACCATCCTCGTTCTCTTGAGGTAGGAGAAGATTGTGACCTTAACATTGCATTTGGGTGAAAAAAAAAAGGAATGGAATCTAGTGCTCTGTGTAGGCTTTCCTTACAGCTGCCAACCTCTAAATGTTTTTCTAAAGACAGTTATTCAGGGATAATGAAGGTGCTGAAGTCTGGGAGGTGGTAAATGCCAGAAGATTTTATTTATGTCCCAGTGAAATTTAGTCCATATTTAAAAATGAGTGTATATGATTCCTCATAGCCCTTCATAAGAAAGGAAACTATCTGTCAGTTTTGTGAAGGAATTTACATGTGTGTTTTGTGCCACAAAGGAGTTCCTGCCAAGGCAAGATAAAGGTTAGAGAGGTCCTACCTTCACAAAGTCCAAAACGAAATGCTATGATGATTTCCAGACATTCAGCTGCTCTTCTCTGAGTAGAGATCTCATAGTAGTTATTCAAGAGAAAAGCCACCTTAAATGCCTGTTGGTTAATGTAGAGGAACACTGGATCAGAGATTTAGGAACTAGATGTCTATATGTTCTTCTCTGCAATTGAGAGACTCACAACTGTCATCCTTTTGAAAGACCAAATAGTAGTCTTGGCTGCTGTAACAAGGACCACAGACATCCTGAGATATTTTAGAGAAGAGTCAATCCTGCTATCCTAGTAAACAGATTACATTTTCCATAATGTCTTTTTTAAAGAAATGTCCATAGAGTTTCTGTTCCGTATTAAATTAAGAATGGTGTGAGATGGATGAGCTCTGACATTCTGAGTTTCTGAATGTTATGGAGGATGACAGAGAAATGAACAATGACACAGGTCTTATGTGCACATAGGTTAGGTCTTCTGGTACGTAGCATGCAGAGCAGTAGCAGCAAAGTGCTGTCATAACTTGAGAGACAGTACTGTAGAAAAAGTAGCGTGCTATTCTTCTGGTGAAATTTAATGGACACCGTGTACATTTTTAAAAGAAAAAAAATCTTCCTTTCAGAAAAACTCTCTTAGGTCTTATTTTAGTCATGTAAATTCAGGTAATACCAAAAGCAGTAACAGAACAATGAATTCTAAATGCTACCTCCAGTTATTATCCTTATAGCCTTCTCCTTCCTTTAGCTGAGATTCCTATATATCATTTCTGTATAGATTTATGAATATGCTACTATTTCCTGTTCAATACTATTAAAGATGATGTTAATAACTGTTCTTGGTGCTTTCTGTTGAAAGATCTTGCTTTCAGTATTTAATAATTTTACTAATATGACCCAGTGTGGCTGGCAGTTTTTATGTCAGACATATTTATTTGACAAAAATTTTGAAGAAACTGCAGCTAAACGATTTTTGCTGCTTCTAAAAACGAGACTAAGGGTCAAATGCATTGTTTTGCCCAAGTTATAAAAAAATGTGATGACATCTTTACGCTTTTGAGCAAGGTCTTGAAATGTGGTAGAAGTGTGTTAGATTTTCCCAATGTTCCAGATTATAAGGCTCTCACAAATCCCATTCTGTTGTAGCCTGGTTAGGATTGTTAGTGCTCAACAACTCGAGTTTCCAGAGCTTCTGTCTGCATTGAGCACACTCCACCCTCTGACTCCTGAGCATTGTCTATGCTGTACTCTGTGGTGCTGACACTTTATCTGACGTGAAGAAATAACAAACAGAGGCTGACTTGAATTTAAAGAAATGTGAATGGAGAGGAGGAGGGCAAAAGATCAAGAGGCTGCAGATAGGGAGGGTTCTTCATAGGATCCCTCCTTCTTTCAGTGCATAAGATATATGGTGCTATGGGGACAGATCAAGATTGCATGTCAGCCACAGTCCTCATCACTAATCGGGATCCGTGCCACGTGTGTTGCAGACATGGGGAAATTTGGGAACTGTGTGTTGCTTCAGACAATGAACATATAATTAGAGTATCAGAAGGTATGTACATAAGAAAGATAAGACGTGGTTGCGTAGGACTTCTTTATTCCTGATGTTGTTCCCTAACTTTGGAGAGATTAATCTGCATAAATGTTCAGTCACTGTGGTGTCTAATGTAATTATTCATATATGTAATTTTGTGTTATATAGTTATACATCATGGAAATATAGGAATTGAAGACCTAGAGGAGAAGTAATCTGACCTCCTGCCTCAAGGCCATGTTGGCTTGAACCTGTAGCAAGTTTCCTGTTTGTTTATAAAGCACTCAAAGTGATGGAGAGTCTTCAACTTTATTAAACATTTAATGGAAATCATTATCTGTCTTCACTATTAAAAAGCTTTTTCAGTGTCTGAACTAGAGCTTTCCTACTGCACCTACTTTGTGTCCTATCCACGGTGGAATTACAGAACAGGTTATTTCTTTTCTCTTGCAACAACCACTTACATATTCTAGGACTGTTATCATACTTACTCTGATATTCTGTGAATCAAATATTTATAACTCTATCATTTTATCCACTTAGGTCACATTTTTTAGAATGCTATTATTTTTCCCTGTTGTTCTCTCAAGTTGGTCAATGTCCCTGTTGAACTGCAATCCTCAAAACTGGAGATCAGATATCGGCAGAGGCCTACTAATGACATGTTAAAAAAAAAGGAAAATTTCATAAATTGTATCACTTTGCCTGCAGACATTCTTGGTGCAATTACAGCAAAAGCACCAGAAAAATCAAGCTGTCTTCATCATTGTTTTTTTTTCTAATGTAAAATTATATTCATTGTTGTTCTGTATGTCCTGGCAAGAGCTTTTTACTTAGTCTGAATTCTCCCTTTCTCTGAACAGAAAGTAGAAGAAACTCTTTCCTAATATTAAAATTACCTTTGAGAAATTCAGAAAAAAAAATTATTTTACATAGCAAAAATCAAATACTAAACTAAAGGAAAACCTAAAGAGTTGTTAAAATATTATTAATATGCTCCTTTTCCCCACAGAAAACCTTCATCTTTCAACAAAAACATCATCTCTTCAGCCAAAGTTGTTTGAACACTAAATAAATAAATATATAAATAAATATTGAACGAAGACAAATAGTATTACACATGAGCAAAATTGATCTTCAGATTTTGAGCAGTGGAGACCAACTGGGATTTCCTTGGGCTCAGATATTTGGAAAAGAAAATTAATTTCTATATTTGTCTTTTAATGTTACTTACGTTCCCCTGGATTAGCACAATTATTATAGGCTCAGCATTTCTTGCACTAGTGCAAAAGCCATCCTGATGCCTTCCCTTTGGAAAGCCAGCCCAAAAGAAGTCATCTGCGAATGCAAAATATTGGGTGTTGTCTTCTCCTTTCACACTTCTTTAATGCTTTCAGTTTTGAGGAGAGCAAAAATAAAGTGACAAAATATCCCCGTGGAAATTTGTCAAGGAAGGGGTTAAAAAAGTGGAATCTTTGTGACTGTGAAGGGCTGAATTATCTTCCTGACACCAGCAGGGGTTGCTGTCACTAGTTTGTGGTTGTCACATTCCTGTTATGCTTGACCTTGGAAAGGCTTGACAACATAGTCTGGATTTGATTAAGGGAATTTCATGTTTTTCCTTTGCTAGAGTCACCCCCCACCTCGACAAACATTTAAAAATGTTAAGAAGGAAAAAAAAAAAAAAAGTTTGGAAAGCAAACATTTTCCCAAAAGAAATTTATAGTTCAAATTTACACCAAGTTCGCACTAACTGGAGCAGTCCGGGTTTCCACTCAGGCTTTGAGTGCTCTCTGTAAACCATTAGTCACTTCCCTGGAAGAGGCAGCTTTTTATAGGCAGCAGGATAAAACAGGCACAGATGTGTGTGTAATATTAGAGGTTTTCACATGTACCTGCATTTTTTTTTCCCTAAATCCTAGAAAAGAAAAAAGAGTGACCATAGAAAGAAATTAATTGAATTCTTGGACTTTTTTTTTTGTTTTGATCAGCTACCATGAAGACTAGTTTAATTAAAAGAAAATATGTTTATGGTGTACAGATTTTGGTGGTGTGGATTTTTGAGATGGTGGCAACTTACAGCGTGAAGATAGAAGTTCTTTCAGTTTTAACAGGTTGGGGTTTTTTCACTCTACAGGACTGTGATTATGCCAGCTGCCAATGAGTTTGATCCAGAGATTGTCCTGGTGTCAGCGGGTTTCGACGCTGTGGAAGGCCACGATCCTCCACTGGGCGGGTACAAAGTCACAGCCAAATGTAGGTATCGTCAAGAGGCGCGGGTTTCTCAGTTGATATTTTTTCTAGTTAAGAACCTTATTTTAAGTGCAATTTATGTTTATTTTTCTATTTTGTAAGACGACACTTGTGTCTCTGAGGGAAGGGACTGTTTATCAGTTAATGCCCAGAGATGCCCGTGGAGCTGTGGGTCTCGCTCAGCTCACAGACAGGGTGGAAATGAACGTGTTCGCATTTCTGGCTTACTCCTTTCTGTTCCTTTTGGCATTTTTGTCTTGGCTTTTTAAAATATTACCTTTCTGGCATTCAAATAACATTTTAGAGGTTTAATGCTTTTCAATAGGCCCCATTTTCCAAATGCTGGAGTAAGTTATTTCTCTTTAAATATATATTGGAGATTTTAGACTTTGGAGGCCTAAATCCAATCTCATATTGCTCCTTTGTTATTGTAATCTTTTCAGCTCGATGGCATTAATCCTGAATTACATCAGTGTTGATGAAGGCCAAACTTTTCTAAAAGACTACTCTGTTGGGTTGCAATGTTTGGATGTCCATTTCAGTCCTCCTAAATCTGTGCTCATGGCAGAGATTTAATACTTTCTGAAAGACAGGTCTGTCTGAGGTGTCTCATATGTAGCGCTCCAAAGTCACTAGTGCTTACTGGATACTGTGGCCAAAATGATTCTGAGCCTGGGATGTTAAACAAGGCTGGGCAATGCAGCTCTGTTACAGCAACGTGCATTGGAACATCACTGTACATGAATTGCTTTCCCTGAGACAACACAAAATGGTTCCCTATCTCAATACTGTTAATAATATTCCTTGGTATATATACTTCTCTCTGGTATAGCTCAAGAAATACCACAATAACATTTAATTAGTTATTAAATATGGATCTTCGCTGTTAATGACACAACTCAAGAATTCAATGAGACCAAATGGCATTTAACACTGCACAAATGGACTACAGCTCAGATTATTTTGTCCTTCTGACCTCTGCCTTTTGTTCCAGGTCAGTAGAAAGGAACTAGTTGTTACCCCAGGAGGAGCAGGGAAGAGACAACGTATTTTTTATTTTCATTCTAACTGCATGGTGCTCAGGCTCCCCTGAATATCAAGGGTGAAAGGAGAGATGAAGAGCTAGACTGACTGCTTATGGTGGCATGTTGTGGGGAGGGAGAATGCAGAGAGTAGTGCAAGGGGCTGCCCAAAGACACTCACATGGAGGCTAATGCACAAGTGGGTTGGAAAGGGAACATCCCTGCGGCTGAGAATAAGATGTGTTGAGTATTAGCAGAGTTTTTCAGATTAACACAGTGGATGTGCTAGAGAGGAAAGGGTAGTGGCCTGTATGCATGTCTGAGTAACACTTCACTGCATATTACAATTTTTGGTAGAATGTTGCACATAAAAAAAAAAAAAAAAAAGCCTTTGTAAGGGGTTCGCTCATTGTTTTTTTCCATAAGTATGGTTCCTGGCCAGAGGAACCATTTCATGAGCTTATGTGGTAGGGAGATAGACTTCTGAGTGATATAAAAGAGATATTTTTTGAGAGGTATTGTGTAAGTATTTGTATTTAGCAACTGAAAATGCTTCTAAATGTCCCTTAAGTATGCATGGTGCTCCAGTATGGTGCTCTGGCATACATGGTGTTCTGGCAGAGCAGCTTCAAACAACTTACCTGGAAACTGCAATAACACTTGCGTTTTCCTTTCAGGATAGACTGAATTTCACCCTGACAGCAAAGAAAAAGTTACAGAATTACAGAATTACAGAATTACAGAATCATAGAATTGTTTTGGTTGGAAAGGACTTCTGAGATCATCGTGTCCAACCATACACAAAAACACAACCCACACCTTACAATCTCAACCACTAGAGCATGCCCTGAAGTGCCACATCTACACGTTTCTTAAATACCTCCAGGGATAGTGACTCAACCACCTCCCTGGGCAGACTGTTCCAGTGCCTGACCACTCTTTCAGTAAAATAATTCTTCCTAATATCCAATCTAAACCTCCCCTGCTGCAACTTCAGACCATTTCCTCTGGTTCTGTCCTGTTCCTGATATTGAATCAATGTTAATTTTCATTCATGAATGAATTAACTCATCATATCGTTTTTTAGAAACTGAAATCATGCTACATATTTTAATATCAGAGGCGGCACATCTATAAGTTGCACATATGTCTGTAAGCGAAACAATGATGATTTACAGTAGGTGGCTCTTGTTTAAATTAAAGAAAAAGCCAAGATAGGCCCAGATAATGATCATGCACCTGAGGGATGAATAAAGCCTTTTGTACAGAGCCAAAGGAATTTATTATTTCCCCAAAACAAAGTTCTCCACATACCACCATACCATTTTAGAACATAGCATGCTATAAGTGGCATTTAGAAAAATGAACAGTCTATTTTAAAAAAAAAGAAAAAAGTCCAAATAGAAACATTCATATTAAAGATACTCATGCAAATTTTAATATAATGGGTTTGTAATAATTAGAAATTATGCCCCCAAACAAGTACGTGCGAAGTAAAGTTTAACCTGTAAATATCCTTTCTTTATAAATCTTTAATACATTGAATTTTCTGGTTTCTGTGATCCAATACAAACATTACACAGATAAATTAGGAAGACATTGACATCAAAGGAGAGAAGATGGGTCCTTAGCTACTAACCTTCCTGTTAGTAGAGAATTAAGGAGACCCTAGATTCTCGATAAGGAGTCATTTATGTCTTTCCTTCAGAGAAAAAATTAAAATGTATTAACCAATAAGCATTCCCAAGTCGTAAAGTAAAACAATAGGATGAAGAAGATAACAGATTGGACTGATTACAGCCTTGGAGTAACCATATATCAGGCATTTACATACAAAAACAATGGTCTACTAAATCTACACAGTTTGAGAGGTGTCAATTTTAACTTGCTTTAACCCAGTATTTCATTTTTTTCCTATATAGACATATAATCTAATTGACTGAGGAGCTGTGATTTCTGACAGTAAACAAATATGTCAGCAACAAAATAGCCATATATATTTTTGCAGCTGGGCGTAGGATGCAAAAAGGCCAATGGAGATCAGTGATATAGCAGAGCTAGGAGATATCACACTTGTCTAACTTGTCTCCAGTCCCATTAAGTAAAGAAATCACTAATGATCTCTGTCCACTGAAAAAAAAAAGAGATAGTATTTTAAAAAGATGGCAAGGGAAGTTTGAATCTCTCCTTTCTTATTGCACTTTTCAAATCACTTTCCCTAAGTAAATCTTTTTCTCCTGCTGCCTTTGCAAGTCCTCCTTGTCTGTTGATTTTTTGAGGAGGAGAAAAGTTTTCACAAAACTAGTGAATATTTAACTAACTTTTACCTGGTCCCAAAACAGATTTTATTTGGTGCAATCTAGAAATGAAAACAAATATTGACTAAATGTTTGTTTCACCTCCAGCTTTGAGGATTTCACAGGCACATCATCTCTGTGTTGGCTTTTGTAATCCTTTGTTCCTATTCTCTCTCTTAATGAAGTACTACCATTTCAAAAGGTGCTTGTATATACCTATGTACACATGCACATTTTGAAACATATACTCAACCCACATGCATAAACTTTGAGATGGATTTTATATTCTATTAAGAAAAAAGGTGAGCTTCAAAGACTTGACATGACTGGTGGCATATGGCAGAACTTTCTGCTACCAGGAAGCTCTTAGGCCTTTGGTACCAGCTATATGCCCAATATCTTAGCTAGAAAAGGCAAGCTTTATTAACAACACCATTTTTAAAACCACCTAGCATAAGTAGAAACAGTAGGCATACTTCTGAATGCACAGTCACTTTGTCAGGAAGCGTTTTTTCCAGAAAACAAAAAAAGAAGTTGTGTCTGAAAATGAGCTTCTTTTTCCAAATACACCCTTTCTTCCTGAGAAGTTTTTTCTTATCTTCAGGTGAGATATTATCTCCACTCACAAACTCTGCCTTGCCTGTTTCCTTGTGGTAAAACTGCACTAAGTTAAACATCAAAAAGCAAAGAAAAGAAAGTGAGACATGTGGCACTAAACCTCTCTGGTATTCCTCTTGGCCCAAGGTCTTGCATCAGTTACAGATGCCAACTCCTGCTCAGGAGCTTCTGGTAGGATCTGGCAAAGATTTTCAGGGATATTCAAACAATTTATCTCAGATTTTACTTTCTATGGTCTCTCTCTTATGAATATTTTTTGTATTGTCAAATCCATCTTTAGTATTGGCATAGCTCTCTCCATGTTGCTTGGTTCCCCAAGCTCTGTGGTGAAGGTGGGTGCAACAGTGGAACCTCTCTTATGCACACCTCTCTTATGCGAAGTAACTATAGATGTCATTAGGATCTCTTATTTTACATCAGAGACTATAAATGCGCTTTAGTTTTATTGGGAACTATAATCAGATAAGAGGAAAACATGCCTCAGTTCCTGACTAGCCTAATATATCCTTTCTAATACTAGAAACGTATTTTTTTTCTCAATAAAGTATCGGATAAAATATCAGCACAATGCATTACATACTATAAAGACATAGTTGTATAAAATCTACTTTTTGTACTGGAGTAGTAAAAATTGTATTGACAATAAAATATAGGAAAAATAGTGGAGAAGGAAATAAAGGGGATAAAGGAATTTTATATTTAGTATAGTAAGGCGATGCCTAAAGAGTATGAATCTACTCTTCCATCTTGTCCTGACGATACTTAAGTGGAACTGCTGAAGATAGAGCTGATATATTCTGTACTTTTTTTTTTTTTAATATAGTTAATTTTTACAGCCTCTGCTAAAATGTATTATGTTATCACACCATTTGAATTCTGCACAGTGACCGGGCCTGAAAAAAAGCTGCCAGATCTGATCATAAATTTGCAAGTTGTTACATCCTGTAAGAGCACTGCTTTTAAATTTAGCTCTGCTGACTGAAGTTCTCCCTGTAACATTATCCCGAGGCGAAGGACTTTCTCTTTATTTTATAGAGCAGCCCTTAGAATAATGCTTGCATTAAAGTCACTGAGATCACTTTACTGTTCAAGTAAATATTGTACGTAATTGCTCATTAAATGGTGACCATTCCATAAAAAGAATAAAGTAAATAGAGAAGTGTCAAGCAAGAATAAAGATTTTTTTCAGGGTACTTATCTTCCTGAAGCACTGTGTTTCTTAAGAGCTATGATGATTTACTGGAGTTTTCCTGTTGCTTTAATCTCTTATTCCAAAAGGCCATTTGACACCAAAGCGCAAAATAAGATCAGCAATTAGCAACAGGAAAAGATCCCACTGCAGCCATTTAAAGAGTAAATTATATTTTGTAAGTTTGGATACCTGTCAACAGTTACACCAAATTTGCGATGCAAGGCTGATCCGGTGTCTAGAATATAACTGGCTCTAACTAAGCTGTTCTGCAACTTTTAAAGTTTTTATTTGAGAAAATTGCAATAACTCCCTCAACTTATCAAAAGCTGCATTATGTTGTGATATGTTCTGTTCGAGTGGGATCAATGGAAAAAGTGCTAAAGCTATGAAAGTGTCTCTTCTGATGAGCCCTCAGCAGGTAGGGCTTAGAGGACTTCACTGTAACAGTGCACAATCTGATTAATCACAGCAGAGGAAACAATCGATACTCTAAACAGTTTAACTCCAAAGGATATCTCAATCTATGTGGTAGAAACTGATGTGTAAAAAGGGCTGCTGACTTACATGTTGCCTACAGGTCTTCTGTCAAGGAATCTCTCTCTTCTCATGGCTTCTCAGAACACAAGTAGAGTAAGCAGGTTGAACTTCGGTGCCTGTCCTGTTGGTTTTTTGCTTTGTCCTTCACATTTCAATTCCAGCTTCCCACAGGGAGTAATGATTTTTGAGGCCAAGGTCTCTGAATCAGTCATAGAAAGGTTTGGGTTGGAAGGGACCTTAAAGATTGAGTTCAAATTCCCTGCCATGGGCTGGGACACCTTCCACCAGAACAGGTTGCTCTAAGCCCCATCCAGCCTGGCCTTGAACACTTCCAGGGATGGGGCAGCCACAGCTTCTCTGGGCAACCTGTTCCAGTGCCTCACCACCCTCATGGTAAAGAATTTCTTCCTAATATCTAATCTGAATCTCCCCTCTGATCACTGAAACAAATGATCCAAGATGGTGTATTTGCCATCACTGGAAATGAATCTTAAAAATAGATGACTTACAACATCCTTAGAAAGAGTTATGCCATAGCACACTCAGAGTTCTTCATGAGGCCTCTTCAGAGGCTTCATACAAAAATGACTTGGTGAAAAATTTCTCTTCAATGACCAGTGCTTTCTTGAGTCTTCGCAACTGTTCTATTGTATCATGGAATTAATGTGTAAAGGAGTCCCCAGATAATATTGTAACTGTCTACTGGACAGTACCTTGGACTGACAGTGAATTATTTAAAGTAGAGTGGCTGTAATGTCTTTTGGGAGGGACTACACTTGTGCTTGTGTGAAAGACTTTCCTGACACTCAACTCTGAACAAAAAGTCCTGAGTGGGACTATTTGGGCTATTGTAATAGGCAAATGTTAAAGGCAGGCAGGCAAAAAGAGCCTGTTTGAGTGACAGCTGACTAAACAGGATTTTAACAGCAGTTTTGACTTGGTAGCTGTTTAAACACAATTCAAGTATAAAAATAGCATTGCAGGGTTTCATGGTGCCGTGTGTAATTTCTTCCCTTCACAAGCAAGAAGGTCTTTTGACTCAACTATTAGCACAAGAAGGTATGATCTTGGAAAGTCTGGCCAACTGCTTCAGAGTGTAGATCCAGTAGATGGTGTGAGCTGCTCCAGTAGCTCATTGGCAAAGAAAATGGTAGATGTATGTCCCTTCCCTTTCTGAATTGTCCGTTACTTCCTTGCACAGGCTCTGGTTCTTGTCAGATCTCTCTGTAAACAGATGCAGCATTAACTCCTCAACCCATCAGAAATCTTAATCAACTGAAAAAGTGGAGACGTTTCTGTTGTGCTATGAAACTGAATAAGATTATTAAGGGACGAATGTCTACTACAGCTAGTGGAAGAGGCGGGCAGGAGTCATAGAGAAAGGATGCAGTATGATACCTTTTGGTAGCAGAGAGCTGTTAAATTAACTCGTTCGCCACAGCTGCCTTCTTGTCTGAATTCTTCTCAGTTCAGAGATTTGATTTTGATTAGCATAATTTGGTTATCTTTGTGGTACTGGAGGAGATAAGATGGTTATCCCGTAGGATAGATCTTGAGCTTTTGACTCAGAGCTAAAAGCATTGCAGCTGGGGTGTAGCACTGATCATTCATACAGCTTTTCACGGGAGAGTGTCCTAATTCATATTATTCATATCAGAATTCTTTTTGTTCCTTTTGTGTCTTGGAAACTGCAAGGCACCTTGTGACCAGCAGCAAGAAGACATAATATCAAGACTTTGCTTCCAGTTGTTCACTTTGGAAAGTAAAGTTTGCGTTTTCTCTAGGGTGATTTCTGGAATACTAATTGAATGGTTGCGTGGCACAATCCAGAAGGCATTGGGGTAGATAACAAGTTCATTGGTGACCTACCCTCAGGCTTGAATATTTTTATAGGGTTTACTGGGAGAAGGCAAGCATTTTGATTTCTTTTTTCTGCTAATCCACAGCAGTAGAAAATTGGAAATTGAGATTGGAATTCCCTGTATATTAGCATCCTCTCTGGGACGTAGCGTAGGAAAAGGCAAAAGTGAAAATATAAAAAGATAATTCCTCTTCCCCTTCCCCCCCCCCCCCCCCCCCCCCCC